>OY796682.1:31907304-32417981 GCA_963680715.1 Tetragnatha montana | reverse complement strand
TCTATGTTAGTCGAGATTTCGCTTGTGTTCGATGCATGATAATTAATATTCCGACAGCCTTAGGTAGCAGTTGCGTTCAAGATCTTATGAAACTAATCCGCAAGATATTTTTGGTGATACCGTTATTAGTATCTTTCAATCATGCGATACTTGCCTGGAGTGTGTCATTGATTGATAGTTGGAAAAGACGATGGCTGTTATTGAATATATTTTTAGTTTATAAGTAAAAAAAATGTAAAGGAAAACCTAATAGAATGTTGGTACTTAGAAAACCTCTAAAAATTCAGACTAGTATATCCTTCTAAAGTTTCAATAGGAAATTTGAGTTTGGGGAGGTGAATGTCTTACTTTCTAAAACACCACTTTCTGAATTTTCTTGAAATTTCCGTGATAAAACCTTTATTTTGACACCCATCATATTTGTAAAAATATGCTCTAATAATACGGATTTTTTTTTCAATGGCAGGTAATTTTGAACCGTTACAGCTGTAACTTAAGTCCATTAACCCATGTCATGCCGAAGCAGTACTTACTTTGCGTTACCCAGTGGGCACCTGTGGACCCACGGAGGTGAAGCACTGTTGCCCACGCCACACACACAGGCACAGCCCCTTTCTAATAATACGGATTAACTTTACTATACTTGGTTGCAACGTTTCTTGAACCCAGTACGTCACAAATGCGGAAGGAGAAATCGGTAAACACGAAGCCTGTTGTGTTGATTGGAGGAGTTTCGGTACCCAAATCGTGATTGAAAAGCACTATTAATACATGAGTTTAACAAAATAATCATATTTTTAAATTGACGTTCTTTATTTCACTCAAAATTCAGACACCGCGATGGGAACTACTTTGTTTATTAGTGACGTCGTAGGGTCAACTTAAGTTGCAGTCTAGTATAAATGACAAGGAAATATTAACTATCGAAGAATTTGCAAAAAAAGGGTGTTTCATCATTTTTCAAACATCGTTTTGTTTCATGGAGTTAATATAGATTTGGAAAGTAATGCATTTACTCTATAAATCTCATTTGGGCTAATTGGGGTGATGATTCTACCCTTTGATTTGTCTTTAAATCATTCTGTGTTTGACAACATTTCTATACGCACTCTGTTTAAATGGTTTAATTGTCTGTAATGCATACTGTAGTTAGCAATGTGAAGTAATATTTTAAGAATTAAAAAAATCATATAGATATGAAATAATGGAATACAGGCAATATTGGCTGCAGAGATAAAGCAATAAGTTACATTATCAGATTTAATTCCAAAACTTATTTCGGAGTATTACCGGATTATGTCCATTTATCTTTTAGTTCCCAAAGAATTTTTTGAGCTTATAGAGATGCAATGGACCATTTCTTTGATCAATCTCATCGTTCCAGTCATTTTTCTGACCATCCAGGTTTTTGAAGTAGTATCATAAAACGTAACCATCAGCGTATCTTTGTTGCTTCTTTTCTCCCTCCAAATAGCCCAAATCTTTCTCTTTCTCAATGAACAACAAAAAGCTAGAGAGTAATGCTGAGCCAGTCTGTCACAATTGTCCTGAAAATCAAGAAATTAAGAAAACCGCTGAATTTTAGTGATTTTTTAATTGTTTTATGATTTATTTTTTTGCGGTTCAACCCCACAATATTTTAGTTTGGATATATTGAGGTAATCATAAATCATGGCGCGATCATAAAAATTGTCAATCAATGAATGTCATGAGCAATCTAAAGTGTAGATTGATCTTTTGGCCCTCGAAGATCAATCCAGATTGATTTTCGTGGCGCTCGGAAAGTAAAGACAGCAAAACGAGGCCCGCATCACAGTTAAAGTCTAGTGCAGGCGTGTACTAGAGCATTGAAGTGAATTTTATTTTGATACCAACGAAATAAAACCAGATAAGAGAAACTTAAACTAAAAGGATTACTGTTCCCAGAGAAACCACAACTATCTACTTTTTTGCATAAGATAAGATACTTGGATTTTATTACTTCTATAAGCCATTTCTTGTTAAGCTTAGCACTGCTGTTAGTTGGCATGAATACAAAATACAAACACAACTCTCATATACTGTAGATTCGCCAAATCCGAGATACGAATCTATCATCTGATACCAGCGATATGTTAGATATAAGTCCTGTTCTGGTCGCGATCCCTTCCAATTAATATGAACGGAGAACAACGACCAGCAGGGAGAGTAATTTTTAGTAGTCCGTTTCGACTTTCCTTCTCAAGTGTATCCAGTTTTCCACACCGGACTAACGACCCCTTTGACCTTGACACGTTCTTCATTTGATCTACTGGAGCATGCGAATTTGCATAACTCCCAGCTGGATGTGCATTTTTATGGGATAGTGAGGTGAGGTGTTCAAGGTGGGGAATAACTAGAATTAGTTAGGGTAACGAGATCAATTCGTTCAACTAAGCCAATACCACAGTTTTATGCTACCATTGGCGTCGTCCACAAGATGGAATTTAGGTGGAGTCTCAACAACAACTTTTTGTACCGATTTACACCCGGGAGGACGCGCGCACCTCTTTTTCACACCTTTGGCCCAACAGACGCCCCCTTTACGACAGACGGTTTCTCCCCCTTAAATTGCAGTAAATGAAAAAATTTAATGATTTTTAAAATAAATAACTTTTATAAAGAATAAATGTAAATTTTCTTGCAAGTAAATAGTGTAAATATTTGATCGCATTTTTCGAGAATCACAAAAAGTCATCAAAAACATAAAATTGAAAGAAAATTAAGGATATTTTACCACAAATTTGGTGTAGGGATCCGTTCATTTGCCCGACAATTCTTCCTTTCTTCCCGTTGAATCGCATTGGGGATGATGATGATGATGATGTCGGGCAAACGTACCTGTCGGGCGACTGATTGTCGGGATTTCGAACCGGACCCTTTGGTTTTATCTTTGGTGGAACTCTTCGTATTGTTTTACAGTTTATAAAGAAACACACAAATTTTGTCAAGTTATTAAAAATGATTAAAAACCAATTTTTAAAATTTGAGCTAATAAAATATATCGCCCTGTTTACTAAGATTGTGACTAAAGGTTGGGCACTTTAAATGGTCGAAGTGTGATTTTATCTGTCTTAGAAAAATTAAAACTTGATTTTTGTTCGAACGTACAATAGTCTCCCCTACTAATAATAATTATAGCTTTGGAATTAAAGAAGTCATAGACAAAGATTTAGCCGAATATCATTTTATGTTTATGCGCAGTAGAGTATGAAGACAAACTTTGATCGGTTTAAAAAGGGGGTAGTGTTCAGTTGTCAACGGTAGCATAGTACACTGTAAAAAATGCCTGTAAAATTTACGGTTTTAAACTGGCAGCTGGGTTGGTTGTGGAAAACCGTAAAAAATACGAAGTAAATCCGTAAAAACAACGGCGTTTTACCATTTTAATCCATGTTTTTTGTTTTACAAGGTAAAACACCGTTGTTTTCACGGATTTACTTCGTAATTTTTAAGGTTTTCCACAACCATCCCAGCTGCCAGTTTAAAACCGTTAATTTTTACGGGATTTTTTTTACAGTGCAATAAGCATAACATGACCACGACAAACCACTAGTGAGATAAGATTCCATGTTAGCCTTTAAAATGGGGGAAATGTCCTGTGGGCAAGGATTAGAAATGAGAAATATCTATTTCAATGGACTTAAAACAACTCGAAACAGACCAAAGATGTATTTCATACATTCAAGAAACTTATGAAAAAACTCATTGAATACCATTTCTCATCATATCAGCGAAAAATCGCCAAATAAGACTATTTTGGCATGTTTTTATTTCACCTACAGTCGGATGTGCTTTTTAAGCGTCATTTTTATGGAAATAAATCTCACCATCAAAAAGAATTCCCACTGTGTTGCGAGTTTCAGGCACGATTATGACTGACCGGAGCGAGAAGAGCAAAGCAATGATGAATGGTTCCCGTAATTAAAAGGTATCTTCGAGATTCATGGCCTGTCCGATCGTCTCTAGTGTTCAGGCTTAGACCTTACCTTTCATCCCTCAGAAATCTGATTGATGGCGCTTTGTGCCATAAATTTATTTGGCGCTAATTGATAATGATGGATTTGGCGGGTATCATTTGCGCCAAGGATGCGGTTTTTGTCGGTCGGGCGTAAACAAGTTGTTTGGTCGGTGAGAGTGACTTGATCTTTGATAATTGCAGATGATTTATGCCTCTGGAATATTCCGTGGCAATTCTCGGATGTTCCCTTTTGAGGTGTGTAACCAATAATCGTATCGTGTTTCATGATATGTGCGTAATTGAACTTCTTGAGCAAATGGTGTAATGAATATTGCATTGAGTCAAAGGTTAATGATGCAGTGGGATTTCAAATTTGGCATTGTTCTTCCACTTGGATTTAGTAGTTTCTATGCATTGCACGAAATCACATGTCCGCCCATCCCCCCATTGTTTATTTGTTTCTAAGAATGCTTGGAGGTGCTGTCTACAGGAACTTATAACAGGAACTAAACATTTTAGTTCGAAGGGTTCAGATGAGATAAACAAAAGATCATTGGCATTGAAATATTGTTAGAATGTAAAAAGCCGTAGCAAAAGCTGTGTTCAGTTTTTGTAAATCAGGGGAAACCCAAATTTTTTTACTAGATAATGAAACTGGATACTGGATAGCGAATGATAGATAATTGACAAGTTGGATAGGCATAAGAAAATTGATTCTTAGACCTGAAATATTCTGATTAAAGCGTTTGCCACCCTTGAGCCTTAGTTTGGTACTACCGTTGTTGATTTAAATTAAATTTCTATCAGTTCATTCTGTTATAAAGTATTAATAAGCTAAATTATAAATAATGCTTAACATTTTCATGAATCTGAATAAAAAGTATTTAATTTACTCAATTTGAGCAGTCTATTTGAATCAATAACTGTCGTAGTACTTATTCAGTGCTTCAGGTAAAATAAATATTTATTACCTCTCAAATTTTTTCCGAATCATCGAACTGCTAATAACAAATTTGTGAGAATTTTAATTAAAGGTAAAAGAGGTTCGGAGGCCTAGCTGAGTACCAAAACCACAAATTAAAACTTTAGCACGGTTTAATTATTCATAAGTGCCTCATGTGTCAAAAAAAATTCAATATGGCCATAGAAGGGAATTAATTAATTAATTAGCCGTATACTTGAAAGGTTGAAGTTTAATTGTATTCATAATACCTTTGTAGCATATGAAGCCGAAACATTTCATGAAGAACCTGAAACCACTGACTGTGACTGTAATAAAATACTGTTAGAAATAGAATCAATTACTTTTCAAGATGCATTGTATTACATTAGAGTTGTTGGTTTGAATATGAACAAGCTAAATAATGTTGTTTAAAGAGCAATATAAGGCCTTTACGTCAAATAAATTGAATATCAAAATCCTTGTTTTCAAATAATTGTAATTTGTTATAATGGACTGGTTTCATTTGATGATACTCTGTATTTCATTTTAAAACAAAAATATTCCTTGAATAAATAAATTAGACAATTATAGTGTTGCTTACTAACGTATCAAAGTAGGCATGACAATCATTATAAATCCTTATTAATAAATATTTTTTCCTGTATTTGTTAAAAATATTGATGAAACATGATGGGACAAAATAATGCGATAAAAATAAAGTACTAGAATAATAGCTTTCTGAAACCGAAAGCTTTTTATCTTTCGTCTGTAAATAAATAATTTACAAATGTCTTATTTTTCTTTTTAAAAACCTCATTAACAACAATTATTTCGTTGAAGTTTTCGTTCTATCTCCTTATTATTTAATTTTTTAAACTTTCTTATTTCGTTAAGTGGGCGCTGTAAGCCATCTCAATATCTCAATATCTGTAAGCCATCTCAATAAGCCATCTCATCGCTTTCATGACCCAATTGGAGATGCTGGTTTCAAATAAAAGTCGTGAAACGGACTTTTGAGACACCCTGTATAAACACATTTCATCTTTTTTTGATCCACATTATATGAATGCAAATTCATTAGAGGGAATCTGATTTTATTATGCGAATATCTGATAGGTTTAATAAAGCTGGAGGTTAAATAGAGATTTTAAACTATTCCAGTATTTAAAAAAAAAAGATCTTCATGGAAAATGCACTGAAACATCATAAAAACGCATTGAAATGTTTAAAATTTTGAGCTAACTTTATTTTCACATCAAGAGTTTGGAACGGTGAAAATTTAAAAGTGGGCAAAATATTATGAACCTTGTTATTTCACTTTGTGAAAAAGGAATGATGATACACTCTTCTAATCAGTTGTGAAAATGGCGAAATAAAAAACTACCTGGAAAAACCTGTTATTATTTATTTTAAAGCAATATTTTTCTATTAATTATAATTAGTATTAGCCAGCTATTTTTATGTAAAAAAATTATAATTTATGGGGGCTTCTTAAAATGGGTTAACTAAACCTTTAAATCCGTGCCCTGTAACATTATAAAAAAGTTTAATACTGCAAAAAAAATGAAAGATAACCTCCAAAACCTTTATATTGGAGTTATTTCGTTGTTTCTACAAGAACCTCATTTATTGCAATTAACTTCTTAGCACCGAAAATTTCAGTTTTTTCTCCCTACTCAAAGAAATATCTCAATAACCCACCGAGACGTCCTATTAGCATGTACGAAAAAAAAGAACAGTCAAACAATTTCTTTTCACGCCGACACACCAGAAATAAATTCCTCAGTTTCACAGCGCGCATAAATTGTCAACCGCAGGTAGTAGAGATTTAAAGCTTCGAGAGAACGTATTACTTCTGCCGTAGAAAATACGGAATTGCTTAGAAACTGGAATATATTTTTACAAAAAAAATATTCTCTTCACGGAACCATTATTCTTTTCCTCACTTGGAAATATTCTCCTTTTTTTTGTCGTCTTGGAAGGGCGCTTGAAAAAAAAAATTAGTTCTATTGTTTGTAGTGGGGAGAGAGCTAGAGAGATACGTGCACAATGAGGCTTCTCCGGTCACTTCTCGTTTTATAGGACGAAGGAACCACCGAGGGAACAGTGGTTTTCTCGGAGTAATTAAATTCTTTTTTTTTTTTTTTTTTAGCGCCGGACGTAAACGGACTTGTATTTACTGAAAGGAATACCAGGATTTGGTTTCTTTACTTGCACCAAGATAAAACTGGTTTTCTTCATTATTATAGGTATTACTTTGAAAAATGAATATAATAACTCAATAAAACATCAAAGTAAAAAAAAAACGTTAAATAATTATACATAATACTCTAAAGTTTATAACATCAATAAAGTTTCCCATCATTTATGTGGTGTGATAAAAATCTCTGAGTTTAAAAGGAATTTTTCTAGTAAAAAATATAAATATGTAGGTACTCGAGTACTTATTTTTGAGCTGAAACATCAGAACCAAGAATTTTGTTGGTCTAAATGAATTTAAATACTAAATAGTATAATTTCTTGATAAATTATGCAAAAATTAAAAGAATACGATATTTACTATATCATATTTATTATATAAAAAAAATTAAATTTGTATTCAAATTCTTTTCATACGTATATCCATTTTATTATACACTACTCCATACTTTTTTCCATTTAAATAATCTAAGAATGAAATTAAAATTAACTTGACTTGAATCGAAAATATATTTAAATTAGAAAATTTATGCCATTTGAAAATAAAACACTTGATTGATCCAATAGACAGTACATTTAAAATTTTAGGATGAAGTACCTAATATTAAAAAAACAGCCTCATCAAATAAAAAATAACGATGATAGGGTCATTCCATTTCAAGTGGTCCAAAAAAAGTAAAATTGGTTGCTCGACCATTTTTAAAAAATCTGAAATTTTTTGTACATCAACCCTAACCTAAAAGAAGATCAAAACAACCATTATTTTTAATTTAACCTATTTTGCTTGTCTGCAGCAGCCATGCAAATTTCGACGTTTTAGCGGTTTTTGCTAATTTAAGCGTTTACGGGATTGGAAATATCTCCCCTTTAAAATCTCCAAATCAAATGGGGTTTGAAGCAAAATTGTTTAGAATAAAGCGTTCTAAAAGACTAGAGCAAGTATGTTTTTCTAAAATAAACCCTTAGGGGTGAAATTTTAGTTTAAAGTTGAAATTTTTTAAAAAATATCTGCCCACTTTAAGAAGATTTTTTTATAAGAAGGAAACCTGTCAAGGCACCAATATTTTTTTTATTAATAGTCCAAATACATTTTAGGTCATATGCAAAGTTTTGGATCTGAGCCTCAATTTGTCTTTATTTAAAAAAATCTCAAAGTCGAAGATTTGTCAAAATTTGCAATTTTGAGGGTTAAATATCTCTGGTGGGGGACCAGTTAAAAATTTTAAAATGGTTCATTCTAGAGTACTATATATTAGTGTTAAGCTCAAGAAGTTCATAGGAGGAGATTTGACTACAAGCCGAGGTATGATTTTTACAAGGTGCCCCCAAATGTCGCAAAATTTGGAAGTTAAGGATTTCTACAAAATTTGTCTGTTTTCAAGAGAACGTTTTTATAGGAAGGAAACCATTCAACACAACACATATTTTTATACAAATAGTCCAAATGTAATTCAAGTTACACGCAAAATTTGAAACCTGAAACTTGGTTTTTCTTTGCTTAAAAAAATCCCAAAATCAACGATTTGTCAAGAATTTCACTTTTTAAGAGTGATATCTCTCTGAAGGAGCAGGAGATAAAAATTTGAAACTTTGTCATCTTAGAGTATATTATGGTAGTGTTATGCCCTAAAAGTTTCAAGATGGAGGGTTATTTGGCTACAAACATAGAAATGGCAAGGATGATATTAAACTTTTTTTTTTGTGGAAGTGATTTTTTTTTACTTAACAATTATTTTGTAAATTTTATTAATGTTTCATTACTTTTTAATTTTAATTATACAAAATACAGCAATATAGAAAAGCTTAGCAATGAACTTTATGAATTAAAATATTTATCTCTATTTTTTACCAAACATATGTTAAAGTTGGGCTTGATATAAGTAATTATATTAACTACTTAACTTTAGCATTCAGCCATTGACAATCTTTACAACCTGAGAGACGGAGAGGGAAGAAGAAAACCGCGATGAGAATTGTTTTATTGCATACTGCAAACCTGCACCAAGATCGGAAGAACATTTTGATTCACCAAGGTGTTTTGTTGTTGTACCCATGTTTTTTTTATTAGTCGCAAGTTCATGTTAAAAAATGGATTGTGATGTGGGTCAACTTATCAGAGAAAATTGTCACAAGTCTGCTTAGGGGACATCCATAAATTACATGAGGTCAAAAAGGGGGGAGGGGTTTGGAAAAATCTCACCAAGGGGGGAGGGGGGTATCTCACGTCAACTTTTTAATTTAGAAATTATTCGATTTTCTTTGTTTTTTAAGTATGAGAAAGGAAAATAATTTTTAAAAAGTTGTAGGTAAATCTCACGCGGGGGGGAGGGGGGGGTCCAGCAAAATCTCACCAAGAGGGGAGGGGGGGGATTCAGATTTTGGAAAAAAACACCTCACGTAATTTATGGATGTCCCCTTATGGCCCAGTAACTCTTGAGGTTAATCGGTTAAGTGAACTAAGGGAAGATCATCAAAATTTGATTGTTCTAAGGATGAATAAATCTGTCAAAAATACATGCAAATATCATGAGAAAAAGTATTTGTTAAAATATCATAATCTCTTTAGCAATACTTGTTCGGATCCACTAAAAATTCATAAAAAAAGTTATTACCAAAGGACTTAATGAAATTAAAATAGAGCATTTAAAAAGAGAAAAGATACCCGGATAAAGATATCCTCCATCTTGAAACTTTTAGGGCATAACACTACCATAATATACTCTAAGATGACAAAGTTTCAAATTTTTATCTCCTGCTTCTTCAGAGAGATATCACTCTTAAAAAGTGAAATTCTTGACAAATCGTTGATTTTGGGATTTTTTTAAGCAAAGAAAAACCAAGTTTCAGGTTTCAAATTTTGCGTGTAACTTGAATTACATTTGGACTATTTGTATAAAAATATGTGTTGTGTTGAATGGTTTCCTTCCTATAAAAACGTTCTCTTGAAAACAGACAAATTTTGTAGAAATCCTTAACTTCCAAATTTTGCGACATTTGGGGGCACCTTGTAAAAATCATACCTCGGCTTGTAGTCAAATCTCCTCCTATGAACTTCTTGAGCTTAACACTAATATATAGTACTCTAGAATGAACCATTTTAAAATTTTTAACTGGTCCCCCACCAGAGATATTTAACCCTCAAAATTGCAAATTTTGACAAATCTTCGACTTTGAGATTTTTTTAAATAAAGACAAATTGAGGCTCAGATCCCAAACTTTGCATATGACCTAAAATGTATTTGGACTATAAATAAAAAAAATATTGGTGCCTTGACAGGTTTCCTTCTTATAAAAAAATCTTCTTAAAGTGGGCAGATATTTTTTAAAAAATTCCAACTTTAAACTAAAATTTCACCCCTAAGGGTTTATTTTAGAAAAACATACTTGCTCTAGTCTTTTAGAACGTTTTATTCTAAACAATTTTGCTTCAAACCCCATTTGATTTGGAGATTTTAAAGGGGAGATATTTCCAATCCCGCAAACGCTTAAATTAGCAAAAACCGCTAAAACGTCGAAATTTGCATGGCTGCTGCGGACAAGCAAAATAGGTTAAATTAAAAATAATGGTTGTTTTGATCTTCTTTTAGGTTAGGGTTGATGTACAAAAAATTTCAGATTTTTTAAAAATGGTCGAGCAACCAGTGCTGGACCACTTGAAATGGAATGACCCGATAGGTAAAGATGAATTTCCGAAAACGCATCCCTTTCTTCCTCAAAAAAGTTCATTATCAGAAATATTGTTAAAATGAAATCGCATGTTTAAAAATAGAACTACGTTTGCTAATTAGGGGGTGTATATGGAGTTTTTTTGCTTCTCATAATTATGCGTTATCAAGAAAGAAAACGGGCAAATTCTTTGCCTCCGCGAATTTACTAATCAAAATGAAAAATAATGATAAAAAAAAGAAACGCCTTTCCAAGTAAATGTCAAATGTCAGAATCATGTGAAACATCGTTACTATTGTTTCAAGTGTTCTAATATGAGAAGCATTACCTCAACACCTTTCCAGGCTCTGTTGTAATTGGGGGCGTTCGTGTTACTTGGAATCACATAAGATTTTACTTGTTGTGTTTTGTACCAAAATAGGCTAGCAGGATATTCCTAAAAGCTTATAATATTAATTATTGTTTTTTATTTTATTTTTATTAAGAACGTCTTTAATAAACATAGAAATTCTAATTAAATTTCTAATGATTTTTTTACCTTCCTTTTGAAAAAGTAGTAAAAAATCAACTGTTTTGATGGTATGAAGATTAAAAGAATGTGTATGGGTTTCTCATTGTAATATTTACAATTTTCTTTTAAATAAAAATCCATCATTTTCTATAAGAGTTGGAAATTTCAGTTTCATTGAATTTTCAGATAAATAATCAGTTTATGAAATCCTTTTGATCAGTTTTGACTTTTAAATCGTGCAATGAAAAATATTTTAATTAACCAGCTTCTTTAAGTTGGTGCTGAGAATAATTTCTTCCATTTATTTCATTGAAATTTAAGAAAAAAACATATCATTTAATTAAATCTGCTTTTAATCAGAAGAATATTTTTTATTCAACTGAAATTTAAAAGTTGATTTGAATTCCAATGTGTATTGAATACTATGCGTGTTAAAAAAAACCTTAATTTTGGCTTCAAAGAAAAAGGAATATAAAGAGCTCTTTAGTAGAGAACCTAAGATATAGAAATTTAGAATTTTCTTAAAAAAGGCAAAGTTATCGAAAGAATTATTTAGTTTGATTGCTTCACCTAACTTAACTCTTTAATGATCATAGTTATTTTTCTTTCAAAAATCTTTCAGGGGAAGATCCACTGTTAAATGTACCCTATACTTCATTTCCTTAAATTGCGCATTGCTATTCAGATTTTGAACCTCTCATTTATGGAATCTCGGGTTTTTACATTTTTATTATATTTTTGACTATAAATTTAAATGCCACCTATCCGTTTTGAGTACCGCAAAAATCATTATCTGCTAGAAACCATACAAATAAAAGTTCGCACTACAAATGTTGTTTCTTTCCTCTATTATATTGTGAAGCTAAATGAGAGTTATTTTATAAATATAGCTCGGTTTCATAAAAAAACATTTGAATTAAAAATAAGTATACCAGTTTTTACGATACTCAAAAGTGGAAAAATTAACTGCTTTATTTATTAGTATTCATAATAATAATCTACTACATCCCTCAAATTTTAATCCATATCTTTCTCATTTAATTCAAGAACGTCCATTAAACACCAAAGATAATCTTTATTCATAAAAGTCACTTAGTCTACGTAAAATGAAAAAGAAATTAGTTACTATCTTATCAAACTAAGGTGGTTTTCTGGAATATAGTTTTGGCTTGAAAATGCTGCCACATATATTTTCGTTAGCTCTTATCATTTAACTTTACGTGTTTGGAATAAAGTCTTGAGTGTAAACATGCTCTATTTTAATAAAAGGTTATAAATCTTTTCAGAATATCATTTTAAAAGGCAATAAATCACCATCTACCTACGTATTATGGAATTTATGTTACTTTTAGTTATCATCCTCATGTAACTGAATAAATACGTATTACACCTCTGTCATAAATTACAAAACTTTATTACTTTTACATAGGTAGGTTGAATGACAATGTGACTAGGCACTGAAATTTATTTTCCAATTAGTTCAACTACGTCATTTTACAAATCATTTTGAAGAAATGGTTGTCATTTCAATGCAACTCATAACTCTTATATGAGACGGAAAAATAAAATATTGAGGTCATTTGTACTTCATGTATAATGAATTAATGTAAAATTATAATGAGATTCGGGCTCTTTGTTGATAATATATATTACTCCTACTTCAGAAAAGAATAATAAATTCAAGCTTCTCTAAGAGTCATTTGATGTCCTATATGCAGTTGTAGCTTGAGTGATTTAAAACCCGGTACAGAATATAAACTCCAAAAAGACATTGTGTTAAAGGTCATTAAAACAGTGAATAAATTATCAAACAAAATTATAATGATAATAATAATAAAGGCATAAGAACTAAAAAAAATACATATTTTGTAATCTTTTAATAGCATTTTCAGCAATTTGTATTTTGTAATAGTAAATACAATTATTTTTCACTTTGTAAATCAATTTAATAAACTATGAAAGAAGATTTTGATACATCTAGATATAAATAAAAACAGTTTTTTTCAATTAAGTTTTTATGGGCGTAATTATTCAAATGTTATCCTATTAGAAAATGAAAATGGCACTCTGTATTAAATAAAACAAAAACGAAGTATACGGTAACCTACACATTCTATAATGGAATAAGGAAATTTATGAAGGCAATAAATAAATTATTTTAATATTTCGAGACCCCTGTAGTGCCTGTATCTCAACTGAAAATGGGTTAATAAAATATTATCACTGCTGGATACATGTTTGTAGCTTTCTTACTCTATGACTCCCATAAATTGTTAGTTTTTGTTTATTTGAGAATGAAATAGAATAATTTTAAGGGCAAGGAATTTTAATAGAAATCTTTTTGATTTATACTGCCAATTATTGTCTTTGCAGTTTCTATTTACGAAGAGCTGGACACTATTTAAAATATGGCATCAGCTTTTGATCTAAGTATACTTGATCTGTTAGCCAAGTTATTTATTGCACTTGTAAATATAAATAAATCTTCAAGGGATATTTGCATAATGATGATTCCTTTTGGCTTATGTATCTACTTTAACACAGTGTATAAGTATATTTACCATTTTAATATAGTTTGTTTCTTGTTATTAGTAGAAACAACCATAGAGGAAACAACCCATTCATTTAAAACTTGTTCTTACTGAGAAATAATATTGGCTAAAATTTAAAATCTTTAGACAAGTTTCATTTTGTTAGAAAAAATAGATTATTACGAAGAATTCAAAAATGATGTTTTAAAAAGTCCCCTTAAATTTTAAAGCAGATTTAATTTATTTATTGACATGTGGAAAGCTTTCAATAATTTTTGTCTTAGAGTATTTTTATTCGGAATATTTTATTTGGTGTTTCTTAATTGAATTTTAAGGGATTTGAAATTACTTATCTTTTTAAAATTTTTAATAATTATGCTGATGGTTTATCTATGTGTTCAATACCATTTCTTATGGTCACTAACGCTTGATAAGGTTATTTGAAAACTTTTTTTTGGGAGGGGGTACCTGAAATGGGCCTAAGAGAAAGATGAAAAAAAAAAACTAAATACGTTAGTTTAAATCTGTGATTTCTTCAGGTTAATTTCAAAAATAAGTAATTGGAGTTGTTGTCTGGAGGTTTCTGGTTGTTGACTGGAGGTTTCAATTGTTGGCCCTCGGTGACCCCCCCCAAAAAAAAAATACCCCCAAAAAAGCTTTAAACACTTAATAGCATGGTAAAAAATACTAAAACTCTCGGTGAGGTGAGGACCCCCCGGATTCCCCAAATTACTACTTAGGTCCAGAAGTTTTGGTTTTCTGGTTAAAAGGAATTCAAAGGTTTCGTCTAGGCTCATAAGGCCAGAGAAGCAGGAAATTGTGAGGTGCGATAAGGCCTTTTGTTTCTGGAGGTTGTAAAACGTTCGAGGTATTTCAAATAATGCCAACCAGGGTGATTTTTTTAGTTAAAAAGCTTAAATAATGGTAGCTTTAATTAAATTATGTTATTTTTACAATTTAATTTAATTAAAAATCACCTTGCTAATATTATTTGAAATGCCTCGAAAGTTTCATCAGAATATATTTTAATAATTTAACTTAATTTAGAGTAAAGTTGAGTTGTTGTCAAAGAGTGATCAAAAGTGTCGTCAGGGCTACTATCACACGTCACAATTTCCTGCTACGCTGACTTTATCAGTCTAGTCTAGGTAGACATGGTTATTAGTGAAATTTCCAAAATAAACATTTTCTCGAAGAGGACTCCCAGATCCCCCCTTCCAATTTAACCTTAGTATTAAAAGGGGTTCTAGGTTTACCCTCCGAATTTTTCGAAAATTTCATTCTAGTACCTTCATGCCATGTAAATGACCTTCAACCCTACCTCGCCAGAGAAATTCCATATTAAAGACTTTCCCTCAAAAAAATATACTATGCATAGGTACTAAAAGGAGTTATTTACTTCGCGGGGCCACCACAAATTGACTTGAGATTTCGATTGCTGCCATAGAGCACCTGTAAGTAGGAAACCCCCTGTTCTAGTATTCAGCAATGAAATCAGAGAGCGTAAAACAATGAGTAATCAAATTTTAGAGGAAATTGCAACGTTTTTTTAGATAAGATCCAGTACGTGACATAACCCACGCGAGGAATCGTTGGCCTGTGTCTAGTATCGATATCATCTTTTCCTTTAATAAACTATCTATAGAAAACAAAGTTTATTTGCACTGCAAGAGTTGGATACCGTACAGGAGAAAAAGTATATATTTAATGAGGGATTTTAACTTAAATGAGAGTTGAAAGTAACCTTTAACCTGGTGTAAATAAAAGTGCTCATTAAAAACAAAAATGATCGATAGAGCAAAAGGAAATTTTTTTTGCTAACAGTTGATGCTTTTGCTCGAATTCACCACAACACTAACTTGACCTAAGGTTAACCTGGAATCAAGCTTTTTCGACAGCTCTGGTTGAGCTAATTTTTTTTTTCTTTTTTTCAACTACCAATTAGAAGTTCTTATTCCAGGTCAACTTTAGCTTAGGTTAGTGGTGAGTACGCCAATTAGAGTCTATCTTACACTCTAAAATAACCTGTTGATTTAATAGAGAAATACGATGGGACGAGCTGTGATTCGCAATTTGAATTATGACGTCGAAACGTGTTGACTGGCGCCGTTATAACTTTTATTGAGATGATTCCACTTAATTTCCAAAATTTAAAAAAAAGTTATTTGAAATTTATTAAAAAAAACTTATTTGAGCGGTGACTATGTTTTTTTTTTTTTAAAGCTGAGTAGTTCTAGTATTTCAAAATTGGAGGGATAGGGATGTCATTCAGAAGTTAATTTTACTTCTTGCATATTTACTGTTCATCTAAGGTAAGGAGTATGATTCAATAATGAAAAAAGGAATGAAAACTATAATGCGTAGCTCTAGAATACGAAATGCAACTAATAGTGATCAAACGAACACAACAGATCAATAATGGAAATGAAGATCCGATGCATAGAAATTCCATAAATTACATAAAATGGAGGTATTCAGCTAAAGGGCTGTTGAGTATCTGTTAAAACAACAGTTTTTTAGGGTAGGTTCAGATCGAAATCCCCAGTTGGCACCTGCGAGCCGAAGCCATGGAAGCAAAGTACTGCTGCTCGAACCACAAATTACACATTCAGTCACACAACCCCCACAAAAAGACATTAATGTAGGGATTTTATATAAACCGAAGAATAACTTTTGAATTAGGTACTAAACTTTTATATTGGTTACCTTTAACCTAGAAGTAGTATGTAATGCTTTTTCCCAATATAATCAATCTAGAAAAAAAACCTGTATTTATACACAAGAATAACACATATATCCTTGGGAAATATATTTAATTGTCTATAGTTTAAATGGAAAATAGTTTAAGAAATGACGCAATTGGTCTGATAGATAAAGTTACATAACCAATTTTTCGCAAGTTAAGCAACAATTTTAAAATTTTTATTCGAATTATGATCACGAATTATTTAAATTTAAATGGTTATACATTCTATATTATTTACCAAATACTTGAAGACATTAACTTTGCTGCAGTTAGGTAACTTCGTTCTTAACGCTTAACTTGTTTTCAGTTTGGTAAGATAATGATCACACTCATACAAAACTTTTATCCTGTAATGGTCTTTCTGTCATTGGAATGTAATTTTCTGACCATTACATAGGTGAAAACCCATGACCTGATCCTTCGGTTCTATGTGTTGGAATTCTCTTAATTGATTCTCTCTAACATTAACTTCAATTTTCGGTTATAAGGTAAGTTGCTCTTAGGTGTGACCTTACAAGTGGAATCCTATACTATCAATCCTTAGATACGTATCTCAAAATGTATCTATCTGCCAGAACCTACTACAGTTTATTACCATTAAGGTAAAAAATTACACTTAATTCAACAATTATTTTCAATGTCGGAAATGTAATAATTCAGACGGTTTGAAACCATCTTCATTCATGACTATAGACAAATTTAATGGTATGTACTATTATTTTGTCTTTAGTTATTTTCAGTGTGATACGTTAATCAAATTTCTTATTTAACATTTAATACCTTTACTCAAATGTTAATTTATAAAACGATAAGATCTAAATAATAAACATATAAAATGGATGATTGCTGAAGTACTTTGAGGAAAAGTAATTTTGTGAGATCATTTACTTATAAGAAATTACTCTAGTCTAGAAAGGTCTAGATATTATTGCTATTAACTTGCATGAACCCAAAATTAAAATCTCATTAGAAGAAGCATTTTTCTGAAGCTTTTAGTTATTATAAAACGTGTAGTATTTTCTCAATTAATAGGGGAAAGGAGGGTAAGAGTACGCACAAAAATTATTTTTATGAAATGGAGAATTTTTAAGACAGGGAAGGGACTCAAAAATTCATTGACCACAAGTTTATTGACTTACAAACCAAGGTACAAAAAAAAATCAAAGTTTTAGCTATATAAATATGCTAAAAATCAAAAATAAAACAAAAGTTGAGTGCGTACTTTTACCCGACGTGGCGGCTTAAAAGTACACAGGCGGGAGTCCAAGAGTACGCACCCTGAAAACTTGGAATTAATTGCAAAAAAAATGTACCACTGCCTTTGTATTTAGAAGATCCCTCCCACATGTCACCTCTTTTTAAGTATGATCCAAACAGGAATCAATCTTCTTTAAAAATCCATGAAAAATCACAACTTTACTTTTGCAGGATTTTACAAAAGCTAGTTTTCAGCTTCTGAGGGATTAAAAGCTTTAAAAGGTAAATTTAAACATTTATTCATCAATTGTAGCACATAACTCGCATGTGAAGACTACATGTGAAGATTCATTCTACTCGCATGTGAGTAGAATGAATTTTATGATTCTCGCTACAAAAAATTGTATTATCATGTTGGTGCATACTCTTAGAAGCCGATGCTTTAACCCGGGAGGACGCGCTCTACTTTCTGTTATACGGGAACGCGCGCGGGGTCTATCAGACCCCGCAAACCGTTTTCCGTTATAATCGTTCGGTTTATGCAAAAATTTTATCACGGAAAGTTTAAACATATAATTTAATCATTCAAAGTGCATAATAACTCATTTTTAAGTTGACTGATTTTTATTGAGATATAATATTAGACTATTTCACATTTCATACCGAATCCCTATGATATTACATATTTTTCATAAGAAATGTGAAAAAATTGTGTAACAATTTAATTTAGTGGTGTTTACCTTAAATTTCCCTTTTAGAGCAAGAAAAAATATAGATACTAGGTACTTTTGGACATCTGTTTGGTTATAACTCGCGCTAATCCTCACAGTTTTGGAAGCATTTCAATAAAAACAACAACCTAACTCGGAAAATAACATACCTACTTTATTTAAACTTCATGAAGTGATAGGTTGAAACCTTTTAGGCAGCTACACGGAGTTTCATACATTTTCATTAAAAATTAGAGTTTTTATGAAGGTTTATTTAAGCGTCGGTGTCTATTAGACCCTACGCGCGTCCCCGCGGGTTAATTACATAAGTTGTCTTTGAATCAACCGTTATATTCACTGCAGTTAAAATCTAACGATGCCAAGTTGTTCAGAAGGAAGTATACTTCACATTAGTATTCACTTTGAAAGCAATCATTTTTTCTTTATTTACAAAATAATTAAAAGATTAATTCGTGAAAAAATTAAATGCTAGCTCAAAGAAACCATATTTTACCTCATAAATAAAATACAGAATGTATGAAAATAATAATGACAGTCTGTGAGGATAGCTTATGATACATGTGTCCATGTGAACATAATTGTTTCCCAGTATAATGTTGCTGCGTACTTTTACCTGACTGCGCACTCTTACCCTCCTTTCCCCTATTTTTTTCTTATTTTTTTAATATATTTGAAAAATACCAAAATTTTTAATAGAAATATTCTAAAATTTTAGGGTCGAAACAATTGTTTGAAAAATTTTTCTCAAAATTAATATTTTATACTTTGGCCCAGTTCAAATATTAAGTAAGCACCTAAGGGGGAAGGCTTATGAGATGGACCTCTGATGGTTATTTTTCCTGACAAGGGGGCAGGGGTATGAGTGATGCTTGCGTAAAATGTTACAAACAGTGCATTTTTCGAAAATATCTTGTGTCTTTCACAAATATTTAATTTCAAAATTCAACCAAAAATAAATTTGATTTTAAAATTTTAATTAATTTCTTAAAATTTTTATTTGTACAAAAATAACAATGAGGCTTTCTTACGTAATTATGAGGGGGTTGTAGTTTGCTTATCTTTGTTGATCAGGGGGGTCCAAACTGACCAAAAACACAGTAATAATATCTAGGAGGGATGCACAGTACAAAGATTATTCGGCATCACATAAGAAATAAGAACTGCTGTTTATATTTTAAAAAGTGGCCACATTTTTCTCAGATTATAAATTGTTGCATGAAAATTGAATTCATGAAGGTTTTGTTGATAAAGTGAATCCGAGTACATTACATAGTTGTTTGTTGCACGTTTATTCTTAATGTTTTACATCGTCACGTTTTCTCCATTGGTGCAAAGGGAAGATTAAACGTAAATTATCACTCGATATTGTTTTTTCAATGAAAAATCAAACAACCGGTTTGAAAGTTACAATGTATAATTTTCTTCTTAGTGAGTACTAATCATTAAAATTGACAGTGATAAATTACACCATATTAATTTCTTGGATTTAAATCGTTTTCCCTAATACGTTAGAGTTTAATTATCTTACCTTAACATATATATTATACCTGATTGACTGTTAAGGATATAACAGTTATTAGGTTTCGAGGGACTCGCATTAATTTTAATAATGCGTTTTATAATGCGTTTTATAATGCGTTTAATAATGAATTTTAATAATTTTTTTCTATAATCCTAATTCAAAATTATATTTTTGTAGACTTTGAAAATGATTAATCCTCTATCTCTGTTATTATACTTAAGTTGTTAAATCATCGAGGTATTGAGTATACAGTGATGTTGTAATTGAGTTTTAATAGTTTCCACACTCTCTTAAGGTTTAAAATGTTATTGATTCTCAATAGAAATTTTCTGTTTATAGGAAAGAAAATTCTTAACACTTTTAATAAGGTGGCAAAATAGTTAAATTGTTTAAAAACTATACCTTATAGTCTAATTTATGAAGTATAAATTATTTAATTGAAAACAACTTAAGTTACTATTTGGTACTGGGCACTACCAATATTACGTATTGCTACCTCTTACACTTTCAAAACATTACATATATTACTAAATACTTCCCAAATATTTCTAGTTTATTACATTTCTTTTAAACGCAAATAAAGAGAAAATCTGTCAATCAGCAAAAAAAAAAAAGTGAATCCTTAATTCTTAGCTCATTACACTCCACAAGAAATTATTCCACTCGGACTCCGAGCAACGCTTCCCCCCCCCTTTCAAATTTGTTTGAAAACCGATGACAGAAGCATCTAGGGTCGAGATTTTCGCTTGTTTGATGCTTCTTCTTCTGATTGCATGCTCTGTTTTTCCCCGATTGTGAATTTGCGGAGTTTCTTGTTGATTTCTGGGCTTTTCTCTTTTTGATTCAAACCTCCCTTTTTTCAAGCTTAGAATATGCAACTTCAAGTGCTTTCCGTTTTCGAGAAAGTTCTCTTTTTTTTCCTTGGGGTATGTTTTCGCATTTAAATCAGTCTCGGAGAAGGCTCGGGTGTGGGAAAAATGCATATTTGGCTGAAGTACTAGTACGTTTGCCGTGCATGACGAATTATAGATTGCTTGATTCTTAAAAGAAAATCTTGTGATTCTTTCTAGAGGTTCTTAACAACAAAAAATTGAAGTAAAGGATTGCAAATTAAAAGAGTTGCAGAAATTCTGGCTGAATATATTTAATGCTTCACATTGAGGCACATTTTTAATAAAAGAGCAGCAAGTTGCAAAACGCAAGAGAGCGGACAAATGTTGCCAGAAGGCAATGAAAGATGACCAAACGGTCAAGGGTAAAAATGAAATTTTTTTGCCAGTTACCATGCTTAAAATAATTTATAAAACCGGGTAACCGACGATAAAACTTTGTGACGGATGCGGGTTTTACTGTTGAACGACCTTTTGAGACATCCTTATATGATCAAGGTATCGGGGTATGCTCCTGGAACATTAGTCACATTTTTTAAAAATTACAAGTTCTTGACGATGTATTCAGGTATTTTTTAGCTGAGTAGTGTGAGAGGTTACCGTAATATTGAAAGCTATTTTAAAATAGAAACAGAAACACCTATTTTCATAAGGTTCTTTTGAATTCTTAGTATAAAGACTGTTAATTAGTGCATTAATATGTATGTTGCTACAGAGAAAGCAATGTGTTTTTTCTCAGTAACTCTTATTTGAAGTTGTCGTTTTCTAAAAAAACATGTGTAGTAAGGGAGAAGAAAGTATTTGAAATGTTGGGAGAAGGAGATAAACGCCAATAAAAGAGAAAAGAGAAAATTTCAATTCTTAGTAATGTTGATAGTAGTAGGATGCATTTAGAATAGGTTAAAAAGGTAATGCGGGTATTTAAATGAAAATTGAAAGTATTTTACGATTTAAATATATTTGGCAATTAATAAGAATATCAAGTAAATAAACATAATCTACTCAGTTTTTTAGTGTGCTTAGAGAATAGAAAAATGCTTTTAAGGTAATGGAAAAATGCCCAATAAATTTTAGATGCATTTTTAGATAAATTGTTTTTATTCTTAAAACTTGAGATGATGCAAAGCTGAAAACGAGACTATAAAAAAAGGAAAACATTAAATTAAATTAACAATAACATGAAAGCTGTTTGGAAACAAAGCTCTTTAGCGAAAAAAATTGTTTCATGAATCAAAAAAACATAACTCGTGTTAACGGAAAACTCATAATAAAGGTAAGTTATAATGTAAGTCAATTAAGTAGCTAATGAAGTTTTTTTTATTTATGTTACTTTTTAAATACTTTACACTAAAAACCTTAAAAATTTTACCTTTTCTGGGAGCTCATCTGAAGTATTTTATTTTCTACCATTTACCCATTACTTCAACCGTAACAATGGTTTTCTACCTTCTATCCTGTATCTCCGGTGTTCGGACACGAAATTTATAACTGCAACCACGAAACTTTTAAAGTAATTTATCTCCTGGCCAAATAAAATGCTTCCGGTCATTCGTTACCAACCGAAATGTTTTCGTATAAGTTTGGGAAACATTATATATGTTTCTGTGCGATATCATTCTTTTGAAAAAATGAATCGATGCGTTGGACATTAATTTTGCGCCTTCATGACAAATCTATTTCCCTCTTGAAAACCCTGTTCCTATCATGTGTCAAGGAGTTAGAAACAACCTATGTATCAAATATTTTATGTTTGGAATGCTGGGTATGGGTAGAGTAAGGAACTTAAATACGATTATTTTGATACAATATTACCCAAAGATTTATAAAACTTCTGATCAGTTAAGTTTAATCTTAACTATTTATCGGTGTAGAATGCTTACTTTGTGGAAAAAAATCTCAATTTTTTATGTAAGTTGTTCTATGATTTATTAAGTTGATTACATAATCTCACTAAAATACGTGACATTTTAAGTTGTATGAATAATTAACTTTAATTAATTATTAATTAGTTATTAGTTTTCGTCATCAAAAATGTCCTTCATAATAGAACATTGGATTTGAAGTTAAGAACTGTTCCTATTAATATGATTAATCCTCATTGGTGCGTTATATTTTCGTATTTTGCTGACCGTTACTGACATTTCTCATCCATCTTAAGCCTTAATCTGTTACGTTACTGTCAGCGGCTACTATCTTTGTTGAGATTAATCGTAAGATTTCATAACATAGAAAACATCAAAAATTATTTTAGCAATTGAAGAAGGTAGGAGTATCCCAATGGAAAGGTTTATTACTACTCGGTGCAAATTTTTTTGGAGGAATACTTTAAGGGAGAGTTTAATATCGATTTTACGCGAAAAAGTAGTTGATGTTGGGGAATTACATTTTAGCTTCCTCTTTATCGTTTCTATTAAATTTTCTGGTACGTTTGTGCGCTTGAATATTGATTTTTAGAAAGGATTCCTTATTATTCAGTTTTAATTAATTGAGTTTTTACTGGGGTTTAGTAGGTGTCAGGACTTAATAACCGGCTTACCTCGATGAAGAAAATAAATTTGTTTTATTGTAACAAGTTTTAAAACATCTAAAATTCCCTCATGTTGAACATTTATTGAAATGATATGATTTATAAACAATCATAAAAAAAATGTAGAGAAATGTTATTTGAACAAATTTTTGAACTTTTTTTGTCTTTTTAATTAAACAAATCAGCAAAACCTGTGTATAAAAGTATTGTCTAGCGATATTTCCTGATGATTCCGGTGAAACTTAATTGTAAATATTCGAACTGTCTAAAACGATAACCTGTGTAAAAAAACATTTTTCTAGGGCTTTATAATATCTTCATTGACATGTTTCCCGGTATTGTTGACAGTGATATTTAAGTTAGGCTGGGCGCGCACGAGTGACTAAAGTCACGGCGACCAGGATTACTAGTATCAAAAATATCACTAGAAAACAATGGATCTCTATGAAGAAATTCTTGGCAATCGGCCAAGTGTCACGTCGCCTAGTGCGCGCACTCTACCAATACTTGAACTTGTTTCAATAGCCAAGGCAACAATTTTGTCTTTTTTTGACCGTGACAAAAGTCGCTCGTGCGCGATCAGCCAGGTTGTTAATTTAAAGACAACCCACATATTCAGTGACTTTTTCTGGAAATTCAAGTTCATAAATTCTTTCGTTAACCTCAAAATACTCAAATAGAAAACCCGATGAACAGCTCAATAACTGTACTCTAATGCTTGCTCTTAAACTCACAGCCAGCTCCATATTCTGTCTACCCTAAGCGCTGGAAATCTGTCTCACGCAATGGATTAGTGGCTTGACTTCATGCTCATAGGTTACGAGAGACTAGCTGCAGTCGTAAAACGTAGAGATGAGGTTAGAGACATCAGGTGAGATACTTTTTTTTCCATGCCAGTTCCGCGAAATTGGGATTTTCGATGAATCAAACTACTCTGATCAATCATCACATGCTGCTTTATAGTCGTGCTTTTTTTGTTTTAAGTCTGGCTTGATTCTAAAGAGGATTTTGATGTATTTGTATTTGTTTATGTGCTTTTTTGAGTAAGCGATTCAAACTTTGATGTCAATGATTCTTCACATTTGACAAAAAAATATTTTAGCATTTTAGCAATGAGAGAGATGTTAGCTTATTAATAACTATTAACGAGTAGCTAATACGAATACATTTCTTATAATACCAAAGTTCATTCAGGTTATTGATAAAAAAGGGATACTTAAAATGTGTGCCAACCGTGGGGCCACAGGATGCAACGAAGCATTGCGTTAATTTTATCTTTTATTTGGAAGTTTGATTTATACGTGTCTAAAAAACATAACTTTTCGATGGATTTTAAAATTTATTTGGACAATTATTGGGGTGCTGAATTTAAAAATGGAATAAATTTTTCCTATGACCTCTACAGTTTTACTTTTGGTGTTATTTTATAGAAAAGTCGTAAAGTTCTTAATCACATATTGAAGAACTAGTTCCTGTACTATTCAAACTTTGTTAAGTTAAAAAATATATTTTACAAATATTGGAGATAGATAGATAGATATAGTTAACTACTTTCATTTAAAAGCATTTGACAATTTTATTGTAATTTTGTTTAAGGCCGAAGTGGTATTCATAAATTCTTAGAAATATCCCATCACTACGATTGAAAAATCAATGGAATCTTGATAAAACCATTTCACCCAGAGGGTTTTCTCAGAAAACTTGCTCGAACTCTTTCGGCCAAGATAAAACGAAATACATCACAACCCAAGAACGAAAACACTTTCTGAAGCGAGGAAAAAAATACTAGTAGAGTGAGAAAGAAAAATGGAATGGAATTCAAATGAAGAACATGGAGGAAAAAACTTAGCGATGCATAAAGAAATTTTTAATTCGGCTTCCAAACTGTAAAAAGTGCTGCAATGTTCATAATACTACATGGGGGAAGAAGGAGTCAAAATCTTTCTCTCATGAAGAGTGCAATCATAAAGTTTTCAGTTGTAGCCCTAAGCAAAGCAAAAAAAGCCTTGGGTATGATAGGCATTTAATTATAATTTTTATCTTTCCGCTGAAAGAACGAAAACATTGTTTTTAGAGTGAAAAGGGCGTTAAAATGCTTGCAAGTCTTAAGTCAATATAGAAAAAGGGAATAGGAAAAGATTTGATACAAAGAACAATTTATTTTTTAGTTACAGGTTTTAGTAAAAGTATTTAATTAAGAATGAAGTGATTTATTTTGAAATGAAACTAATGGATAAATGTAAATTAAAAGTATAACATGTAACCGAAGGGGTTTTTTTTATAAAGAACAGGTAATTTTAAGTGAAATACGTATGTTGCCTGATGTACGTAAATCAAGAAAATTTTATTACAAAATAATTTTTTCTTATATATTGAAAGAGATGTATTCAAAATAAATGTAGCAACTTTTATGAAGTAAAACTTATTATTTGAACCCTTATTATAATGGTATAAGGTTTCAAAAAGGAAAATATTTTTATGCTTCCTAAACTAACAATACTTCAAAATTTTCAGGCCAAAAAAAATATTTTCTATTTTCAGTCTAAATTACCCTCATTAATACATCTTGAATCCTCATAAACTATCTGATATAGAAATGACGAGGACCCAACCCAGATTGTTTCTTAAACAATGTAGGAATTCAACGAACATGTCAACAATTCCCGAACATGATATTCCCCTTATTAGGTCAATTACCTACTTCATAACTCTTCCATACAGATTTTATCTCCGAATGGAAATATCAGTAATTTCATTCTAGCACAACACTAAAGGAGCAGCACATAATATCACAATACACTCCCCTTTTAGATTTTCCAAACAACATAATTACCCCCCTGCAAAACCGAACACTACACCCGTCACCAATCTGAACAAGCCTACAGCAAATCCACCCATACCTACTTTCTGTTTTGGGGGAAAAAAACTCTAAGGTTAAAGCTCATAAAGTTCTCCAAAATAGACTAATTACAGCTCTGCCAAAACAAACCGCAAGACCAACTTTCACAAAAAAAAAAAAAAAAAACACGGAAGGATCCTATTGGCCGATCGCTCACCTAAACGCTCTGAGCGAACTTCACACCGGGTGGCCCACTTTGTTTTACCTATCAATAAAGCGGTAAACCCAAAGGAGCGCAACCATTTGAGGAAATATAGCTAATGATAAGTCATTAGGATGATTTTCAAGTCGGATTCTAATAGAAAAAGACGGAATGAGCTATAAAAAATCCTAACTGGAGGGTAGTTTATGATGGATTATGTGGGTATGGCTGTGTGGGAATATATATAGTTATACCTGTAGGGATTTCTCTTTGACTTGTTCGGGAAGTGAACGTGGCCAATTAAAGGTGAGCAATCAGTTCTTGTGAGGTGTTATGGGGGTATGGTTGCTAATTTCAATTTCGTCATGGTGTAAGATGAGTAAGCCTTCGTGATGGCTCTAGCTGTAACGAGGCTTTTAACCGTTATGTCGTTTTTCATTTTCTTGATGAGAGTGAATTAAGAAGTTGGCGAGGGGAAGATTGTGAGCTGTGGAAAAAAAAATATTTTTTGAAAGTTGATTTGCCGGTGGCTTTTTGAAGTGAAGCAGTTTTGTTTGTTAAGATTTTTATTTTTTTTGGAGATGGTATCTATCTTAAGCTCGAGGACTTGTAAGATTGTTTTGATTGCTATTAGATTTAATGTAAGTGATTCGTTTTATCCAGTAAATTTTTTCTTTTTTAATGATATTCCCAAAAAAAGTTTATAAAAAAAACAGTTTTTTTTTTGTGATTGCTTAAAATCTGAAACAACTTTTTTTCTCGTATTGATCGATAGTTTATGAATCCTTGATAAAAAGTGAGAAATGTGAAAACATTTTATCAACTTCACCTGACAAGAGCATAGATTTCAACTTAATGGACATTTTAATCTGCTTATTGTCTAAAAGGATACTTGTTATTTTTAGATTCCAGGCCTTTCGCAATAAAAAAAAGCAAAGTACTACACTTTTAGATTGTGTATTCACTAAATTATACCACGAGATATTCCTTTGTTACATCAGATGGGTTCAATAAATTTATATTCTTACTTCGTTTCACTGAGAAGCAAGTATCTTGATTTGCTTCTTAATTTTCCGTTTAGCAGACACAAAAAAACCGAACCTATAAAAAAATATCTTAATCTTCTCTAGTGATTAACTTGAAACTCATAATTGTAAGCTATCTCGATTCATATTCAAAGTGAAACTCTCTAAACTTGCAAAATAAGCTCATTAGAAAGCTTTCGGTGATAAAACTCGAATCTTATTACCTTTCTCGCTAAACGATTACTCATGATAACACATGATACAATTTGTTTTGTATTCACCTTATATGCGAACTTTCAAAGTTCTAGTTTTTTTATTTGTAATTTTTAGCCTCGTTATAGTGAGATATTTTTATTCTCTAATGTAAAAAGAATGTGATAATTTTTTGTATGTGGTTCTAATATGGAATAACAAATAGAATTTATTTTAAATTTTCAAAGTAGGATATCTCACCTTAACAGCTTCGTAGAATATTTATTACTTTTAAAAGTAGAGCTCTTTAATGTAGTAACTTTTATGATAAGTTCCATGTCTATCGTCATAGAGAATACATTCGTTACATTTCCGAAAAGAAGATAAATAATTATCATACAACCCATTTTTTTTTTTGTTTTCGATTGTTTCCCAATCTTAATTTCCCAATAATTTCTTGATTGAGATCATGAACTTAATGGCCTTAAAAAAATATAGTAGTGCTTGTACTTGAATAATACAACAACGGATATTTATATAAATATGTAAATAACATGTGTTCCCCTTCTTGTATGATCAGGGGTTGATTCAGGTTTTATTTTTAGGGGCCACTTTTAGTGAAAAATTGAATTCAAATTACATTTTAGTTTTTCAAATTATCGTACAAAAACAAATTTTTGATTTGAAATAAACAAGATTTTGTGAATGTTTTCTTGCAAATGATCACAAAAGCTAATTTAATTTTGGGAAAGGGTCATTCTTATGAACTTGAGTTTTGTAAAGGGGTCGTTTTTATGAATTGGAATTTTGTGAAGGGGCCGTTTTTAGGATGTGGCATTTTATGAAAGGGCACCAAAAAGATCCCAATTTACATCTGGATAGACTCCTAATGATATACCTGCCGTTGATCGGGAGAAAAAAAAAGATTTTCGAATTGCGTGTTACAATAAATACTATATTATACAGGGTGTCCCGTAAATGATGTGTCACACTTCTAGGGGGGATAGTAGACACCTAGACGAGTCAGAATCACATAGGATTTGGGGTCCCAGACCCAATCCCTGGGAGTTAAAAATGGAGCGACACCCCAAAACAAGTATTGAAAAATTCAATTTGTAGAAGAACTACTATTGGTAAAAATGTAATTATGGTCTCAAATTTTGTGGTTTAATATGATCCTCAAAATTACCTTGACAGTTTTCAATTTAAAATTTTTTTTATTACGAAAAAAGTTAAAAAACAGCAAAGAAATGTGAAAAATATGCCAAAACTTTATTTTGTTTTCCGAAATCCTTTCTTTCGATTTGATAATCTGAAAGAGCATAATTAATTAACCTTAAGTCCAAAGTTTCACGTAAATAGCATCAGTATTAAACGCTTGAGAGCCTGTTAAAGTTAGTTTTATGGGAGCAAAAACGGCTTCGGAAAACGAACGTTTAGGGACAATCTACAAGTTACGGATAGATGCTCGCCAAATTTCCCAACATTATTTGCGATACGAGATTCCTCGCCAACCTACGCTTCTACAGATAGTTCAAACTAGCTTGGCGATGTGTGGCCTTAGTTTTCGGATCGTCACTAGAAGTCTAAAAGGTAAATGTATTCAAGCTATCAAATCAGACACTCAAGAAAAAATTGTTACAATACCTAAGAAAATAAGCAATGTTTGTTTAGCAAAAGGGATAGTTACAACTTATTTTTTCTTAAGTCTCTGTTTTGTTAAGTTCAATAAACATTTATCTTCTAGACTTCTGTGACGGTCTGAAATCGAAGGCAAAAATTTAAGTAAATTAATTAATTTACTAATTTTTTTCAAAATAATTCCCATCCCATAAAAAAGTGAACCACCATGCCAACTTTGAACACTTTTTGTAAACAGTTTTTGTCGTTATTTTTCATTATACCCCTGCTTTAGGATAGGTCAGTAGGCGGATCCTCGATCGCTGGGTTCGTGATTTCGAATTGCGATACAAGATTGGTTTCTATTAATCGAGAAATGTCAATGGGAATAAGCAAAGTGTATGGGGGCTATCCACTCACCGTCCGATAAGCAATATCTTAGGTTTGTCATAACTTTCAATAACCTGCATTCTTTTATTTTGCAAATTTCTTATATCGGAAGTTGAGGGGAGACCCTGCATACCCACTTGCTTATTATATCATTCTTAAATTAATAGGAACCACCCTTGTATCGCAACCCGAAATCAGGAACCTAGCGATTGAGGATCCACCGACTGACGTATGTACTATGTATGTATGTATGTATGTATGACACTATGTACAAAAGATATTTTACGAACCATGTTTGTAAATAATAGATTCTTCTGGGTTTTTTTACCTAAGTTATCAAATGTACAGTTTTTCTCATTAAACGCAATAGGTAGTAATGCTGTTTGCATGATTGATACATTTGTAAAACTAACACAACTATCGATTGAATAAAAAACTATCGATACTATCAGATAATTTCTAACAATTCATACTATTGATTTTTAAGATCGATAGTTCCTAAAAATCAGTAGTAAAATCATGTTTGTTCTTTATGTTCAAAAAAATTTTTAATTGAATTAATTAATCTCTTGTTTTCTAAAAATAATAAGAATTAAGAATCAACATTTACGCTTTTGAAATTTTCATCCCGCCAAATTGTTCAATTGGCGCATTTCAGATATTTTCATACTCATCTCCTGTCTCGCCAAATCGGGCGAGGAATGAAAGTTGGCAGACATCTATCCGTAACTTGTAGATTGTCCCTAAACGTTCGTTTTCCGAAGCCGTTTTTGCTCCCATAAAACTAACTTTAACAGGCTCTCAAGCGTTTAATACTGATGCTATTTACGTGAAACTTTGGACTTAAGGTTAATTAATTATGCTCTTTCAGATTATCAAATCGAAAGAAAGGATTTCGGAAAACAAAATAAAGTTTTGGCATATTTTTCACATTTTTTTGCTGTTTTTTAACTTTTTTCGTAATAAAAAAAATTTTAAATTGAACACTGTTAAGATAATTTTGAAGATCATAATAAACCGCAAAATTTGAAACCACCATAATTACATTTTTACCAATAGCAGTTCTTCTACAAATTGAATTTTTCAATAATTGTTTTGGGGTGTCGCTCCATTTTTAACTCCCTGGGATTGGGTCTGGGACCCCTAAGTCCTATGTGATTCTGACTCGTCTAGGTGTCTACTATCCCCCCTAGAAGTGTGACACATCATTTACGGGACACCCTGTAGATACATATTCCCCTCTATGTAGTGTACACTTAGGGCGTAATTTAAGAGGAGGGGCCAGGGGAGTCAACTGCCCACCCTTAGAATCCTAATGCTATGATATACTTCTTTAAGATTTAAAGACTGTTGAGAATTAATTCAAAATGTGTTAAAAATTCGTTTTCAAAGAAGATATAAATATTTTAAAAGATTTTTAGGATTCAAAAGATTTTCAGTTGAAGTCCACCAGTAAATTTACTCTTTTTTAAGTGAGGCACTTCTCTTTCTCTGCAAACACAAAAAACGCTTCAATTACTTATTTATTTTATATTTTTTTAAATTAATAAACAAAACTAAAGATAAGTCACGAAAAATTCAACTTGCTGAAGTCTCCTTTTTTCCTATACTTTGAAACTATGTTTTCTAAATCAAAAATCAAGGGGGATTTTTGAGGGAGTACCTAGGTCGTTGGACCTTCAAACTCCAGTACTATAACTAGCCTCACTGGGTGAGGCTATGAGCTGAACTGTTACAGAACGTGTGACTTGAAAGTCACAGTCAGCTGAGGAGTGGCTAGCTTGATGCTAACCCCCTCTTGATTTCCCCAAGTAACCTTGGTACTCATTTTATCGACCCCGGAGGGTTGAATGGCTGAGTCTGCCTTGCCCGTGGACCGGGATTTGAGCCCCGGGCCTGTGGTGTGGGAGCGCAAAGCGCTTCCTCTACGCCACCGGGCTTTGTTTTCTAAATAATCATTTAGTCCTTTTAGTTTGTCTGCCCCAAATATTCTGCAGGATTTAATGAAAAACTTGGCAGTCTAGGATTGAAAGGGTGAGAAAGATGTAAATTTACATACTTTTAAATACATGAATAATGGAAGATATATAAATACCTAGAATTAGGTACAGTTTATGTTTTTTTATAAATTTAAATTCTCTCACGTACTAGTTTCCAAACATCACGGCTAAAGAATTAACTACATTTAAATGCACGATTAATGCTAACTAAAAATCACAAAAGAGCTTCCAATCTTCTTTTACCGCTCCGCAGAGATGATTATTCTAGTATAGTTAACTAGTTATTTAGGTATAAGTAATCATTATCTTACAGAAAGATCTTCATGGTTAGGTTCTTTTTCACCAAAACTATAAACTCAAAATCGTATTTTTCATTTTCATTTATGCAGATTTTATGCAAATCGGAAATATGTACTTATTTTGTGTTCATTTATTCTATTTTAATACTTTACAAATGATATTCCCTTAAGTACTACAGTGGAAGCTCTTATAACGACCTGCTCTTATAAAAATCCTCTCTTATAAAGACCCAAAAATTAGTCTCTATAAGAGCACAAAAGTGCTCTTATAAAGACTAATCTTTGAATCGATTCAGCTTATCGAATACTTTTCTGGATCGGTATGTTTGCGTCACACATAAATTAGCCAATAAACGAATATCAAAGTATGACAAACAGCACCAAGTAACCATCGCATCTTCTTCTCGCTTGCTTTCGCCCGGGGTAACCGGCTACAATCCCAAAACGAAATCTTGCGCTACCCAATGCCTTTGTTGATTTGAGACTTATTTATTATTATTATTAGCGTTTTGGTTTTATGTAAGCATCCGAACATTCTAAGGAAGCTAAGCTACGCAATAAATTAATATCAAAATAAAAATTTAATAGCAAACACAAATATTTATACTTTGTAAAATATTGATTTTAAATTTCATAGCAAAAAATAAGGTAATATAACATTAAATTGAAAGTATCAAGAATTCATAAAATAATAAATAATAGACGACATTAGTGTGACGTCACTTGCTTGTTTGGAAACGTTGATTCTATCCGTGATTGGTTCCGTGATTGGAAGTAAATCCGTACGGATCCGTACGGAACCAATCACGGATGGAATCAACGTTTCCAAACAAGCAAGTGACGTAATGACTAATGTGGTCTATTGCTTAAAATGAGGAAAAATCAATTGGGCGATTCGAACTGTGTTCTAAATCCCAACGATCTAGTATCCTACTGTTTGGATATAATGGTAAAATATACAACCAAGGGTTTCAGTTAGTTGATTAAAAAAACGTATTACGGGTAACTGCAATTTCCATAATCCATCCCTTTGCCTTTGACGATTGAGGGTTGGTGATCGTTTTCAGGTTTAGATTTCCTCCAAACTTTATAAACTAATCTACTAAAAATATATCTTTGAGGGAATCGAGTCCACCTTCCCGAAAAGCATCAAAATTGATAGTTTAGTTTAACGAGTTTATTACTTTTAAACGAGTGATATTCTACACTCGAGTGTATCACTCGAAGTTTGCTCTTATAACGACAAAAAACTCGGTACGGATTAATTACGTTATAAGAGCTTCCACTGTACCTTGTTTCGTTTAATCTTAAAATACTATCTCGACCATCATTTTTGTTTTATTCTAAGGTTAGTTTTCTAGTTTTGTTTTACTATATTTAGTATTCTGAAAAGCAATATCTGAAATATTTATATTTCTTTTGTACTCCACATTACAGTTTTAAGTTTTTACAATGATGTAAAACCCAGCTTAGGGAAAATGCATTGAAATTCGATATCATTAGTTTTACTTAGCTGTGAATACATGCTGTGTGTATGCTGTGAATATGTTACATGCTGTGAATATGGAAATAATTTTTTAAGGATTTTTTTGTGATTTTCTCGTTACGTTAGAATTCTATTATTTCCATTACACCAACTTTTCACGATAAAACTAAAAACTATTTTACGTTTGAATCGTTGTTAAAATTTTATAGGATTTTTCTACATTTTAATATTTTCACATCGGAGGTTATTTTATAAACTGCACATTTATATAATTAAAAACACAAAATTATACTATTTATTCAGTAAAATTTAATTTGCATTATAGATTCCATAACTGAATCTTTGTGAGGGCAACAATGTGTCTTCTAACGTGTGTTGAATATCTCTTCTAACCCTAAAAATGGACTGATTTCAACTAATAGTTCTTACTACAAAATGCATACAACTTAGCAAATGTATACCTAATATATTTGATATTTATTCCTTCAGGTTTTTCAAAATAATATTTATTATTAAAAAAATATGTTTTATTTAAATTATTTTATCTTTATATATATGTTACGGGCAATGTGATAAATTCAATGGAATTTATGAATGAAATTTATTACTTTGCCCACCTCCACGCCGGGCAATTTATTAATAATGCCCGATTAATCACTTTGCCCGTAACATATATATGACATTTAAAATACCAATGTTTCTAAATTACTCTAAAACTGAACATTGGTTAATATAAAGGTTTACGATTGTAATTTCATGATCCTGTTTCGTCGAAGGGTATTTTGTTTGGTCGTAAAACCTCTCGTTCAACATGTATTAAATTCTCATCTTGTCCAATCGATAGGAAAGTTTTGTAATAGCTCTATGTCAAAATACATTATCGTTTTCTTTTATACAATGAATAATTTCTTTATAAATTTTTAATATAGATCTAAAATTTTCTGATGTAAGTGGTTTTAATATTTTATAAGAACTTTTTATTTTAAAACCAAATGAAATAATTATTCCAAAGTTTATTGGGTCAAATTTAAAGCGTTCTTGTTGATGTTTTAACACTGTCAAAAAACAATGGCAGCTGTTTTTTACTCATTGTATTCCTTAAGTGCGTTTGGCATATTATTGGTTTTGAAAATAAACTGTAATTAAGCTCACACATCAAGCTATTTATGAAAGTAACATTTAAAATGTGTTACCATCTTTGATTTTGTTGAGGAACTATTTTATAAAAGCATTTTTCCTTCCATTCAACCAGTAAATGTTCAAAAGCCTTTCTTTCATCTTTCTATTTTTGAGAAAAACAATTATTTGAGTTAGAAAGATAATAGAGATTTTTCCTAGAGTTAACTGTTCTTGAAGATAATTAATTTTTTAATCTTAAAATCCTTTAAAGGGTTTATCAATAAGCTTTTAAAAGAGTTTTAAATAACGCTTTTATGGTTGAGATTGGTTTAATAAACTTTACTCTTGGTTAGTTTCAAGATAGTTTCTCCTGGGTATTGAATAGACCCGTATAAACCGAATTCAACAGACCAAAAACAATTTTCCTTTTAAAGAAACATTACCAAAATGTAAAAAAATAAAAATATTACTAATTAATGCCTGGATCCCAGAAAGTAAATTTAGTGCCGACAGGAGGGTTTCTTATACTTTACAGTTCAAGCCCTCTTTTTTTCATAGCTTCGCTCTTCTTAATTTTTAACCTGTTTAATTTTCTTTATTTTCCTTTTTTGGTTTTGAATAATTAACAAAAAAACAGCTTTATTAATTTTGTATTTTTTCTAAGAGAAAAATATTATGTTCAATAAATTTTTCTACTCAATAAGCATATAATTTAATTTTATAACAGTGATTATCCTTTTTAAAGGAATTAATTTATGGTGTATCGTTTTATTAAGATACGATTAAAACCTGAAACCTTATTTATTTGATTTTTAAACTAAATACTAATACAAAAATATACCACCAGTAGATTTATAAACCTCGAGAATATAGAGATTTCTGTATACATATTTTAAAAAGTATTGTTTTAGTAGAAAAAGCAACAATTTCGCTCACAAATGGGGGAATTTCCCAATTTACATTTTGTTTCAATGTAGGTACAGGGTGTTTCACAAAGAGCCCCCGATTTTAAAAATTAATAACAAAAAAACGAAAAGAGATAAAAATACGCCGTCTCCGGCATCCTACTTAAAAGACCAAAGAATTTTCGTACACAAATTTTTGAAAATTCGTAGTTCACAAATCAATTTATAGATGGAAGCACAACTTCTTTGATATTTAGGGAAAGCTATCCTCAAAGTCCCTATTTTCGTTCGCCATAGGGAAATCAAATTTTGGGAAAGAATCGATTCATGAATCGAATTAGAATCAAACAATTTGAAATCGAACCCTGTTTCCAGTTTGCAGAAACGGCTCTCAGCCAATTTTAAAGACTAGATCTCACTAATTTAGGAACATCAATTAATTAAGTTATAGTCTAAGTTAAATTTTGTAGTAGTATTTCGTTATCTATCCCATAAAAAAGGACATTTTTAAAAGATAATAAGTGGATGGAGTACAAATTTACTAACATCTTAGATACAGGAATTTCGACATTTTACAAAACAAAATCTTTGTAAAATGTAGAAGGTTTTTAAAATTTGTTGGCATTACAAACTACGGAGTGCTTCGAAGAGCTCAGAACGATTAGGTTTATTATCAGCGAATAAATATTATTGTACGATTGATTCATCTGATAGTTATTTAGCTAATCCTAATGTATTCTTTAGGGGAGAGGGTTTTCATAGTTTTGGAGTATCACAGATTAAACCACAGCCCTATTGCCACAAAGCGGAGTTTCCAAGTCCGATTCGGAGTTCAAAAAGGACCAGCGGAGAAGACAATTCGTGAACTGTTTAAAAAATTTCAACAGACGGGCAGCGTGACTGATGACTTAGTGGGAAATGTGGGTCCCAAACACTCTGTCGTAACATCTACTAATGCCACGACAATTGCTGCAGCTATCGAGAAGAACCCAAACAAATCTGTGCGCAAACTTTCAGCTGAGTCCGGCATCAGCCCATCCAGCACGTATAGAATCCTTAGAAAAAAAATTAAAGATGTTTCCATACAAAATTCAATGCCGGCAGGCTATACCTGTTAGAGCTGAACAACAATGAGAGGTATTTGCTAAAAAAATGCTCGAAATGATTGATGGTGCCAGTCTCGATGTCGGCCAAATTTGGTTCTCAGATGAAGCCCATTTTTATCTAGACGGGGTTGTCAACAGACAAAATTGGCGTTTTTGGGGAACTGAAAACCCTCATTTGTCTCAAGCGCAACCCCTCCACTCTCCAAAACTCACTGTTTGGGCTGCTATCTCGAGACAAGGAATTATCGGGCCCCTTTTCTTGCGAGAAACCATTACTACAGGCCGTTATATTGCACTCTTGAACCAATTTGTCGACTACCAACAAGCTTTGGACGATCATCCTGACACGGCATGGTTCATGCAAGATGGCGCACGCCCACACCGAACCCAAGACGTGTTTGACGTTTTGGAGGAATATTTTGATGACAGAGTAATTGCATTAGACTATTTGAAATTCAAAGGAAAAGGTTTCGACTGGCCCCCGTATTCTCCCGACCTTACCCCGTGTGACTACTTTCTGTGGGGCACACTTAAGGACCAAGTTTACGGCACTAATCCTTCAACAATCAACGAGCTGGAAAATGCAATTCAAAAAGCTTGTGTGTCGATTTCCCGTGACACACTCCACAAAGTCACCGAAAACTTCGTTCTTCGTTTGAGACATGTCTGTGCAGTAAAAGGGGCGCATTTTGAGTCAATTTTAATGTGATTGTTCTTTAAATTAATGTGTCACTTGTGTTTTAAATGCTTTCATCATCATTTTGAAATTATAAATTAAAGTTTGGAGTTCTTTCGTGAACCCTAGAATAAGAAATCAGTTTTTTAATAAACTCCTCCAGTACTAAAAAGTTTTAAGACAAATAATTTTTTACAAATATATCGATCGAAAAATTCATATTACAAATAAAAAGGGGGCTGGGAGGCTTAGTTGGTTTACGTGCTGCAAACCACGCTAGCAGTCTGCGCACTGTACCAGCCGTCGGTTCGATTCCAGCCTTTGCCCTGGGGGTATTTTCTCTCTCTCTCTGTGTCAGTAAAAATTCCGTTGTGTCTGTCTTTCTTGACAAAGCTTTATAACCCTTTCAATCCTAAGGTGCCCGAGATAACCATTAGATACTATGGAACATATGGGGTGGCTAGGTCTTAAAGTGATAAGCGGATCCTTGAGATCAAGAACACAGACCGGAAAATATATGTTACCAATACCAATACAAATATAAAACCCCAAGACAAAGAAGGGTTTAAGTTCCATCTTCGACATTTTTAGGTCTGATCATTTATGACGAGCTCATTAAACAGTTTTAAAAAATATGTAGGAAACACGAGCAAATTTAAAAATTTAGTAAAATAAATTTAAAGAAATATTCTGAACTACTAAGAAATTTCTGCAAGGATAAATTGATTATTGTATTTAAAACAATATATAAAAGATTTGCTTTACAAACTATTGCATCTTATTTAAATTAAACTCAATATGCATTTTCTTTGATTATTTAGAAGCTTAATAGATCAGATTAACCTGTTTCTGCTGACTGGGAACAAAGGTTTGATTCCAAATTATTTTATTCTAATTCGATTCATGAATCGATTCTTTCCCAAAATTTGATTTCCCTATGGCGAACGAAAATAGGGACTTTGAGGATAGCTTTCCCTAAATATCAAAGAAGTTGTGCTTCCATCTATAAATTGATTTGAGAACTACGAATTTTTAAAAATTTGTGTACGAAAATTCTTTGGTCTTTTAAGTAGGATGCCGCTGACGGCGTATTTTTATCTCTTTTCGTTTTTTTGTTATTAATTTTTAAAATCGGGGGCTCTTTGTGAAACACCCTGTATATATGTTACGGGCAATGTAATAAATCCGAGCATTATTAATAATGCCCGGGCAATGTGATAAATTCAGTGGAATTTAGGAATGAAATTTATCACTTTGTGTGCCTCCACTTCGGGCATTATTAATAATGCCAGATTAATCACTTTGCCCATAACATATATACCCGATTGAATAAAAAAAAATTAGAATGTATTTAAAATAATATCAACAGAAATGAAAAAAAAATAACAAAACTCAAATGTATCGTTTTCTACAGCGTTACATAAAGTTAGATTCCCGCTGAAGGTTCTAAAAAGGTTCAATTTTAAGTGTGAGAAATACCTTAAGGGCACACAGAACATAAAACGGTTCAAATTTTCGATTTTTCAATTTTGTTCGTAAAAAATAAAGCAATTTAAGACGATTTCAAAAATATATAGTTTGTGTAGGTTTCAAAAATTTAATTACCTTAAAATCCGGTTTGAATGTTTGTTAACAAGCATGACACGCCCACCACGCGTTTGCCCAGATGCTTTCTGTTTACAAATAAACCGATCTAAACCTTATTAACTGGACTAAAACTTTAGATTTTCTTACTCTGTGACTAAATATATACTTATTTCACCTATGTGGCAACATTATTTTTTCCCAAGCTGTGTAACTTTAGTTTAAAGAATGTGAATGCATTGTTGACGTCGTGTTATTGTTGTAGAATGAACTTGTGGCCGATATTTTCCCCTCTAAAACAATCCAAAGAATTAAAATTAAGTTATTTGTTAATCATAAATATAATATCCAATGAATATATTTTGCAAATTTTAATTTTGTTTAATATTTTTTGACTTAATGAGAAAAAATGCGAAATTCTGCGAAACGACTCGTAAAGGCTATCTTGGTAAACATTTTTGGATTTAGTTAATTCTAGAATTAAATTACACCTTTTAAGTAATAAAATAATGTTTTCTAAATGTTTTTTTGCGTTTTTAGTAATGTTTGGTTGTTTAAAGTTTCAAAAGAGGGGAAAATAACTGACCGCAGGATGTTACGTCTTCGAAGTGTCACGCAGTATTTTCCATTTTATATAAGAATAATTCATGTTATTTAACTTCAATTCTAACAATCTAAGACAAACATTAAACAATCTAACATTTTATAACATAAATTAGTGTTTATAATAATAACAGGCTATTTTAAGTTGCATTTTGGTACTGTAATGCAACGACTGCCTTCGTCTTCGAAAAGCTGTATTTCTCATTCCAAACCCCCTATATCAACACAAATTAAATAAAAACTTGTTAAATATGTTAAATGTAATGCTGAAATAAGATATAAAGCACACTCTAGTCCTGAGATGTATTATAAAATAACATTTATAGCAGGTTTGTGCCATTTTTCTGTTTTTTCCATTTTTCTCGAAACATGATTTTCATGCCTTTAGGTACACATTTTTAAAAAACTATTTCAGGTACACTCTTCAAACTTTCCACAATTATTGAACTACCTATTTTCTTTAATAATAAGAAGGATATAAGACATGCCTGTTGTAGAATTTATGTTATTAACCAAAATGTGTTGTAAAAGTTACTTGTTTTTTAAACATCTCACAAGTTTTTTTTTTAAATTTTTTTTATTTGATCCATGATTAAACCCCATCTTATTATTGTTCATTGACATGTTATTTATGATCACACCAAGTTTTGGAAAGATATATTCAATAGTTTTCTTAAAATGTGTACCGAACTGACATATAGTGTCGAGCATTCAAAAATTTTCAATTTTTTTAAAATGGCTATAATTTATTAAATTTTTGACTATTTTGAAAAATTTTGTTATAACTGTATAAAAAAATATGTGCTTTAGCTTGTGTATGAAAACTTTAAAAAAATCTAAATTTGAAAGTGAAACGCACGCACCTAAACTATGCTTTACTTTTGCCATGTTTTGGCCATCGAGGTGTTCCGTGTGCCCTTAAAACATATTTAAATTTTTACACTCTACCCTGCATAGCTTAAGCATCTCCAGATAAGTTTAGAAACGCATTTTCTAGTTAATGATTTCACATAAATACTTCTTGTTCTAAACAAAGAACAATCAAATTCTATTCTTAGTCGCATTTTAATTAGTAACCGTTGACAACACTCAGGGGTTTGACTTTGTGTATATGATGGTTTCAATTGTAAGAATACAGTGATTTATTAACAAGTAGGAATTGAGGTTTCTGTTTATAGTAAAACATTGATGAGTACTAGGGTGTTTCAAAAAAATTTTTTTTTGAATTTCCCAGATGCCCCCCCCTCAAGTTGTTAAAAATACTAAAACATTATTACCTGCAAATTTTCAGGTCTCTAGGACGATTTTTGACCCCCGCGCCCTTCAAAAGTAGGTTTCCCATGTTAAAGTATAGGGAAAATATTGAAAATATCGTCATTTTTGGTTCTTTTCAATTTTACGAGCCTGAACGCAGTCAATATCGAATTAAAACCTATACATCATCTTTGGGACATCATTGCCTCAAGATCCTATCGGAAAAATATTCCATGGCACCTATTGGGGGGTAGTTACACGAGGGTGAAAAGCGAGCTTTCACCGAAAAACGAGGATGCTTGCCGGCGCTTGCGGCGGGAGCAGGATGAAAGCCTCTCATGGGGGTCCAGACACAACTCCCGCCAGATGGGTTCCAAATGACCAGGTACCTTAGGAAAAAGGTTCAATAAACACTTAAATAGGCTTTTATCCAGGTCCCTCCGCAAACGCCGGCGAGCATAACCAGCACCCGCGGCAAGCATCCTCGTTTTTCGGTGAAAGCTCGCTTTTCACCCTCGTGTAACTACCCCCCAATAGGTGCCATGGAATATTTTTCCGATAGGATCTTGAGGCAATGATGTCCCAAAGATGATGTATAGGTTTTAATTCGATATTGACTGCGTTCAGGCTCGTAAAATTGAAAAGAACCAAAAATGACGATATTTTCAATATTTTCCCTATACTTTAACATGGGAAACCTACTTTTGAAGGGCGCGGGGGTCAAAAATCGTCCTAGAGACCTGAAAATTTGCAGGTAATAATGTTTTAGTATTTGTAACAACTTGAGGGGGGGGGCATCTGGGAAATTCGAAAAAAAAATTTTTACCATAGACTTTCGAAACACCCTAATGAGTACTTTGAGGAGAGCTTGTACGATTTTTCTTGAAGTGGTTGAAGCGCTTGAATGCGTATGAACAATGATGATTATTCTTACATGATACATATTAATTTTTAAATATGAAATTAATTAGGAAAGGCATGTAGGAAAATATTTGTAGTTTTCTGATAAGTTATATAGTTTTATCGATAGTTATAAATTTCTAGGTATTGAATATGTTGAAAAAGTACTTTTGGGATGTGCATGGGAATTTTTTTGGTTAATTTGTTTTCGTATTTTTATTTACCTCAATCGAAATATAAAATTTTCTAGTAATAATTTTGTAGTATTAGTAACAGTAGTTGTAGTAATAGGATATACAGTTTTGTTGGAAGATTATTCTTGTCTATAATCTTATCTTTTTAATATAACTTTTTAGTAATAATTTTATGTTAGTAGGGGGAAATATTGTACCTCGGACCTAACTGTACCTCGGTCTTACACTGGTTTTAATAAAACTTTTTGTAGTATGGCAACACTACAGGTGTAGTTAGCATCCTTACAACCAGAGCTCTCAGTCTAGCTATTTTTTTAAAGTCAACAATTTAAGTTAACATAAGTTAAAACTTAATTTACCCATCATTTTCAACATAGTTTCAAAATTTGTATTAACTTAAATTTAAGGCCCATTATTTGTGCAATATGAACATAATATAATGGATCACATTACGAAAAAATGTTAAAATTGAAAATATACTTATACGTATGAAATTAATAAGAAATCTAACGTTAAATAAATAAATTTGCTGCTACAAAATCAATATAATTTTAATTCAAACAAATTTACATAGGATATTAATTTCTTATTCTTATAAAAGAGTAAGAAAACACATTAATAACCACAAAGGTAAACCAATACCTTCAAAATCTCAACCACCCACTTATCTTTTGAGCAAAGTCGGTTCTTACACATTAATTCAACGTCTCAAACCAAGCAAACACGCCAAATATTTTTGTCCCCTAATTACTAGCGAATGAAGCACTTGCGTCAGAGAAAGCTCCAGTCTCTCAGCAGTCGCCTAACAAATAACGTCGTCTAGATAGGCTATTAAGAAAGCAGGGTCTTGCACCAGGAAGATTTACTTGTTAAGTTATGCCTTAAGTAGTAGTGCTTCTTTTTTTCTACGTGGGAAATCTCTGTGATTAATTAGTTGAGAATATAAGCCACGTGAGAGAAAATTGTCGGAGTAGTTAGGGCTTTCACTTTGTGTTAATGAGAGTAGGAAAAGTTTCTGACATTTAGATGTTAGTTTGTTATTAATACGTTATGACAGTGGAGAATCTTTTTGCCCGATCAAAATAATTGGCACCTGTTAGTCAGGTAACATGAATTCTTTAAGGAGCCGTTATTATAATTTAATGGATGCAATCACGATAGTTAAATTATGGTTATGTATGTAACATAAATGCTTGCGAGAATTGTTTTTAAGAAAACAGGAAGCAAATATAGTTTTTAAGCTTATATTATGTAGTTTTATTACGGTATAAAAATGGTATTTTACAGAAAGACCAATAGAGTGTTTTCAGGTGACGTCACGACCAGCTATTTTCTTTTAACTGTTAACCTTTTGTAGGGCTTTTAACTGTTGCTAAGGCAGTTGCTAAGTAACAAGGTATCTGTTGCTGAGACGGTTTTTAGGTAGGGGGTCACGTGATTGCAAATGCTTCAAAAAAAGAATTCCACGGCCAGTCATTTTCTGTAACTGCTAACCTTCTGTAGGGCAAACAACTGTAACCTTCTATTTCTAAGGCCGTTGTTAGGTCTGGGTCATGTGATTGAAAATGCTCTATACATTGTTAAGTTAGAATATTAATTTTTTATTCATGGGTTAATTCAATAATTAGCTACGGTTTAATAATTTGGGATGGGGACTATCTAGGAAATATAAAACAAATTGAGAAAATTCAAAATAAAATAGTCAAATTTCTAAGCAATAATCAAATACCTAACTTAAATACTTATCAAATCATAAATATTCTTCCAATTCGTCATTTATTTTTTTATCAAACAGTTGTTTATTTTAATACACATAGTAAGAATAATGAAACAAGAAATATAAGTTATAACTTGCGTTCAAAAAATAATTACATAATACCTAAAACACGGAAAGAAATTTTACACAAACACTATGATTATTTATGAACCAAAATTTTACAATAGCCTACCAAATCATATAAAAGCAGATATATCGTCTCACAAATTTAAAAAATTAATAAAATTGTTCATATGCTCCATAGATAACATCGAGGAATACTTTTAATTTTTTTCCTTGCTCATTTATGCCCTAAAGCTCACCCAACAGCATTTCCACTTGTCATGTTGTTAATTACTTTCATCTATACATATGTGGGTTTTTTTTGTGTGTGTGTGTTTGCATTTTCTTTTCTTTAGAATTTTTGTTGTTGTATATTGAGTATTCTTATTAGATTAAATATGTTTCATTCACCTGAATGAGGTGACCACACCTCCTTGGTGATACAAATGTTTTCCATTTTTTGTAATTTTCTAATAGTTATAATGTAATAAAAAATTGATTGATTGATTGATTATAGTTTTATAATGGCATTTAGGTAATAAAATTTCACACTGCGACAACTACTCATGTTTTCAGACTTTTTTTATTTACATCAAAGTGCGATGTTTTGCGAAATGCACATTTATGGAGAACAATTTTGAATAAATAAGAAATTGGTTTAAGAGAATAACTTTCAATTTCTTGATTTTAATTTAGAACTTCCAAATAAATACACAGCAATTTACATTTCTCACTGAAGATAAGAATTATAATTACGAATGGAATTTATGCTACTCGATTTAAAAGAAAGCAAAATAGATTTAGTGAAATGTGTTTGAAATCCCTTCGTGGGATCAAGGGAAACACAAAACGCACCTTTGATATTTAAGTTCAGTAAGTGTACGTGCAAAAGTGATAAAAACCTTAAGAAGGGATTAAATTCCTACACGAGACCTAGTAAAACTATTTTTGTCTTCTTCTTCCTCCTTAGTATAATGTTTCCCTCGTTATTTTGCAAATGTCACAAGAATCTCAAAAGGAAAAAAATTGTGTGTAACAGATATTAAGTTGGATGATAAATGTGTGGGTGACGGAATTATATTGCCAATGAAAATACTTTAAAACGAGGGTTTATTCCTAAAGATGTATCACAACGCACTTTAGGTATCACACACACCCACGTTTTATAAAGATCCAAGAAAGATTTTATGAAAGTTATTTTAACATTCCTTGGATAATTCCTTTAGAGCAGGGTTTCCCTAAGTGGTCGGTACCGACCCCCTGGGGGTCAATGAAGGTTTAAAGGGGGTCGATGAAGCTCTAGGGGTTGGTTGGGGATCGACGAATCTTTAGGGGGTCGATGAAGGTGAAACAGTTATAAAAAGCAATGATTGCTAATTATTGAGGATTTTTAACTCTTTTAAAGAAAGAAATTCCAGATCTTAGAACCATTTATTGTGTGTTGCATAGACAAACTTAGTTAAGCAAAATCTGAGCATTAGGGTCACCCTTTTAATTAAATCTATTCGTAATTTCATTGTTATAATGACAAAATCAAATAAAATTTTTATTTTGATAAAATCTTGCTATCTTATTGTGCAATGCAAAGATTTTTCCTGATCCCTTGAGCTTCGTCTACGAAATTATTTTTAATTTCAGAGTTTTGAATGATTAATGCTTTTTTATGGTTTATTGCTTTCTTGGTTCACCTATGAATTTTCCAGATTGAACTATACATTATACTAGTGAATGATACCGATTGTAAAATTTTAGTTAGATTTTCATTCATAAATAATTTTTCTAAAAGAATTTAGTCAGATTTTTTAAAGGGGGTCGATGGCATAGGTAAAATACTTTCAAGGGGTCGATGCATGAAAAAGTTTGGGAAACCCTGCTTTAGAAGCTGTTCGAAAAATACACGATAAGTACTAATCTTAAAAATATTTTTTTAAAATTAAACATAACCCAATAATGGTGAACCCTTAATGATAAAATTACCCCATATTTGATTTAATACATAACTTAGGCACAAGTATTTTGGCCAATAAGTCAATTCATTGTAGAAATTATCATTGAATGAAAGACATAAAAAACGTAAAAGTAATGAAAAATGTATTATCCCAAGAAGAGCAAGCGTTCAAGATTCTTCCAATTTTTGTCATTTATGACGAGGCATATATCTTCTACTAGCAGTTACGTGAATTCTACATAGTATTTGGTAAGAGCTGTGGCACTAGGAATTTTTTGTATCGACATTTGATTCTTTATTTAAAAAATACATTGATGGAAATAAATTTGGCTTTCAGACATAACCACTTCTAAGCAATCTAATCAACAACTTGAAGAGTGCTAAACCTCTTTACTTGAAGAGTAAAATAATTGAGGGGAGGGGAATAAAATATTTTCGCATTAGTTCAGTTTTCAGCTTAACATGAGTTTTGATTCCCTCAGAAAACCCACACCCAATCTTTTCTTACGAATATTTTACCATCCTTCAAATAAAATTCCCGTCACCTATACATACCAAAATTTTCCCTCTAACTAAATTGCATAAGAACACAGAATCTCCGTAACTCCTCCAAGAAGTGGCCCCTAATAAACAAGCTCCCAATCCCACCACCCCCACTGTCTAAATGTCATCCTCCCAAATGAGCCTAAATCAGCCCATTACCCCCTTGAAATCCCAAGAGGAGCATTGGTCATCAATCCTCCCTCGGATCATGCTAAGCGCCAGCAAGAGTGATGGATGATATAGGGACTTTTTCTCTCGCTCCCGATGGGAAATGATAAAGATGGGGATCTTTGGTGTTACAAAGTGGGGATAAAGATCGGGTGGGCTCTCTCTTTGGGAGAGCGATTTGCATATGGTGATGGGGTGTGGGGAAAAAGGTGGGAATACTGTTCGAGAGGTTTTTTTTTATTGAGTTTTAAGTGGGTCTTGTTGTGGGAAGAACGTTGAGAAGTTATGTTTAGATAGAGGGTATGTTGGCGATAATTTTAAGATTCATTAAAATTATGTCTTAAAGGTAGGGAACATGTACGGTACAATCCCTTTAATACATACATGAAGTCTCAGAGAAAAATAAATTGACATTTACAACTGCTGGAATGAATTTTATAAGCGGACTAATTTTATATAACCCATGCTTATAACGCTAACTGTGTAGCTTACGACTGTATTTGCTATTTTCTCTATAACAGTTGCATTTACTAGTAGTTCTTGCATAATCTTGAGTTTATTAAACGTTTAAGACTAAGCGTTAAGCTTCAACAGTGTTAGACCTTCGCAATGGACTCTAACCGCCTATCTGGTTCGAGACTTCACGGAACCAACACGTGACCTACAACTGAGCTTGCAATTGGTTACCACAGATACTACACTAGTAGATCTACTAGTGTAGTGTCTGTGGTAACCAATCACAAGCTCAGTAGGTCACGTGTTGGTTCCGTGTGACGTCAGACGGTTAGAGTCCATTGTCTAGTTGGATGCTTGCTTATCATTGTTTTTTTCGAGGTTTATTTAATCACCTGTAAACTTGTGTAACACACTTGAGTTACACCAAGTGTAATATTAAAAGTTAAACATCAAGTAAATAATATTTGCAATTTTTCTCTTTTCCCCTATCTTATTGTTTTACGTTTGGTTGTATTTTTAAATAATACATTACTTTATGTTAACCTATCAATCTAAACATCATTACCCCTCTTCTTAGTGACCAATATGTTTTCCTTAATATTATTTTGTTATGTTTTAAAAGTTCAGTTAATTATAATTACAATCGCTAAAAGAATTTAAACGCCGCTGTCGAACCTAAATTTTATCCATGTTATTAAAACACAACGCAGCTTTCCTAACTCTGGGAGCAATTAGTTCGGAATTAACTTTCTACTTTAGTTCTCTATCAAAAGAATTTCAGAAATTCTGGTTTCGGTAAAAATAGTGGCATTTGAATAAGTGAAAAAGCGGAATTTCTAAAGAATCTAATTACCTGGTGCTACGGTAATTTAGAAACTTGGTTTAGTCGGGAAGTAGTTAAAACTAGATTAGATAAAAAAAAACATAACCCCACCAAAATGAAAATTCTTTAATTCTATAAATCTAATTTTTACGGCTTCTACTGGATTTGAATTTCTATAAAACAACGTTGGGGTACATCATGAAGGATTAGAATATTTAGAATTGAGGTAATTACATATTTTAAATTTAGAAAAGGTAACTAAAGGTGTGAACAATAACCCAAATTTTCAGCGTATCCGTCCACAAAATCACCATATTTCTTTAAGATCTCGAATTTTAATCAATAGAGAGGAAAATACATTCTGTCTCCATCGAAACAGATTCAATTATTGTAGCTAGGCTTAATTAAGTCCAGGAAAAACATCGTCTCCTGTTGAAGTGGTTCTTCGTTTTAATGAAGTTTCCGTCCATCTCACTAACTTGCTTTCATCGTAACGCGGATTGAATTTCTAATGTTTTCGTTCTATTAAATAATGGATCGAAGCTGCATGCGCATAACGAAGTGTTCTTCAAGTACTGGGACCGAGGGAAGAAGAAGTCGGAGTTAATAAATAATGCTCTTTGGGAGTTTTCAGGGAATGCGAAGTTTTCCCCAAGGGAAGCAAGGGGGAGAAAAGTTCGATGCGAGGAATATTTTTAATGACGATTGGGGAAGTAGGAGTTAGCGGAAATTTGCGCTTGCAGAACCTTTTTTTTTTCCAGAAAAAAATCGTTTGTGTGAGTAGAATTTGGATTTGAGTGCAAAACTTTTTGAAAAGTGGTTGAAAATCAAACGGAGTTACGTGAACGCTTTAAATTTACCAATATTAAAATTTATATTTTTCTAACTTTAAGTAACTTCACTATAACCTTAAAACTTCAATGAGATAAGTAATAATTTTAGCAAAACGTAAGAAATTAATCATTTTATTGAACTAAAATAACAGGTTAAACCCATTGGGTTTAATTTCATAATTGGCATAAAATTATACTATAGAGTCTTAATAATTCGGGGTGGTATAGGGATCGGACCTACCTTAAAGTATCACAAAATCGAGTTATCATAATCATAAAATTTATTGAATAAATAAACAATTTTTACATATTATATTTAAATGAAAAATGTACTTACGTACACATAAACAATGCATAACTGCTGATAGCAACAAGTGAATTAAATCAGAAAATAATCGCCAATGATTTTTTACGTGTTTTACTGGTGTTGGTCATTATTTGTGACCTTAACTGATTCTTTCTACTTGCTTGGAATTTAGAGAAATTTGAACAATCTAGACTAGAATTATTAAATTTTTACTGTATACATAATTTATTGTTCATAATTTGTACATCTTCGTTATGAAGTTCCCTTTTTTCCGATAATCTGATCTGAAATTATGTATCTACAACATAGTGATTCTTCTGTGATTAAATTCTAATAATCTCACTACTCATTATACTCATCCTCACTCAGATATTAAAATTTTACAAAACTACTCATTATAATTTAATATCTTATTAATTCGATGAAACTTCTAATAACTCGGACACTTTTACATTTTAAAGATTCACCCTCGGAGAAAGTTTCCTTTACTTAAAGGTATATGCCGTAGTAAGTAGCAAAGCACAACCATTTCAAGAGCTCAGTTAAAATTATTAATTAATTTCAGATTCAGAATAAAAGCACCTATCAGCAAACTTTGCCTGATTCAAAAAGTATTTCTAAAATAATTCACTGTGAGTCTCTTTAAGATTTTCTTAAACCAACATTCCTGAATAAATTTCCCAAGAAAAATACCATTGCTAGTCAACTTTTAACTCTGTGAACTTTCCCTATTAACCAAACAATGGAGCTTAAGGAAAAAAAAATATTTTACAAGTTCTCAGAGACTTAGCAGCTTATTAATTGATCCTCTGGGGAACGCTGACAGCCTTGATTAGTGTTACAACTTCAAAAAAACGTCATGTAATGCCAGTGACACACTGAGAGTTGTAATTAGGCTCATATTTATCCCTTATTTTTTGAGGAACAAAAGTTTTTGACGGTCTCGTTATTCACACTTGGAGATGGTTTATGATGATTTTTTTTCTTCGTTTGTGTAATTTGTGAGTGACAAATTTTGGAAGACGCTGAGTTTGGATCGTTGAGCAGATCTTGGTTGATTGATAGTGTTTTAAAGTAAAGTTATAGAGAAAATAAAATTTTTGGATTTATTATATAAGTTAAGCGTTGTAATATATGGTCTGTTTGAAGAGAACTAAAAAAAAAGTTTTGACATGCATTTATATTTTTATGTTTTCTTTTGTATGATAATAACAGAATTCGTGTATCGGGTGTATGAATTAACTTTGATTTACTATCAATTTTGTTACGCTTTGCATAATATTTTATGCTTCAATAAATTTTATTTTATTTATGTGTTTTGTCAAACACTACTTGAAAAACAATCAGTAGTAAATAAAGACATAAATAAAGGAAGATTTTCAAGGTTGTCTATTGGCAAATCAAGTTTGTAAATTGTGTGTTTCAAAGAGTATTAAATCAGGCTATTGCATTTAAAAATATGAATGCAAATTTCTGGTCTATTGATTAAATACATCCTTCGTGTTTATTTTTTTTCCATATTCTTACAGACGTGACACCAGATTTTTCTTGCTTCTTTATTAGTACTTAATATTAATTTATCTTCAACTTTGTTGGAGGAGTGCTGGTAGATCTATATGCAATGTTTATAAATGACGAAAACAAATAATTCTTAGGGAAAACACTTTAAGTTTGCAAGACGAAAATACACTGTCAGACATGACATGAGTTAGAATGACCTGCTATCATTATTACCTAATTGTTTTGATTTAGCATGCATATTAAATCGAAGGAATTTTAGGCTTCCATAAGTTGGTCATCCATAAAAAAAATGAAATTTTCAAATTTTATGAAACTTTTTTTTTCTTAAACTTTTTAATAAAGTGGCAGACCACACAAATTTCAAAATTAACTTAAATATCAAAGTTTATTAATTATACTTTGTGTCCGGAATAGTAATCAAAATGTAATTAGATTTTTTTTATAATTTGGATTACTACTTAAAAGTTGTCCTTGTTTAAATTTCACTCGGATTTGACCATTGGATTCTTGATGATTAGATTTCTGTATTCTAATTTCTATTAAGTTAATCGACTTTATCTACGATTTATCAACTGAATTTTAACTACGAACCGGATGTTTCTTGTATGGTTTACGAGTTTATCACTACCGATTCGCTCAACGACCTTTTCATGCTTCTCTCCTAAAATAGACTAACAACAGCAGACTTTGCCGAGATTCGTATCACCCAGCCTTACTCGTATTACTTATCAGTAGTAAATAAAGACATAAATAAAGGAAGATTTTCAAGGTTGTCTATTGGCAAATCAAGTTTGTAAATTGTGTGTTTCAAAGAGTATTAAATCAGGCTATTGCATTTAAAAATATGAATGCAAATTTCTGGTCTATTGATTAAATACATCCTTCGCGCAAACAGCACCGGCAAATACTCGAACAAAAAAATGGTCTGACTTTTGTCACATTTAGCCTGTCCGGGTTCTAAATTCGCAAAATATTGCCATTTCATTACCTCCTTTCCACCTGCCGATAGTGCAAACTCTCGGTTCGAACATATAAGGGCGCCTCCTAAATATAGCCCAGCGCGTATCTACAAGTCTATGAGCGTGTCCGGTCTTGTCGTGAGTCCAGCTGCTTTGTTTCATTATCGGTATGAAAGAACGCCAAATATTCACGGAATAGATGCGACTCATGCTGTTGTGGTAAACTATTTGTTCCCAAACTATTTTGCTCGTGGAACTCCCCAATTTATTGCCAATGATCGCGGCACCCTGAATATTTTTTCAATCAACGACTTTTCAAAATTTAATATCTGATATTAAATGAAACAAGCCAATTTAATGTTAAAAAAGTTGTGATTAAGCGAGTTCCAAGAACCATCAGGGGGGTTCGGGGGTTTAATTTAACCCTAGAAAATTTTTGGAAATTTGACTATAAAAAGAGGGTTTTAACTTGTTTTGGTACACATAATCCGAATTTAGGACATGCATTTTTAAGAATTTAATACATATTTTTATTAGGATTTGCATTTTGATGAACTTAATATAAAAAACACCATTCTTATTTTCTTTAAGGAAATAAAATTTTTCACACGGAACCCCTAAATTTTTTCGTGGAACCCACTTTGGGAACCACAGGCGTAAACCATTGCAAGGTGCGATTCCGTTATCTGTCCCGTTAAAAATTGTCAAAATATTTTAAAAGACAAATATTTAAATTCTCGTAAATTTTTCGGGTCCGTTTGGAATGAGATATTGAGGTTATACCCTGTAACAGTATATTTTAATAGGTGGGTTCCCATTTTATAGCGATATTTCAGTTATTTGGCGCCTAAAACAGCTTGGCGATATTTAAAGAGGACAGATAACGGAATCGTAGCGAAAAACACGCGATGTTATGCCGATGTTAGGTTTTACGAAATTGAAATACATTACCAAATATAGTTCGTCAAATCAAAAATAAATTAAATAGATAGGGTGGGTTGCCCAGTGAATGAACACATGGTCGTATAATCTCAATTATTAAGCTATTTGAACTCTGTAAAGACTATTACTAAAATTCAGTAGTTGCAATGAGACCTCCTAGAGGCCAGGCAATTGTTGATTTAACCGTATATTCCGATTTCAGTCTGTGTAAATTTTCTTACTGATACTCGAGCTTCAGGCCCATGAAAAAGTCTCCGGTAAGTTAAGATTTGACTTGATTCATTCATATTTTTCTAACTTATAATTGCGCTCATTATGATTTTTGTTGTTTTTTATCAAATGTTAAGGACTTAATCTTTGATATGGCATAATTCAGAAAGCTGTACTTTTGAAATTGCGATAGATAAGGGGGTGTTCACTTACTGGAAGTGCAAACTGAGATTTCCCAGTGAATGAACAGGTGTTCATTTAATGGGAAAAATGCATATTTCGTAAAACCTCATGATTATAGTTTTATTTGATTCATAATGATGTAAGCTAAACTATGTAAAAATGCGCGATGATCAAAATTGTGTCCTTCCAGTAAATGAACGGGGTATGTTGATTAGAAAGTACAAGTGTTCACATACTGGAAAGAGTAATTAAACTAAGATTTACCAGTAAATGAACAACCTTCATACTCTGGGAAACTGCTTATCTCGTGAACCAAAAGACCTATAGGCTTATTTGACGGCTTAAACTAGGACTAGGTTATAATAAAGATCAGTATTGTCTTTCCATGGAATAAGTTTTGATTTAAAAGTCTAGGTTTATACAGGGTGTATCAGAATGGGAAAACTTCTAGGGGAGGTAGACATCATAAGGGTTCAGAATTGCATAGGAACCCATGGTCCCGAACGACAGGCATGGACGTATATAAGGGGGGGTTAGAGGGTCCAGACCCCCCCCCCCAAATAGCCTAAACCTTATATCAGCCAAACAAAAAGGTTCCTGTCCCAAATAACCAAAAAATGAGTGAAAATACAACTTTTTGGATCAAATTTTCTGGGAGAGGACCCAGACACCCCTATTTTGCTTGAGGGCATGTATTAACCACAAAAATTTGTGATTAAGTTAAAAAAAATTCACATTTGCCCTACATTTTACTCGGAAAGGGAAAACTATTAGAAACATTTTGGGTTCCAGAATCCCTTCAAAACAGTTTAGTAACGCCTCCTTTGGTCCTGAGGTCTTATAGGTTTTGCCCCCCCCCCAATCAAAAAGTTGAACTTACGCCTATGATACTCCCTTTTGTCCCCCCTCGTGATAAAGGTTAACCTAAGCTTTTATAACCCCTTGCTACGCTCAGAGGGAATTTCAAGGTATACAACCCCTCTTTCGAAACCTCAAACTTTAAATTTTTCCCCATAGAAAACGACCAACCAAAGTTACTCCTTAATGAAAAAGTGGGTAAATAGGGTTCGGGGGTCCTCCTCCAAAAATTTTTAAATTTTAGTATGCTAAAAAGTCTTCTATATAGCTACTTTTTAGGGTTTTCAGGGAGCTTCGCGGGCCGCATGTGGCCCGCCAGTTGGAAAACCCTGTTTTAGATACACTTTCATTGCCCATTGCGACCCCTGAAAGAAGTTTCTTGAACCCCCCCCCCCACCTTGTAAAAGCTATAGCTACGTCCGTGCTAGGAGGTATTGATTATTAATTGTGTTAAGATGGCATATGCAATTAGTATAACGTCCAAATCGATGTCTGGCAAGATTTGCACCCACCTAATCCTAAGTTCCTTTTTTGTGTGTGTGTGTGTATTGAAGAAATTTTAGAGTTCTTAGTAAAACATTTTCTATTTTATGTAACGCAGGCTGATCAGTTGAAAAAAATCATGGTATTTTTCAGTGTTCATTTACTGGAAGACACTGTTCATACTTAGGGCAAACTTTGTTCATTCACTGGGTCTATCGCACTTTTTTCACTCAAATCAGGATTCCTTCAAAACTATTGATTTCTGAGATCTGGAAATACTTTGATCATATTGCCAAGAAAAAGCCAGTATGGAAACATACCTTATTTTTAGAAATTGACCGAGAAAAAGCCCTGAAAAAAATGTTTGAAGTGGGAAAATCGCAAACCCAAATGCTAAGTGTTCATTCACTGGGCGGTTCACCCTATAAGTATGTACAATTTCGAGTATAAAAAAAACTTTATACTCGTGCTGCAAAATAAAGCTCAAGATTATTATACATATTTACAAAAACACGTCACGGTACTCACTTTGGGAACACCTGTTCAAAACAATTAGGTCGCAGTACTTAACCTGAACTAGAATTTATAATTAATTAGTACTATGAACTGTTTCAGTGAACTGTTTTCTCAAGAGAAATTAATTCTGAAATACCTATTTCTTAACTTTTTCATTTCTAACATCAAAATACTTTCTCTCATCGCTAAATGAACATTACAAATTTGTCTTGAATTTACTAGTTAATATCTTTATCAACTGAAAGAGGGGTCTAGTTCAGATAAATGGACCCTTCTATCGAGAGAGAGAGGTTAACACAAATGGGAAAGTCTCTAATCTAAACAATCACTCCTGTTCCTCCCTCTGTAGAATGAAAAAGAAACATCTCCCGGTAAAATCTCATTATTAACAGAAGCCGGTTGTACTTAACCAACTACGCGCTTCCGTGTGAAGGTTTTCCCATTAAATCAAATCACTTCCTTCAAGACAAATTAGAATAATTAATGAATCAGTTACTGGACTTACAATGAGAATTCCTGAAGATAGTTAAGTGTTTAAAAGAGAGGCCTTAACTTCTTTTAGACTTTTGAAAATTTCGCTGTGGAATGAATGGCTATTCTCTTGAATAATGAAACTGTTATACTTTTTTTTAAATGATGTCATTAAAAACTAAGAAATCGAAATATCTATCCTTTTTAGGTATAGAGTCGCTCCGTTTAATGTGATCACTTTTGTCCAAGAGTAGAATGATAACAATATCCGATTGATAACAAAAGACTTTGATACTAGAAAGTTTCATACAGTGTAACTAAAGTTTTGCATTAAAATCACAACTATGCAGTCCTATAACTGAAGTATTTAAAACACACTATTCCTTAGTTTGAATTTTGAAAATTATACATTTGTAAAGATAAATATGAGAGTGGTACATATATTACTAATAAGTTACCGACTTATTTTGTATGTTTATGTTGTAAAATTGACCTTTAAACTGGTAAAAAGGAGGTTTTTAGGGAGTTTCACCAAATTTTGATAATATTAGGTGAAATGTTGATCACATAAACCGGTCAATTTTACATTAAATTAAATATCAGTGATCGGGACCGGTCAATTTTGATAACATCCGATTGATAACATTAACCGTGAACACATTAAGCGGAGTCGACTGTAGTATATACTACTCGAAATTCTTTTATTTATTTTCATAAATTATAAATTATGACTATCTCTTGCCCTGAAATAATGCATCACTAACATTTTAAAGTTGTAGAACACCAAATGTTGTAAAATTAATAAGAAATTGTTCAAATTCAATTGTTAAAATTCATCTTGGTCGAACTATGACATGGTAATAGGTACAGTATTTGTCTCAAGCTCTATTACTGAATTCAACAGTAAATTATACAGGTTATAAATATACTTTATGAAATTAACAACATAATTTGAATTTTTACTATACTATTTCAACAGATAAAAAAAGATGGTTGGAAATTATACTAAAAATTAAAATGAACAAACAAAAATTAAACGTAATAAGCATAGGATACTCTTTTTTTAAAGATTTTCTTTCGATTTCTTCAAAACAAGTTACCAGATCACATTAAATTACTCTCGGAATTTGTTCCGAAGTTCCATTCAGTTCTCTTGCCTTCTTAAATGAACCAAACAACACTCGTAAATTGTAGCAGTTGCCAAATAGACTTGTGGTTGCAATAGGAGTTAAATACTCTCTTTCAACTAAGTGGTTGAACGCGATTTGGGAAATTCAATTGATCACTTGAAGCAATTACTAAAGCTTTGGAACATTTAAAGGAGTCAGTGATTAGTAGAGTCACTTTTGTATTCTAATAAGATAGGAGATTTCCTTGTAATACTACTACAAGTTGAAGTGATTGAAGAAAAAAGCATTTTAAATTTGACATAAATTTAAATCAAGATTTGAGCGAGTTTCAGTAATATTTTTTGTGAAATTCTTAGCTAATCCTTTTCAAGTTCAATTTTTTTTTAATTTTTACCTAATAATAACTTTATTTAAAGCGTAAATATCAACATTATCTATTTATGATCTTAATACTTGTGTGCAGTAAATAATAAACATTCATCTTAAACTAAGTGCAATTTATACTGTAAAGAAACTGTTTATAAATTTTTTTGTAAATATATTTATTCGCTTGAAATTTTTTTTTGTTGGCTGGAATCTTTTGTATAGTAGTAGGTATCCAATTTTAAATCCTGTGATTTAAAGCATTTCCAAACTCAGTTTCCTGTCGCTTCGAGTATAAGTTCAAATTTCCTTCAGAGAACTGTTTTCCAAATGAAATTCTCGTTTCTCCAAGCTTTTATAAAATGTTTAACCTACATGCTATTCGCCTTTTAAATGACGAAAGTTTGGGGAACTATTTTAGAAGTATTTTGAGATTGGACTGGTGAATTTCAGTAGATGAAAATTCTATGCGGGAAAATGAGATGCACCGCCAGTGTGGTTAAATTTTGAGTTACATAGAAATACTTGAACTTAGAATATGTTTCTATAAACTCCTTTTAAGTAATGCAGTCGAATAAGAGAAGTTTGGAACTTAAATTTTTGAAATTCCGAATTAAGTTTTGTGTTACTTATTTTTAAGTGTTTTGCTCCCGCACATGATCCAGGAATTTCAGGTTTGAAATTATAAGTTTATAACAATATTTCTTAAGTAAAACTTGAGGAAAAATTACGGTTTCAAGTTTTCTATGATTATTTTTATCCATCCGTAGTCGTAATGCCGTAAAAGTTGAAAATGCTATTATTTAATTTGTAAAAAGTAATTTGTTCTCCAATTTATCATATGATAACCTAAATGTGTATTTTACTTAAATTTGGGAATGGAGGGAATTATTCCTTAAAAAGGAGATTGTCGCCAACGTTCGGCGACCTTTAGCGACGGTTTCCTATTATGGAATAATCAGTTTCCGAAATAATCTGGTTTATTCATTCAATAATAATCCAATAATGCATTGAAAAAACACAAATATTGGATAAAAAGAATCATAAATTGAGTAACCCTATATCTTACTTAACAACTGAATTGGTATAAAAATTCCAATTTATTATTATAATAATATCGAAAATACAAGAATGCATTTGCAGAAACTGAATACTAATTAACGGAAATTGAAATCCTTGTTTACCTAAAATATTCTGTGATTCAGATTACAACAGAATCGTTTGATTTTCAACTCTATCTCTATGTTACGTGGAATTCTGAAACTGTGTGTGAAATATATGAGATAGGATCACAGAAATGGAGTTAATAGCTATAAATGTATACGTAGATAATACAAGAGGAAGTTGTTGGTTGAGGTATTTAATTGGATTTCTATTACATGCTGAGATGTTAATTTTAGTGGAATATGCATGTCTCTCTCTGACAGAATACCCCAAAATTATTGAACTTAAAACTTAATATAATATCTAGCCATTACTCTAAGAATGGTTATTGGAAGGATATTTATACCTCCTGCATTCTTATAGGGGTGGTTGGTGAATTTTCGATACATTAATAATATTACAGTGTTGTAGATATTGATTCACTTGCCTCATGTTTTCTTTCATCTTTATTTCTCGGAATATAATTTACTGCTAAAAAATATGGCTGGAAAAAAGTGGTCTACCAACCACTCTAGATAAAAAAAAAGTATGTGGAAATATGAAGTAAACGAATAAAAACAAAATTGATCACCAATGTCAAACCTTTTCGAGATAGTAGAAGATGATCAAAACAAGGTTTTCATCTCAAGGAGTTACTTCACAGCCAGCGTGTCAATTTCTCACTTGAAGGCATTGGATTGCCTGCACTATAAGCGATATATTAGGAAGTGAATGTCAGAGACATGAGCTGACAAGGTACTTTTCAACAAAAACCTGAGCGAAAACTGGATAGTGATGGATTGGAAGGCTCTATCTTTTGCTTAGAACGCGAAGTGGATGAGGTTGAAGGTGATGGATTTACCCCTGTCAATAAAAACATTATGGGATTTTTTTGAGGTTATTTCTTTTTAAGGGAAAATGGGGTGGCTTGTCCCGGTTTTAAGCCCCGTTGTAGATAAACTATTCGAGCCAGAGATTGCCTTATTTGATAAGGTATAGTTTATTAAACCGAGTTCAATCCATTATTCTTTAAAAGTAATACTCTCGCCACACACACACGCACGCACGCGCACAAGCACACCTTTGCATATCTTATATTTTTTATTTTATGACTTCGACCACTTTAATTTGGAATCAAAATTCGGTAACGTAAGTGTTTATTGAAATGTTTCTTGTTTTCTATCTATTGTTAACGTGATATGAAAAACTAACGAAACAGAACAGCTTTTAATTTTAAAAACATAGTGTAAGCTATTTATTTCACTGCTGTTGGCGTCTGTAATTCAACCCACCATAAATTAATCTAACTTAACCTCATTAACATGTGAATAATTTCTCACGCTAAGTAGTGGGTGTCTGACAAACTTTTTAACACACCTCTGCTACTTAATGGCTCTAAGTGCATCTGAATGTTGCTCTAACGAGTCATGCAGTAATTACGACAATGCCATAATGGAATTTGAGATTAAATGGCATTACGTTTGATGGATAGCTATTGCATGGTTTGCTAGATACTTCACGCACACAACTTGAATAACCAATGTGATATTAACCAGCCTTTGGTATAAATTATCCTCTTAATAGTAAAGCTTAATTAAGATAGCTTAAGTTTAATCCTATGCAAAAGGATGTAATTAGGAATTTTGAAGATTATCCTTGATTGAGTTTTAATCTATGAAATGATTAATAGATATAAATAATTAAACGATCAAGTATTAATTAATTATTTAAATTTTAGAAATTAGCTCTCGATATAAAACAATGATTATTTTAATTAAGATTTACAGATTTAGACTACCTTTTTTATTTTATGGCGATATACACTCAAATAATAATTGCCCATGAGAAGAGAATCTTTAGAAAATAAAAGTGTTATTCATTCTTAGAGAGGAAAAAAGTGTGCATTTAGGATATAAATTTATTAAAAGGGAAGGTTTGAGTTCGAAGTTTCAGTAAAACTCATCATCCCAACAATCCTGTGAACTTATTTTGAAGGAAAATTTTAATATACCTTATTAGTTTAGACAAGTATTAAACATAAAACAACTCTTACACCACTTAGAAATCCGAAATCTTGTTAGAATTGCGTCATTTGAGAATCTATGTTGGTAAAAATTAAAACAAAAATAAAATGTATTTATTTAAAAAAAACTTTAATTTGTACTATTATACTTAGATCAACTTCTTAAGATGTATAATTTTGTAAGATTTTTGTATTCATGCTAAGAGAGATTAAATCAAAATTTAAAAATGTCAGTTGAAAACGTCTTATTTCAATGTAGCATCACAAGAAGGTATTTGTACAAAAAATCTATTTGAAGAAATATTGCCTGTTGATTGGTAGGCATTAAAAATTCACATAAAACAATATTTATTTTAAATTTATTTATTTGTTTAATTATTTATAAAGAGGATTTGTCACCAGGGATCATTTGATCCATGTAGTGTAGGTGAACAATAATTGGTACAATAATTTTACAATTATAAGATACAGTTATAAATGGATGTGATATAATTATAAATGAACAAATTCATGAAAATAAAATAAGAGTAATAAATTAAGAAAATAAACAGGGTGTCATAGATTACAAGTTTTTTATATCTGTCATAAGGTTAATTCATAAAAAATAAAAATGACAATGCTATTAATTCTAGTTAAGCTCTAAAAATATATTTTTAACTAAATATTTACTAGCATACAAAGTATATTATTTATTAATTCAAGTTTTAAAATGTAATCAAACTGATCCCTTAATCCTAATCCTCTTTTCAAAACTTGCTAAGTCTTTCAGCTTCAACTCATGAAGTGAAGTCCTTTGAAGGGAAACTAACAGGAAAATATGCCCCCCCCCCTTTTCGAGTCCCCTTTGACAGAGTGCGGAAATTCATTGAAACTTAGTTTCCGTTTGGTCCTTTGAAAAGAATCATCCCAGACTCAAGTTGGAAAACAAGTTGATAAAAGTTTCTAAAGATGATAGGATCTACGAAATAGTTTTCAATATATAATAATTTAATAGTTAACTGAATAAACCTATAGGTATGTGTTATTTTTCACCTAAAGCGAAGTCTTGGTAAAATTTCGTAAATTTAACATTTTATTTTGTTTTCTAATACATTGTCACCTAACCGATTGTTTGAGAACCACCTCTGGGTCAAGATTTTTACAAATGGCACCCCCAAATAATACCGTAATGGTAAAATTCAATCATTGATGTAAAAAAACCAATGAAAATTAATATATTTTGTAAGTGGTAAAAGAAAAAGGTTGGGAACCTCTGTTCTTATAAAATTAAACAACAATACCGAACGCACACATATGTTTGATCAAGAAGATTCCTTATTTGTTTCCTTAGGATTGGCGTCGAATTTCTTTTTATGCGTTGTTATAATATTTGCACTTTACATTAAGTAGAATTTATTTAAGAATGCTTTATAAAAGTTATTTAATAAATAACTTTTATATTATAAATATTTTATACTATATTATATTTATATTATATACTATATATTATTTTTACTTTTATATATATTATATTTAATAAAATATAAGATAAAATTCCCTTTGTGTCAAGAGTAATAAAAGATTAAAGAAGACGTGAAAAGACAAATAAAATTCTATTAAATTTATTTATTAATTGGTATTTAAGAATTCTCAAAACTTGTTTAGTAATTTAAAAAATTAATTTAATTAAAAAATATAAAAAATAATTTAAAAAACATTTAAAATGTGAAGGGAACAACTAATTTTATTTTTGTTTTTTAAAATTTAGAAGACTTGATTTAATAGTACCCTACCCAGTAGTTTTCTGAGAATAAACCCTAATAACGTGCAATAATAAAAAGCTATAACATTACATCTTTCTATGTAATAAACATCAAGGTGTTTACGCGGATATTCAACCCTCCATTTCCTGTAACAACCCTCTTTAGCCACTCATAAGCATAAATCGGTCATAAAGTATCATATACGTACGTGAAAGTAATCAGTAACTAAGGAGTAATATATACTTGGTGTATCATAAAGAAATAGTACAATAATCCGAACTACCATGTTAAAAATACAAAAATGCAATCTTTTAAGTCACGAAACAATAAGTTTTTTTTTTTTTAATTTTAAATCTTTATAAAACGATTAAATAGTTTTAAAACTATAGTAGGTTGCCAAATGTAAAGCTTTTTTTAGGTCAGAAAAAGCTAATGAGAGCAAAATCTTTGTTTTAATCATTGACGGTAATATGAATATTTTTAAAAATATTCATTCTGCGTATATGATGCATTTGATTATTTAATAGCTTGACTGATTTAATAAACAACTATGAACTCTGTTCTTTTCGTCGTTTTCCCAGTAATTGTTACTGTGTTTTCCCTGAAGCTAAAAAGCTTAAAAGCTCTGGAGGAGTTAAATCCTATAAATACTTATCTTAATGACCTAAAAATTTAAAATATTTCAAAAATATATCTAAACTTGATCTTTTAACCAAGAAAATAATAAAAGTTCTTTAGTTGAAAGATTTCTTTTAAAGACTAAAAAAACAGCCTTTTGTGGATGTGTTAAATTAAAATACTGTAGAAATAAGAAATAATTAATCAAATACTGAATGCAAGAATTTAACAGGTGAAGTGAGCAATATTATTCGCTTATTCCGCGCTACTATTATAAGCGGAACATCTGACATAAAGGACCCATTAATTAACTCGACTTGAACCGTGACACTAATGAATAGTTCCTTACTCTGACAGAGCAATTGATAGAACTAATTCTCTATGATCTAATCCTAATCTGTATGCTAAGACAGTGGTCGCAAAACCGTGGCTTTGCCAGTCACGTGTAGCTTTATCCATTTTAAGTGTTACTTTGCCGCTCTTTGTAAATTACCAAAGGAACAAATAAATGAAATTATAGTCCTCAAAACTTTAGAGCTTAAAACATCATGCAGTGTTTTAATTTGAATACTATTATTATATTCATTTTTATTTTATCTTTGAATGACGGCTACTCATTTTGTACAAAATATTTTTTTCATTTTGATCTTACAATAAATTGTATGGTAGCAAGATTGTTTAAACATAAATATCCCAGTTTATTTAGTCGCCGGCTGATTATGTTTTGAGTGTTCTTGATTTCATATTGGATGACGTTTTTCAGGACCTCTTTTTATCTCGATTTTTTTTTTTCGGGTGTACGGACAGATTCTGTCTATATTTCACAATGGATCATTTTGGGTATCTTAAAATATAACAATATATTTCTTAGTTTCACATCTAGAGATTTTTGTTCTTAAACATTGATAGAATATGACAAAAACCCTTAGAACCAAAATACTTATTCTTATAGTTCATCAGTTTTTTTAAAAGGCACTAGATTAGTGGCAAATCATAAATATTATACAATTGGGTAAAATACAGCGTCATAAATATCCTTGTTGAACAGAAATATCACTTACGTACTGGTAGAATTTAATCATCGTTTTATTGAATCATCTTATTTTAAAAGATTGTTAAAGATTTTATAGTTCCTTCAGCAAAGTGGTTCAAAAACTTCATGCAAGAAAAACTTATAACATTACCTAAAGGTACAAATTTTACCTCTTTATGACTCAAAAACAGGTTATATCATTTTCCAGTTTCAAGTAAAACATACCGTAAAACTACTTTTTTAATCTGTCTTATACTCTAAAAAAAGTTAACCCTAGAGAGTTTTCTTTACTCATTTTTGAAAATATGGCAGCAATGCTTGAAGAAACAGTAAGCACAACGTAGATACCGGATCCATATTCCATGAATTCATTCAGGAATAAAATATTCGGCTTAACTTTTTATAAAGCATTGTCATTACCAAATGAAACGAATTTTCTTTTAACACAAATTAATGCAAGTCGAAACTAACAACATTTCCCTCGAACAAGAAAGCACATGCATTTCCATTTCTCACAATACAATTCTCATACACTCTCCGAACCTTAAAACAATCAAATCCCGCTTTTCAGACCTATGTCTCTTCCTTTAAAATCGCTTAAAAGAATTACGACCTTCTGCCCCCCACCCTATCCTCCAAGGCACAAAACCTACAGAAACCGAATTCATTCGTATCCGATCTAGTATAAAATTGAAGAGATTCCATTCAAATCTCTCAAAGTTGGTAAAAGAATTAGAGCCTCTATGGGACACTTCATCAACATTTTAAATCCTCCGGAGTTCCATCTTCAGTTTAATTTCACGGTTCACTAGACCCATGTATATATCGATGGCGTGCTGGAGAGACAGCGTATGGGGTCGATTAAGTGGGCTATTGATAGTTGAGAGGTAATTCAAAGTCTAACAACATTTCAATTTGGAGGTTCGACTTTGAATGAGGATTGAGATTGTTTGTTCCGCAGAGTTAGAAGTTTTAAAGGGCGTTAGGGAGAAAGTATGGAGGAGCTGAAAAGTATAATTTAGAATGAAATAATGTAGTAAAGTCTGCATTCAAAATAAAAATGTGTTTTTGTTGATGAACTAATTATGGAGATCCTTTTTACTTGTACAAAACAAGTCTGTATTCATTAAAAATGTTTGTTTATTTTTAAATGTTGAACTTTATTGATTGATAATATTTCTTAAATATGAATAAGTGTTAATATTAATTTTCTAATTTGTCTGTGATTTTTCTTCCCACTTTTCCCACCTTTCACTCACTCTTTTTGAGAATGTTGGATAAAAACTGACAAAAAAAAATCAATCTGAAAAAATTTATGAACTTATTAGTTATATTACCTAGAGAATTTTTTCTTTTATTATAATAGCAACAAAATTATCTTAAACCGGTGAATTTTTCTTTGTCTTCTGATCTTCAACTTTAAATAATTCAGAAATAATTATCAATTTTCAACCCAAAAGTAGTGCTAAACCACAAAGCGTTCCAGACTTCCCTTAATGGACACTGATACAATCTTGAGAAAAGTCTCTGGAAATCATAAACAGGATAGAAGGAAAACAACTTACTAAGCACCCACTGCCTTATTATATCCAGCCTAAGACCTCACTGTCTCTAATGAATGTCCACTAGTTCCAATCAGTGGACACTAACTTTGGAAAACGGTTTTGTCAACAGGAACTTTCCTATCACTAATCCAGACAATGCTGTCATAGACTGTTAGGGTTTTCTTCAAGTTATTGGAAATACTTCTCCACTTTTTCCTCTGCTGTTTACGATCCTGCAAATATATATCTCTCACTCGGGTTTCGTTGTTCTTGGATCCCTGGAAGTATTTTTTGCCCAACCGTAGGAGGTTTTCTAAACAGGAATATTGATTTTTTGAGTTGTAAATACACGCTGCAGCGTGGGAGCTCTTGAAATGAAATCTTGGTGGGATAGCAAAGAACGGATTTCTCCTTAGTAGGTGATTGAAATTTTTTACAAGGTAAAATATTGTGTAAAAAGATGTTGTTGCGTTTTAAATTTGAACTAAGAAAAAGTTTCAGCAGGTAATTAGTTATGGCTGGTATTAAGTCAAGAATAATTTCCTTTTTTCCTTTTTCTTAAACATTTTGTTTTCAAACCATTTTAATCTTTAATTCTCATTCTAAAATCAATTTGCACTCTATTTACTTTTTTGAGTAGGTATATTCGTTCATTTCTTTTATAATTATTATAGTGTTATGAATATAAAGTTCAAAGTTATTTTTACACCAGTTAATTTATTGTTAGTACCTTCAAATTTGTCAACCTATTCTACATATCCATTTTCAAAATTTAATCCATGTAAAAGAAAAACAAAATAATTTAATTAAACTCTCCATTCTCATTTTATTAAAAATACCTTATTTACAAACCAATTAAAAGTTTAATATTAAAATAATAACACACAAGTTCTGGATTCATGATATTGGTTCTTAAAATACTTTATTTAGTCTTTTTCATTCATTTATTACCTGATTACATAAAAATATTGAAAAACATTCCAGTAAAACATAATTTAATACATTTGTTATTGTGAAATAGAATCTGTTTTTTATAAATACACTTAAAAACATATTAAGATGTAAGATAAGTTAGTAAAGTACTCTCACTCTTTAATTTCGGTTTTTAAGTCCGAAATTTTAATTTCAATTCATTAATTAGCTTCGTAGTATTTCAGCTTATTATATTTAATTGTTTTGGCATTTAAGCAATACTAAAGTTATAAACTCATAACATTTAATCAAAATTAATTCAGATGTAATTAATGATAATTTTTTCGCTAATTTTTGTAATATTTATGATATTTTATTTAATAAAATTTTTCAAAAAGATGCTGTTTACGTCAAATAAGATATCTTGAAATGAAGATATGGGAAGATATGAAGAAGAATGGGAAGGTGTGACACTATATTTTTGCACTCTTATGCTTTACAGGTGTAACTGTAACTATATATTTTGAGTGATTCTCTCCGTAACGTCACTTTAAATATTGGAAGTGATTCATTATTTGTCAAGGATATGCTTCTTTTATCTTGTCTCCTACGGAAGGTTGTGTCACCGTATCTAGATTTCTTCAAACTTTTTATGTGTAGTTTCAACTTGATGGTTTTTTAAACGTTTCGTTCGGATGGTTAATCAATTAGTTACAAACATATGGCTTGTTAATGAATGGATAAGAAAAAAAAAACAATACAAATAAATGAATGGTTTTATTACTTCGAGTGCTACTAGCTTAGATATGAAGTTCACCATTTTATGAATAATGTTTTCTTCTCTATTTTTAAGTATATACCATCAATTGGATATTTTCTAAACGTTTCTTTCATATTTTCATATTTAACGATACAATTAATTGTAGCTAAATAGATAAAAAACAATCCAAAGCCCAATGGTAAAAATATATCACCTTGAAGGCTATTTATCATAGTTCAGATGTGTAACTTAAAATTTTTATTGAAGTATTTGTAATAAATTAGAAAACTAAACACATACAACTCGAAATTTAATTAGATGGTTTGCTAATACTTTATCCGCTTTATAAACGCCAAGCGTTACTTTAATACTGTCCCCCAATCCTTAAATCTCAAACTCTCTCTTTTATAACGGTTCGTTCATCCCACAGCTTTTCAAAACATGTAGGTAACGGTGTGTCTTCACGATCTTTCATAAAACAAAAATATCTTATCTTAAATAAAGTACTACATATCCACTAAGATATATTTAGAAGAGTTCCAGAATCAGAATCATTTCCTCGAAAACAACATCACATATTACCTTTCAATAGTCACAAAGGAAATAGCCTCTCAAAACACCAATAAAGCTACAAATACTCATTCTCGATCTAGTATCTCCTCAAAGCATCCACCTTTGAAATCATCTCTCGTGCTACTTATTCCCTCATCGTTCATGCGGAGGACATCTTCGAATTTCATCCCCTTTGTGTAAATTCTTGACGTCCTTTGTGTCTTATTTCGACCGAAAATAAAGCACTATTAAAGGCGCGAGGCCAAAAAACGCATGGCTGCGAATAACTCCATTTCCTGCTACAAATAGAATCTATGAATAATGGATGGGGTCCCAGAACCTGGATCATTTCGTACCCTTCACCAGATCGCTGGGCCCTGTTTTGGAGATCTTTCGATACGGAGTTGGCAAAAAGTTGTTTTTAAATCACAGATGATAGATGTTTCCATATGGGATCTCCTTCTGGATATTTAAGGATGAGGGAAGGAGATGATGTACGCATTTAATGTCCAAGGCCGGGATATTGAGATTTACAAACGCGAAAAACAATTTGCTCTGTTTTTACATATGTTTCTGCTATTTGAGTGTGTTGTTTTAGGAAGTATGCGGTTTATTTTTATCTTTTCCTATTAAAGGTAAAAGTAGGAATATTATTATTGATGGGGGATTGAATAATAAATTGATGTGTGATAAATCTACTATGAGTGGTAAATAAAATTGTAAATACTGAAAGTTTAATTAAACCACTGCTTACTAGATACTATACAGGCTAGCCAAGTTTTGAATAATGAAAACCATTTGACACCTTTTCCCGCTAGGATCGCCCCACGCCCTTCCTATAACGTACCATACGTATTGTAGTAGTTTTATAGCTTTGCCAGAGTCAACTATTGCCATCTACATTTTTAATGATTTCCGTGTACCTCGGTTAGCCTGTATAGTATCCAGTAAGCCGTGATTTAAAAAACTTCTGTATTTTAATATGTTGTACTCGAATTTAAAAACTACTTTTAAAAACCAAGGGAAGGTTGAATTTCTTATCGAGAACGCACATGGTACAAATATATTGTCAAGTTTATCAACTCGTCTCGAAAACAGAATTTATCCCCACACTGTCAACCTCTTTTACTAACAAACCTATACAGGGTGCCTCAAATAGTCCGACCAAACTCTACACAGCCAGATTCCTTGAATGGAGTAGATAAAAAGTGCGCAGAGAAATATACTTCTACAAAGAATAGTTTTCGAGAAAATTTCGACATAAAAAAGGTACACGTCATATCCGGTTTCAACTAAAAATTGTTTTTTGGGAAAGTAAACATAATTTTCTTTATGTATTTGAAGACTAACAACCATATTTACAGTCATCAGCGTTGTTTTATCATCGTTACGTGAAAGTATCAAATTATTTAAAATGATTTCACGATTTATTTTATTTACGTTAAATCCGCTCTTTCCACAATTTTAAAAAAGAATCTAAAATATTGTTTTTAATCAGTTGAAAGGTTTTTTGAGATCTTTAAAAAAGAATCGTTTCTTAAAACACCATTAATAGTAATGTAACAGTTTCTTCACTGTGTTACAGAATCAATAACAACTGAAGATGAGGGACAATATTTTATCTGTTTTCCATTAAACCACTTCTGTTTCACAGAGTAAAAAAAAAGATTCTCGTTTTTTATACTTAGGTTCCCTCAACCTTTGATAACAAAAAATTGATTTTCCCTCCTAATGAGACCGCTATTGATTCCAATATTTACAGACAAAAGAAACAAGTGTTTTAGTCAATGATACATACTACTACAGTTGGATTGAGTTACTGTGAGTCGATATGGTCGATAAAAAACATTTTGAATAGAAGTTGGTTAAAGTTAGGGTTAACAAGATATTTCAAGTTAAATAATTGTTGTAAATTATAAATAAATTTTATATAAATTTCTTTTTGATTTTATAGTTTTTTTTCACAAACATAGAAATAATTGTCTAACTTTACTTTCAGCTTCTTTTACCATTATATTTTTTGATTACCTACTATTAAAAAATTGAAAATCATTATTTGGTTGTTTAGTACCATATTTATATAATTTAGAAGTTAATACTCATATTTAAAATTATTTTTTTAACATAAATATTACAATTAATTTTTACATTATAACATGAATATTAATTATTTAAAGAATTTAAAAGGAACTTTTAAGGAATTAATAAAAAAATATGGTATTTTTTTTTTTTTAAAGTCGCTTTTTTATCGGGTAAGTTTTATGAAATAAATTATTTATAACATATTAGAAATTGAAATTTTGAAAACTTATCCATTTAAAATTATTGTTTACACATCAACTCAATATTTTGGTAGTTTTTACTATCCATTAAATTCTAATAATTTCATGAGCATTTGTATGAATAGTTATAAGAAAAGTATCTTTAAAGTGATTGCTAAAGGTTTATAAACTTGAGACATTTATGATTTTCATCTGGTACGCGTTAGGTAATATTTGCGTTGCTAGAAGATTATTAAAACTTTAAAGTTGATGTAAGAGCTATATTACTTTTTATATTCCCCAATCGTTTAAAGAAATATATCCCAGGGAAGCTCTAGGTTTTATATCCATATAGAAACAGTTCATTTTCCTGTTTTCCTTGAAATACGAGGAATAAAATTTCTAAAGTAGATATAAATATTCACAAAATAGAATATATTGTCTTCAAGTTTATTTTTTTTTGCGGGGGGGGGGCTGACAGGGTACGTCCGTAATAACATCGGATCCCATAAAATATGAAATGAAAACACTTTCAGATATGACATGAATTTTAGAAGACTGCATTTGACTTTGTTAGTTTAAAGCCAACAACGTTGTTTTTTTTTTTTACTTAACCCAGGGCAACTCTTTAAAAGAGATATAACATTCTTTCCGCAATTACGATATAATGCCATGAATATGTTTAAACGGTTACTTTCTTTTATATTCCATCTTCTTTATTCTATCTTCTATGTATTGATCGGTAATATATTTAGCAAAGTAAGAATCAGTTTTATGCTTTCGAAAAAAAATAGGATGTAATTTTAATAACATTTGTTATTATTGGTTTAAAAATAAAGTACCGTAACTGAATGTGGTACCATAATTAAACTCTTCAAATGTATTTACTCTAAATAGATAACAAATTTAATTTTAGCCTGCCTAATTAGCCATGAGATTTCTTTAAAAATAATAATAAGCCTTAATTACAAAACGTGAATGCGATTTGTTTTTAAATTGAAGAAATTATAACCAACTTATTAAGCATGTATTATCTCATAATTTATCATTCGACATAGTTTATATTCCTTACTATCATTAATTAATATTATAAATCAAAATTTAAAAATTAACCAAAATTTTAGCAAAACTAACTACAATATAAACTATTCGATTATAATGATTTAAGGCATACCTAATTTATAAATACAAAATAATTTCATTTCAATGCATGATTAAAAATTTTAACTTCGTGGTAAAACTTTAAGGAATTATTTTCTATGTGATTTTGCCATAACCTCTTTTATATTTCTCGTCTTTCTTAATACAAACGCTAAAATGTTCGAATTGTATTATTTAATGAAAGGTGTGCTATTTTAAATAATAGTTTATTGGGCAAATTTTATGTACTTCACGCTAGGAATATTAATGTGCAGAGTTGGGACGGACTTATTTAAACATCATGCATATAAATACTAATACTTTTTCTTAACCCTAAAACAAATCTATGGTCATATCTTTTTCTACGAGAACAATAACTTCCACCCCCTAAGAAAAGGAAACAAATGGACTCTCCAAGACCCCAATCCATTCCCGGCCAACGAGATACCACCTCGACCGGCAAAGGCATTAACCAAACAGTGCACTCTGGACAAGTCGCCTCAATCAGAAACTACCACCATCCCTCCTTTGCATTCATTCGCTTTATCCAGTCGCGGAACTTACTAGCCCCGATACGGAATGCCTGTTTGACCGGCATTGTCCGTCTCTGGGTCGAAAGTGATTAGAAGAGAAGCCAGGCGGTGTGCGGGAATTTGCATTTTGCATAGCGTTGGATTCTTTGTGGAAGGGTAGATCGATGCTGTGGGGAATTTTATTTCGTTAGGGAGTTGTGGGGTTTTTGGAAGTTGGAGGTAATCTTTGTTGAAGAAGGTGGTTTTTTTTTGGGGGGGGGGTCGAGGTTGGGTTTATTGGAGTTAAATAAAATTTGTTTCATAGATGGGAATTCTTTTAAAATCAGTAAAAGTATCTAAAGTACACTGTAAAAAAAAAACGTCTTTTTACGTATTCTTTTCCGTGAATTTTTCATGGATTAATTCCGTAAACTTCAAAACGGAATTTTTATCGTGAAAATTTCCGTTATTTAATTTCTCTCTCCTCACGCATGCGTATTGTGCTATTTCTCCACTTGTTTTGGTGAGACTCAAAGCAACGAGTTGTAAATAAGTAATGGGAGTTTGTGCCAGCGTCTTCAGGCCTAACGAACCTTCAGCTATTTTATTATGTGTAAGTAAAATACATTGTTCTTATATTTTTTTCATTATTGGCTGTAAATGATAATGCTTTAAAATAGAAATACTCTGATAAAACAGATATTTAAACATCGTACGATCGCTTTCTTCGCCACGTAGCTCAAGTCTTAAAATATTGCATAGCTAACTAGTCTTATTAGATCGCAAAAATATGTTCTAAATAGTTGTGATAACTACTAACTTTTGATTAGACTTGTAATACTGTGATCGGTATTGTAAATTATTTAAAAGAATTGTCTATTTGGATTTTACGGATTGTTTGTCAATATTTTTTTCAAAGTTATAATCGGGAATATACTGAACCACAATTCAAGTATATTAGATCGCAATAATATGTTTTAAATACTTGTGATAACATGTAACTTTTGATTAGACTTGTAATACCTGTGATCGGTATTATAAATTATTTAAAAGAATCGTCTATTTAGATTTTATGGATGGTTTGTCATTTTTGCTTAAAAATTATAATCGGGAATATACTGAATCACAATTAAAATATATTAGATCGTGGCACGCTAGGGACTTATTGGGTTCCTAGACTTTTCTCGCCACATTTCATTTGTTTGTTTGTTGTTTCTGTTTATACCTCTTTGTGGCGTAGTGCATAGGCGTAACGTCGGGGGGGGGCACAGGGGGGCATGTGCCCCCCCCCAACCGGTCGGTCAACTAAAAATTCTGAAATCAACGAAAAATCAGAATGCTAAAAACGTTAATTTTCAAGTTCCTTCATTTCAGATCTTTTAAGCTCTTTGAGGGGGTAAAACTGTCGAATTTATGAAAGAGCTATAACAATTGAGTTTGGCGGTAATGATAGTATATCTCTTGGTACTAAGGGTGTATATAAAAGGGGGGGGGCAAAGAAGCTGACCCAAATTTCTAGGTACAGACGAAGGAGATGCTTGGTGTCTCCGAAACAGCAGTATTCCAGCTTTCACGTCCATTTTATTTGTGTTTATTATATGCTTGTTTTTACATCAGATTTAGTTTGCACTAAGTATGTCTATATATTTACTGCAACTAGTAGTGCCCCCCCCCGAAATTCTGACTAGGTGTACTAAAATGAGTTAAAACCCTGTTTTTTAGGGTCAAATTTCCAAAATAAAGAATACATACAATACAAAATAAAGAATACATTGAATCTATTAAATGTGCACGGTGGGGGGCTTAGGAATATTTTTTGTCCTCTCCCCCGGTGCAAACTTCTAGCTGTTGGCTTTTTTAAAAAATTTCTTTTAGGATATATTGTGCCCCTCCTGAAATAAATTTTTATATATACGCCACTGCAACTATAGTAGTTCTTTTACCTGTGGTTAAGACTAGAGTTTTTTCTACATCGATAGGCCGTTTATTAGGTTCAAATGCAAATTCGAGTCTTTGAAAGCTTTTCAGCAGTGCCCCCCCCCAACATTTTAGGTCACGCTACGCCTATGGCGTAGTGGACTTTCTGTAACCTTGGCCATTAAATATGGTCTAAATATTTGTGATAACTTGTAACTTTTGATTTAACTTTGTGATACTGTGATCGGTGTTGTAAATTATTTAAATTACATTCGGTTGCAATTGATTAAATCAAGATTGAATTATTTATTATTGAATTGATTTATTTTCCAACGATACAATTTTGCGAGCACACAGAACTCTTCTTTGGGTTAAAGGCAAAATCCAACCAGAATGGCCAATCTTGGGTTTGGAATAATACAAAATCAACCCTAGAAAAGGACTTAATTTCTCAGTTACGATAATCAGTGAATACTTCACTTTTATTCATTTTTGCATTGGTACCTAGAGAATCAAAGAACTGTAACATTAGAGAAATAGAAGCATTAATGATTTTGTTTTATAGTATATGATCGCTTGACGTGCCTGCCAAATTGTGTGGTTGGCAAACAAATCCTGCAAACATTAGTCACAATAAATTCATGTACTGCAATAAAGAACATTTTCATTTCAGAGTCTTTGCTGAAATAAATCCTGCTGCTGAATAATGAAATATTGATGTGATTCAATATTTTGAAAATACCATTACTGTGTTTAAATTACTTTTTTAATCATGATTGTAAAACCCAATACTCATTTCTGAGAGCAATAAAAATTTTCGGGTTGATTAGTTAGTTATGTTTGATTCTATATTTTCATCTCATATTAAAATATTTTATTAATCAACCAAAGTTGTGAATTATATAATGAAAATCCACTACCCTATAAAGAAAATATTTAGAGATCCATTGAAAATTATCTTAATTTCTCTTCAATTCACTATGCTACTTGGGAAAATTATATTACAGACTGTATTTTTTTTTATAAATTGACATGATTTGTATAGCCAAATATGAAGTAAATATGTAAATTAAATTAAGGTTTGAGAGGCTGGACTCACATCAGGGGGTCCGTCCAACGTCCCACAATATAGTATGTATCCACATTGAAGTATTTAATAAAATTCCTAATTCCTATGCTAAAACAGGAAAATAAAACTGGATCTTAAAATTTTACTTAGAAAGGTATTAATGAACGTTACTTTTTAGCTTGATCAGACAAATCAAAGTATAACTCAAAAATTTTAATAGTGGAGCAGGTGAAATAATTGATAACTAATTTTTTATGGGCAATATGATAAACTGGGGATTATTAATGCCCGAAGTTGAGACGGGGCATGTGATAAATTCAATGGTATTTATCACTTTGCCCGAAATACGCGGGCATTAGTAATAATGTCCGGATTTATTACATTGCACGTAACAAACGTATAATCTCTAGTATTTCTCTTATTAAAGTATATTTTAATATTACTAGAAATTTATCAAATTTTCAGGCTGGTTAAGCTACAGGGAGGCAGGGTAAAGAAAGTAAAAATGTAAAAAAATGACGAGTAAAATAAACGTATTTCATAAAAATAGAAATAAGCTTGTTGATTAGTTCAATTGAAATAAAGAAAGAATATTTTTTTCCTCGAGGAATATCTTTAATTATTATAGAGTATAGGAAAAATAAAGGTACAAACGTTTTCTTCAAATTAGGGAAAAATTCTAATTTTTGAAGAAAAAATATCAGACGCAATAGAATCAGATAACAGAAAGTTTCACTCCAATGACGAAAAGATGTTAAACGAATGTTCTATAAAATAACGGAAGTTTCTTTCCTTTGACGTAAAAAGTTAAAATGAACGTTCCCTAAAATAACGGAAAGTTTCACTCCAATGACGAAAAAATATTAAACTAACGTTCCATAAAATAACGGAAAGTTTCTCTCATTTAACGGAATAAGGTAAAACGGACGTTCCCTAAAATAACGGAAAGTTCCTCTCATTTAACGGAAAAAGATAAAACGGACGTTCCCTAAAATAACGGAAAGTTTCACTCATTTGACGGAAAAAGATAAAACGGACGTTCCCTAAAATAACGGTAGTTTTCCCTCCTTTGACAGAAAAAAAACAAAACGGACATTCCCTCAAATGATGGAAAAAGAAAATACGGACACCTTCTCAAATGATGGAAATAATCCGGCAGCAGTGCTGCCGGGAAATTTCCGTTTTTTGAAGAAACTTTTTTTTACAGTGTACGAGGAGTGGTAATATTATAGTATACATCTGTATGTTGAATATTAGTAAATTTAATTTGTTTTAAAATATTCGTAAATTATCAAATTTGAAAAACTTTTATAGGGGAGCGTGGAGTAGGGTGGGATAACTTCATCTTATATAATTCTTAGCAGATCCACTTTCTACCCCGGCATCAGGATAGAATTGGAAATTTTTCTTTTTCCTGTAATTGGTTTATAAATTTTTAAGTTTTAATACCTATTATCTAGTTTTTGTATTTTAATACGTTAAAATGTTTCAAAACCTTATTCTAAAGGTTTCGAATTGAATAGTCAGTTTAAGAAATTAGTCCCAGAACCAAGTTTTGAGAAAATAGAAAAAAAAAATTATAAGCAAATTTTCAATGTATAACCACAAAATTAGTACTGAAAATTCAAGAATATTTTGCTGTTGAAAAAAGGTGATGGACTTACTCCTTTTTTCAACCTAATGAAATTTCAGATAAAATGTAGTTAGTTCACAGCACACAAGTTAAAAATAGAAAGACTGAGACGAATACAACTAAAAATTTACATGAAACTGAGTTATTATGGCACTACCTATGGAGTAAGTAAATATAAATGGAGTCAGACATTCATTAGATAAAAAAAAAAGGAAAAACACTTTTAAATTAAAATTAGATTTTATTTTTTACTATGTTTAGGGTACAAAGCATAAGAAAAGAAAGACAAATTCACTTAAAATTTCAAATTTAAATAAACAATTTATTATTACATAATGTATAACAATGTATTTCCTTATTATTGTCAATAAGCCAAACTTGTTGTTAAGAAAAATCTCCTCCATGTTTTTTGCTCTGAATCCATAATATCCCATATTGTTTTCTTACTTTAGAAGCTTGATTCTTGAGTAGTAAACTGTGCGTTTATTCTTAAGGATTAACATGCGGGTCATTGTTGAACGTAGTGTCGTATAACTGGTTTTTGAAATTACATTTAAATTTTTGTATAATAACAAGTTCCAGCACTAACTGAAGACTACATCCAAAATTTCATATTTAATTTAGGCCACAGCGTGGTTATTGCATACACATGATTAAGTAGACTGCTTCTCTTAGCATATACAAAGATCTATTCATAAATTAGTTACACAATTTATTCGACTAATAATATAGCTGATCTAAAATATTCTAATCATATTGAAGAATTATGTTTATAATTAATCAATGCGTACCACTTCTTTTCCAAACATTATAATTAAGTATTTTCAGTAAACTCAATATGGGGCCTTCTGCATTTATTAGAGTAATATATTGTTAATAATTAAACTAATTAGATAAATACTATTAACGGGTGGTGTCCTTAACTCAATACTGGTTACAAAACTCTATAGTTAAGGCTTATTGGTTTATTTGTATGTTAAACAGATACCGAATTATGCTTTGGATTTATTTTAATTAAAATTTAATAAGGATAGATTTAAGTATTTGGGGAAATTGAATGTTATGGGAGGGATTAAAGTTGTCCTTTAAATAAAATAAAATAAATTTACTCTCAACTTTTATTTTTATAGCATCAATTTTATCTTTTGAACTCTTAGGATCAAATGATAGTCAACTTGAGATACATTGCATGTATTTTTTGCCGTTAAAGTTAAACATATTAAATAATGTAGATTTTCAATTACCAATCAGAGGTATAAAATTGCTTAAATAGCTAAGCTGAGAAGTTATATAGTGTAAATGGTTTAAATTACAACACACTATACCTATTTATTAAAATCAAAGAGGTAAAAATGGGAATTTACCGTAATAGCACCTCAATAAACATAAATTATCATAGAAACAGCTCCAGTAACTAAATGAAATTCCTGAAATGTTTCTTTAATTGACATGTTTTTCTCCCAGTAAATATTATACATTCTCTGAAACCATTAAGCAGAGGTAAAGTAAAAAAAAACTCATTATTAGAAAACGTAGCTATAAAAACAATTTTTTGTACAAAAAAAAATAAGTTAGAACGTGAAGGAGATAATTTTTGTTGCTTTATCAGAAGGAATGGCATTTGAAAAAATCATTTTTCTTTTGTGGAACATTAACATATTTTTTTTCTCTTTTTATCCGTTTCGTTTAAATAATTCGATCTTTGAATAAAAAGTTACTAAAAGTTATAAAAAATAGAGTTTTTATTTCTACAATTGCATGTGTTTACTTTTAATCTAGCTTGTTATAGTTGGGGGGGGGCTTTCGAATTCTTTTTAATCTAAAGATAACAATGAATAACTAAAGCATACCAACTTTAAATAGATTTTTAATCGAATTAATTTTTAAATGAATACTTCAAGTACTAAATTTTGGGCTTTTGAATTACTGCTGTTTGATTATTGTTTAGAAAGCATTTAAAACAATACATGGATATTAATTGTATAGCTTTTTTCCTATAGTTAAAAACAAAGTATGCATACAGTTTATTTATATAGTATTTGTTCTTTCTTTTAGGAAAAAATACTCTTTAGATTATATTTATCACCAATGCTCATCAGTAGGACACTTTTCACATAACTTTATTTATATTTATATAAAAAACTTGGTAAAAATTTCACAATGTAAGGAAAACTTAAGTATACAAAATGTATCAATAAGTACTTTTTAAAAGCTTAATTTGCACTTTATTTCACTTCTAGATGTTCCCATTCTTCTTAATAAAGTTTAAAGCTATGTATGTAGCTATATTTATTGAAATGATTTTTTTTTTCAAATTGTAAACTGAAAGCTTTGTGAAAACTTCGATGCGAAAGTAAAATTAGAATTTAATCATACAGGTTTAGATCCACTTAATTGCGTATTTTATTCGTTTAGTTAAAGAAAACTTTAACTGTTTACTAATTAAAGCCTAATGCTTTTAAGATTTCAAACCAGAATAGTTTTCAGCGTCAGTTTAAAACAGTATTTTACTCCTAAACTTAGTTCTTTTATTTATGCAACTCTAAATTCTAAACAGTTGTAGTGATAGTATAGTTAAACTTGTATTAACTTTGTATAGGTACAATATTTGACCAATAGTTTTTCTCATGATATTCATTAGTTTAAAACATTTAAAAAAAATTTTTCAGATAATTTTAATACTTCGATCTGCTTGTCATTTTGTGAAGTTTATCATTTAAATAATTTTCCCCACTAAAACTGAATATGATGAAATGAAAAGTTTTTTTCATACGTTTAAAAATAAGATTTATCATATGTTTGATTGTGTGAAATTTTACTTAAATACTTATTTTTTTTAAATTACACCTATCTGAATCGTGATTATCTTACTACATATTTATTGCTTGATTATTTAAAATAAAGTTCAAATAAATCTTTAAGTTTAACTTTAATGTTTGGAAATCACTAAGTGGATTCACAAACTTGTCTTGCAAATCCTTTCGAGAAAAATTTAAATATCTTACGCTTCTCCTGGTTTCAAAGTAGTTTACACGTCTTTTTAAGTCAGGTTTCCGGTGAATACTGGCGTTAATAAATAGTTTCAATGAAAAACTGCAAAAATTAATTTAGTAGATTGAAAAATTAAATTGTACTTGTTCTTTACCAGTCCGTTCTATCATTATGATAGTCTTAGCTGTTAAAACTCACTCTCAATCAACAAGTGATTCGAAATTCAACATTTTCTGTATCTTAAAAATTAATTTGGTAGGTATAGGAGATTTTTTTTTGCAATTTACCTAAATTTGCATACAGCCTGACTGAGTATTGAAAGGGAATCGGATATTAAATACTTCAGAAATCTATCACCATATCGCAACCAATATTCTGTCATCAAACGTGAGCATCCCCAATTTCCTAGGCCATTAAAATATACCCTACCGAACCGAGATCTATTCCAATACTCTGATCATACCTTCATCATAACCAAAATAATACTTAAATGTCGACCCCTTCCAAGAAATAACACAGAAATTCTCTCCATCAGACGAGATGCACGATATCCAGGTATACCGCAATCTGCTAGCGGATGCAAGAAAATATCCGCAGAAATCACATTTTCATTGAAATGAAGGACGTGAAATTATGCAGTTTTCTATCAATATGGTTGGGAGGAATCAGGAATTTCATTTCTGCCAAGACCTTGCTGAGACAAATTTATTCCCTTATTCATTATTCCAGTTGGAGGTCTGCTCGGTTCAGTGGTTTGTGATAAGAATGAACTCCATGATCCCTCAGATTGGGAGTTGTTTAGGTTTTTTTTTTTTGAGGGATTTGATGACTTTTGGGGTAAAAATGGAGATGATATTATTATTGATTCACTAAAATCTATCTGGAAATGTTACTATAAGACCATTTGCAACCATTGCAACCATTAGTATGGTTTTTATTAGTGTTATGGCAACTTTAAAGGATATTTAGAGTTATCAAACTCACTAAACCTGTTTGGAATGACTAAAGTTATGTTACTCTTTTTGTAATTGGAAGTTAAGAAGAAATGCCAATTTTATGGTTTTGGATATAAATACTTATATTTTTTTTATTTTCTATTTATCCCGAATCCAAGCTATCAAGGCTTAAACATATTCTTTTGCTCATTTCCAGTTTTAAAGGTAAATATGTTTACAATAAATGTTGTAATACAAAACTTTAAAAAACTTTTAACAAGACTTACTGTCAGCTTAAAATATTTTACAAGATTTAGTTTTTCATGTAAACTAACAAAAACTTTTCTTTAATTGACAATTTAAGGGAGACACAATTTTTATATTTAATTATTATTAGTTTAAAGGTTGCAAAATGTAATTCAGTATTTTATTGCTGATTAACATGAAATAAACAAAATAGTTTAGTTGAAAAATGTTCGAAAACTAACAACTCAAACACAACAAACACGTTTTTAATTGTTTCTACCTTTTTAGGAGTGTTTAGTTACCTAGTATTAAAGAATTGGAATAGTTTTTCTTAATCAAGTCTAAGTCAAATATTAAGGTTTTTACAATGAAATTCTTTTGTTAAAAACAATATTAATTTTTTATAATAACTAAATTTTACAAAGTTTAAACACAATAGGAGTAACTAAATTAAGTATTTCTAACACCCATTACTAACATAAAAATATTTTTTTATACAAAAGGAAATGAGTAGTTTGCATGCACTTGAGTATTATTCGCAAGATTTTATGAACAACCCAACAAACCGAGTATTTCTTAAAATAATTCAACTTCACATGGCTTTTTATTCTCTCTCCTTTCCTTCAAAAGTAGCTTGCTTCTTAAGTTTTTATGACGGAACAAAAACTTAAGTCGAGAAAGAAGTTCCCTTCGGTTCCTTCTTGAACTTCCGATTGACAGCATGGGAATTTCGAATCCTTGTTAAACTGAGTACAGAGACTGTAAACTTTTGTTTCTCTTGAAATTCAGAAAGCAGCAATCAATGGCTTCCACTCAAATTCTCCAGGGTTTTTTTATAAAGTGAATGAAAACAAAAAGATTTTCAACAGACTTCATTGATTTAAACTGGTGTGCATATATAGGATTGACTTGGAAAAATCTGTCTCGAGAATCTCTCATATAAAAGCCCACGTCACTCACTGACTCACTGACTCACTGACTCACTGATTCTGGAACGGGAACGCTCGCACACTATGATGCCATCTCGCAATAATAATCATAATCATCAGAAAAATATAAAAGCCCACGTCACTCACTGACTCGATGCCATCTCGCAATAATCAGAAAAATAAATAAATAAAAGTAATTAAAATTTTAAAATAATATAATAGCTTTTAAATAAATATCTTTCAAGAAAGTTGGTTTACTTAATAAAGGTTAAAAAGTTACTTTTAGGGAAGTTGGTTTCTAATTCAACAATAATAAATTATTAAAGTTAAACTTCTTATTTAATGTATAATTAATAGGAACTTGAAGTAGTAACGAGCGAAGCTCGCATAAAAGGCTAGCCTAGCTGTAAGACCCGGCTTTGCCGGGTCGTAACAGCTAGTAAATATATAGTATATTATTTATTGTGCAACTTAAGATTATCGTTCTGTGTGTTAGACTTCGTAACCTTTTTATTTATTAAAAAGGATAAAAAAAATAGTATGCCCTTTTTATCAAGTGTTTCGTATGGTTTTAATTTTGGGGGCACAAGTCCAATGGAACTTTGAAAATTGAAAAACAGGTTAAAAAGTGAAAATTTAAGTGTTTTATTTTTTTCTTATAGTTTTAATGTCTATATTGAAATGCTTATCATAATAAAATTTTAAATGATGATATCTAAAAATTAAGAATTATTAATTACTGATAGAAAATCTTTCATAAAATGTTCAAAAAATCTTATAGGGCTTTCATGAAAAGGGAAAATTGATGAACTGGTGTTTGAGATTTCTTTTCTATGATATATAACTTAAATACTTCACCAAATATCAATAAAATATTAACAGTTTTGTGTCAATGTTATGAACCTTGGACCACAAATTACAAACATTATCAATTCACATAATTATTCTCAGCAAAATTATTTGAACAATCATTCAAGAGTTTTAAAAATTATTAACACTATTTCTCGCTGAATGCAAATTAATATTTATTTCTTCAAATCTGAATCAAAACAAACACGCGCAATTTGTTTCCTTCTCGTCTACCACTGCTAATTTTCTCTCTGACGCTTTGTATTCCGAAGGGATTTCCCTCTTTGTGGGTTCTTCAATTTGGAAGCGGCTGACAAGCATGTCAGAAACCCGTTTGTTTCCGAAAGCCAAGCGTGTAATTTCATTAACAGAGAAGCGAAAGAGAACCTAATTGCATCGGGTGTCATTACTGACCAAATGTTACCAACTCATTATCATTCTTATGCGATGATCTGACTGGCTTGAGGGCGCGCTTTCTTGTTTCGGAGGCTTTCTTTTCGTTGTTCGCATGTTGTTGTTGTTATTAGATCTATATTTTTGAAGTGAGGTAATTTTGTGTTTTCTGATTGGAAAGATACGCTAGAGTGATCGCTGAGGTTAATGTGTAGAAATGATTTCATTGTGAAGTTAACAGTCATATTCATAGACATCGGCGTCAGTGTTAAATCCTTGGTCAAAGAAGGATTCCACCAATCAGAGACAGCGAAAAGCTAATTTTGCTTTCTTTAGCTGCTGGTTAACACCGACACCGATGGCTGTGAATATGGCCGTTAGTCTATTAACTGTATACTATTATTATGCATTAAAATTATCCTATCTGCATATGAATAACATTTCCTAACCATAATTTCATACCTGCGATCCAAGGCTCAAAGCAAAGCTGCCTCGAAATCTTTATTACCCAGCCAAAAGAATCTGCAAAATTGCTTAAAAAAACATCTTAAGTGCAGTTGCTTTAAAGAAGTCTGAAGTTATTATGTAGCAATAGGACTTTGAAGCCTTTCAGTTCAGCATCTAAGTCTGCAGTTTTTCTACGGAATTTTCACAACCATTCTAAAGACATTTCAGCAGTCTTAAGAAATCTGCAGATTTTCTAAATAAACTGCAGGCAAAGTGTTCCAATTACCTCCACTTTTTTAAAATAATTTTGCAGATTTTTTTGTCTGATCACTTTATTTCAAACTTAATATACTTATTATACTTATTTTAGTTTGGTTTTCAATATTTGATTAAAGGAAAGGTATGTGTTGTGTATAGTTTTTTTTAAAATTAATTAGCACTAACTAAAACAATATTCTAAGATATATTTCTTAGACAAGACAACAACAAAACAATATTCATTTATTATGTTACAAAAACTCTAAATAAGTTTACATTTTCTCTCTAAAATCCTCTGTAATAATTTTTTATTGTTATTGTTATTATTGTTATTACCTAGGGTCCTATTATTATTATTAAACAATTATTTATCAAACATCCTACTCCCCAGTATGTTAGAGCACTTAACCTTTAAAATCATTTTGAATACAGAAGTTTGGATGAGGATAGAATTAATAAAATAAGTTTTGAAATATCTCAATTTATTACAGAGATACTTAATTTTTAAATAAATCAATTCAAATATATGCAGCTTGATAACATCACAATAATGGCATACTTTGCATAAATCTAGTTAATTCAAGTAACTTCTACTATTCAAGTAACTAATTCAAGATTTTACAGTATGAGTTTGGGGTTCAGTTCTATTCCGTTTTTACAAAAGCTCTAACAGTGTTTTATGAACAAGATGGCAAAAAAACATTTTGGATTTTGTTCCTACAGAGTAATTAAATTTTACTTTGAAAATTTGTTAAATAGCTTAAAGACTTTCAAGTGAATTTGGAAAACAGCATTGAAATCTTGTAAGGTGGTAGTTTTTTCCAGCTGACAGATTTAAAGATCCCTGGGAGAAAAATAAATTCATTTTGAGATAAAATCACTACATTTCACCCAAATGTTTCAAACATGTCTAAAACCTTACTATTTTTACCTAACTTGAAAGCTAAAGAATTCCTTAGGATTTCCAACATCGTAAAGGGTGCCTTGAAATATATATCAGCCAGGAAGTAATGGCATATGAGCTCTGAAGTATTTTAAAAAAAGAAATCCCCCCGAAAAAGTTAGTTTCAAATGTTCTGCAGTTATGCATTGCAATGGAGGAAATTCTTTTTCAGCATATTGCGTCCTGTCTATCTTTTTACTATTGGTGATACTATTTTTGCTGTGGAGATACACACCTTTAATATTTTCATATGTAAAAGTCGAATGTAAACAAATTTACCTTTAACATAAAAAAACCCTTTCATGTTTGATAAAATGCACAGCACAATAATTTTTTTAAAAGAAGAGAAATACAATAAAACCTTAAAAAGGCATGGCTGAAAATACGATATAATTGGAAGAAATAAGATTCATGGACTGACACACCTAAGACCGTATTTCTCCAATTATTGTAAGAGTTTTCGATATCGATATGGGCTTTGAAAGATTGGTTGACATAATGCTTTTCGTACGTAATAAATATTGAACTCTATAAAAGTGAACTATCTCCTTAAATTAGTTTATATTGTAGTTACTAATAAAAGTTTTAATATGAATGAATAAAGAGTTTCTTTAAAGGTTTTTTATACTTATGGAGTATACATAAATGCCGAGAATCGGAATCGATTCATAGCTTATAACATGAATTCAATTATACTCATTTATATCGATTCAATACCTTTTCAATAATAGTGCTTTGTAATCTATTTCAGCACGGTAGTCATTAAATTTTCATATTTCTAGTAATATTCCTTTTTTTATGACATGAACTTCCATTTTCTAAATGTTATGCTTTCGGAAAGGACTGGTTTGGAAGATTCGGGAATCATTTAGTGTTATACGAATTTCTGAGTTGTGTTGAGAAAAATGAAGAACATGGTGGTTTTTAAAACATCCTGGACATTTAATCAAGACAGTAAAAATGTATTCACCGATACTTGGATGCTTCTTATAATCCGCTTTATCGGTTTAAAAACACTGACGAAGGAGGCTTTAAATGCAAAGCAATCTTATTTACGACGTTTTTTTCGTGCTCCGAGTATACTAGTTCATGTATGCTTCCTGTACAGCACCATATCCTTGGGTGTAATAAACCTTGGAACAATACCGAAAATGTTGATAACAGACTTCATTTCCATGATAATTCCCATCGTTCAGTGGCACCACTTTCAACTGCTGTCTTCAAGCATGTGCTCTGTTATCTTTGAACTAACTACCTTGCGACCCAGATTGAAATCGTTCTCCAACATCGAGCCGTACAGCATCAATTTTATGGTGTTCGTTGCATTTATGTTCCCCACAGTACTTTCAGTGGCTATTTTCACTTGCGTTGCACATGCAAGAGACGATGCTTACGTGGGCTTCTGGTTATGGGGGAATCCACTGTCAAACCACCCTATACTAGAGTCTGTAGTCCTGTTCACCTGCATGCTGTCCTTTTTCTATGCAAAATTCCTCATCCCATCGCTGTACGTAGTCTTTGCTTCAGTCGGATGCAGAGCGTTGCACAAAGCTATTGTACGCCAAGACGTGTCCTTGAGACACGTCTTTTTCACGTCCAGATTCAGACGAGAAACCGAAAGGTACCAGGAGCTGATTCAACTCTGCAAGACTTTCGAGGAACTGAACAAGAATCCGATGTTGTTGACTCTGCTGTTGTTCTTTTCTATCATGTACTCCAGCTTGGGGTTGGCCTTGGGACAAAACGCCACCCACGGCTTGCCGTCTATCATCGAGTCCTCTCTGACTATTTTCTACTGTTGTGTAATTGTCGTTACTTTGTTTTCGAGTGCTGTAAAGATTCCGAGAGCCATCGAAGCGACTGGTGAGAACCTCAACATTTTCTACCGAAACGCGCTTTTTAAAACCGATTTCGAGTCCGTAGGAAGTGTGAAGCATCTGAAGCTGCTGAAGTCTGTGAGCGAGATACAACCTGTTTACCTGACCGCTCATGATATGGTGCGGATCGACAAAACTCTGATTCTGAGTACGTTTGGCTGCACTCTTACATTTTGTATGCTGATTATGCAGTTACACAGAGGAGAAGATAGTTCCAATTCCACCTGTGTGAATTGCAGAAAGTGAAGTCTTTGAAAATAAAAACTTTCCCTCTATATGTAATAGTCGTACACTTAGAAACTTAATTTTAATTGAAAAGCTGCTTCAAACACAAATGAAACATAAGAATTCCCACACTTTGTACTTTAATTTTAAACCTCATTCACATACAGAATTACTGCAACATGAGATATACTGACTGAGTAATATCAGTATACTCTGTGTTAACTATAGATTTTGAAATGTTCTAGCGTACAGTTTTATCGGCATAGTTGTTATAGTTATTATCAATTCACTTTTTGATGTTTCAGTCATATTACATGGAATAGGATACTAAGTAGTTTTATATCAATATGAAATAAAATAAGTAGTTATGTTTCAAAGTTCCTTGTAGAAGTCTTATTTTTTTAACGAGTGAACAAATATATCATTTCATTACATGAAATAATTCACGTTACAAAAAGCAAGAGACAGAATGGTTTGGAGGAAGATTGTTAGGGAGGCCATAGTACAGCACGGGCTGTAATGCCAGGGAGTTAGTTATTACATGAAGTTTTAGATACTTTTCCGTTATCTCGCTAAAAATCAGCAAATGGTTTTGAACGCTAAGAATTAGAAGTATCCCCCAAAATTCAGAACCAATCAATTAATAAAATATACAGTATATTGATGACGACATTTGAACAGCTAAAACAGCTTAGAAACTTTTAATGGGATGGGTAACGGGATTATACTTAATTTTACTTTCTGTGTTTCTCATTTATTCCCTTTACATTCATTTCTCTATCGGTTATTCTCAGTAGTACAAAATCAACATTTACATAATTCCAACATTTGTATTATAATTTGAATATCTTAGCTGCAGTTCTTATAGCGGACTTTGTGTTATTGTTATTTTTTTTTACTTTCAAAAAACATATTTAGGTTATAATCCACATAAAAATAATATACTTTATCTAAATTTTTTTTATCGCTGGAAGTGCATCTAAGGTTCACTCCTGATGACGTGAGTGATATTTTATCTTTCAATAATTGATACGAAGCTCCCATAACTTTTTCCAAACCCATCAAAACCTAGAGAATTCCTATAAATATCAAACTAACCGACATATCCAGCTTTTCTACACTCAGACTCACTAGTAATGCATGCAAATTCCTCTCCGAATTTGCACATCAGAAATGCGAATATAAGCATAAAGTTTATTCTAGCGAATAAGGGATTTTTCACTCTATTACATACGTTTCTCGAGTCGCTGGAACGGTATTTCTTCCATTGTCGCTGCTTAAACTCGTTTCACGTCCCCCTTGGAACTCGAGTTACAAACTTTTAAGGAAAGTTGGGCGGGTAATGCAATTGGCTCGGCTATCGGGCAGCGAGGGCATATTTTCGGAAGGATATTTAAGTTCGGGAAGTGTGGAACTGAATTCTAGTTTGGGGTTGGAATTCGTGTCGAAACTGAAGCTTTACTGGAAATTGCGTGTTGATACATATATGATGCGACTCACTGTTTAGGCTTTTAGAGGGTTTTTGAATTTAAGTATGACTATTCCAGATGCAATACTTTGCTAAAACTTCCATTTTGTTTAGAAATTCACACTTCTGTGATCGGAAAGTGATATTAGTTGTTATTACAGTAACATCATTTTAGTGCAGATTTTAAAATTTATTTGACATTTGGTATACTATTTGGCAGACTCCAAGCGATTCTGTTCAAAATTAAGCTATACACGAAATATTTTTAAAATATCCATTTAAAAGTAGTTTCAGTAGATAATGCAATCTTAATAAATATTTTAATCTTATTTATAACATGTTCTTTTAGAAATGAAGTAGATTACGACTTAAATGCGTTCATATATTTGATATAGGGAGTAGAATTTAATTACAACAATTGGTAATTTGAAAGAGAGCAGTTTTCTTTCAAAAACGAATGATTAGGCACAAAAAAAATCTTTATTGCTTAAAATTGTAATTCCTATGTAATTTTTTAGGTGGTTTTGATCATTTTAAAACAGTAACTTCGCTTTATACAAATTGCAGACTATGATCTGCCCTTTTCAAGTTCTTTTGCTATGTCTAAGAAGTTATATAAATTCGATTGCTTCACCAATAAAAAGTTATTAATAATCTCTTACTTTCTTATTTAACTTTATTTTTGGGGTATTTAACAAGAATTAATATAGATACTCCCTTTTGGTACGTATTTAATCATAACTCATCCTTGAAGAATAGTATTCCACTAACACGTTAATTTAAGAAGAACAATAACTAATTTTCTTTTTGTACTAAATTGTTCTAAAGCGAATTCAAGATCCGAAATATTTGACGTCATACCCCATATTTTCATTAAGTTCAAATTATCGTAAATATACACCAAGTGTTAAAAAAGCAACTCTGTTTGAACATTACTTGTGAGTAGTGTAGGTATAGGAAGGTGCGATTCAAGCTTATCTAACCGCTATTAATCGAGCACACCATATTCACTGTTGTGATAAACGCCCAAAACGGTGAAAGATAGAAATATTTGGCAGAAGAACCTCACTTCTCTTCAAGTACACCCCTGGGAAATAATTCAGGACTATCTGCAGGCATAAAACTCATTTTATTACGGAAAGCATTTGGTGAGGTAAGACCCGTTTATGTATCAGATGACGTGATAAGCATCGCTCGAACTCATATTGGATTACTTGGGATTCAATTCAAGTTTTGAATTTTTCGATGACAACAAAATGACTGCTTTGAGTGAGTTAAATGCACAAAATAGTCGAAGTCCATACAATGAAACTTGTCATTGAAAAACCCGTATTGTTATAGGATTGAAATTGTACTTAATACATATTAGTAGTTTCAAAGACTACAACTTTAGATGTTGTCAAATGGCTAACTTGAAGAACGTCCTTTTTTAATGCTTCCCTAAAAGAAAGAAAAGGAACTATAAATTTGAGTAAAAAATAATCAATGGAGGTATTATAATAAGAGTTTATGTGGAACCATATAATAACAATAACAATTATTTATAGTTGTACTGTTAATAATTATTATCCTTTATACTATAAATAATCGTTATTGACAATGATTCTCAGATTCCGAATCCATTTTTCTATGTTCTTAATACATACATGAGTGTTTATTATTGATTTACAATAAAATAAAACAAACAGGTACAATTTACAAGAGATAAGCAGTAAGCACTTCATAAAAAAGTAAGTATTATTTAATTTCATCATAATGAGTTTTCTCATATGTCACAAATTCTTCATTAAAGAAAAGATAATGGAATGCATTAAGAAATACTGCTTGATATGAATTTAACATAACACCGTATTTTACAGGGATGTTGATATAATATAATATTTTGCCTTGTGAAAATGAAAGAATAGATATAGAGGGTTTTTAAAAAAAAACAAACTGTAAACTTATTCTTTTAGATTGATGTAGGTATGTTGAAAATTTTATGCTCTAAAAAATACAGATACCTACTGTTATCTATGTCTTAATGCAATATCAATGATTATAACTAGGGAATATATTCTTACACCTTAGGGTTATCTTATGATCTTCGTACAAATATAAAAGACATAGGAAGTCATTATCGGAATATACGAAAGGGAGTAGTTTTGTCACCTGATTAAATAGTTTGTTAGTTTTGTTTTCGATAGTTCGCAAATGTATAGTATATTTTGTAATTTACTTTTTATTAATTGTTTTGTTATTATGTCTTCATATTTTTTTTTTAAATTACGCCTTTGCAGAAAGGAAAGTTGAAGATAGGAAAAAATAAGTTGTTATCAAATGATCAGATTTTGAGAACAATACTGAAATATTATTAAATAGGATATAATATTTAGATGTAACAACAGAAAAATAAATATAAATTATGAACTCCTATTAACTATTTCATAAAAATAAGGGGGAAACACAGTATTTCTAAACAACTGCAACTTTTATTTAGATTCATAATGAGTTATGCTTACATTCGTTGAAATAGTTGCAGACAATGGATATGGATAATAAAGTATAAACTGTATTAACAAGCTCAACTATTAACCATGCCTTTGTGTTTATTCTTGAAAATATGTCTGTTACAAATGCTAATCAATTTATTGATAATAGATAATATAAGCTCATAGGTACTAGAGAAAGAGAGTAAATCGAAATTATGTAATTAATTCCTTCTATACCATTGTCAAGAGATTAGTTCGTAATTAAATGAATCATTTAAGCGTTTAAAGAGTTATATCTGCTGACAACACGATTAGAGAGCAATTGTATCTACGAGAGAGGTAATTAGATTTATGTAATAAATATTTGATTTAAAAAATAAGGATCTACAAATTATCCGAACTCCGATTATCCGAATTGATCCAAATATTGCCTTTTCATTCAATTAATTAAAAGCTCTCTATCTTTAGAAATAATTTTTTTCTCCCTTTTTCAACATACATGCAGTAGTTAATTAAAATTTACGTTTTTCGGAAAAATCCAATTATCCGAATTTTTGATCTTACGTATGGAGTCCGGTCCCAATTGATTCGGATAATTGGAGATCTACTGTATAACTGTAAAAATTAGAAAATATGATAGGCCGGAATTTTTTGTTCGATTTTCGATGATAGATTGGAAAAATGTGTCTTTAGGGCGAAAGTGCACGTTCAAATTTAAAGTTCGTGAAAACAATTTCTTCGATTAACCGAAAACCATAAAAGTTTAAAACTAATGCATGTTTTAAAAACTAATTTTAAAATTTCTTCTTTACGAGAAATATAGAAAAGTTGTCATTGTTGGCCCTTAGTTCACATAAAAATTTTGAAGTGAGTGGGATAATTCCTCCATTTGCCAAAAATACATAGAAATTTCAGTAGCTTAAATAAAATAAAATAAACATAGAATTTTGCTGAAATTTCATGAGCATTTGTGGCAAATGAAGGAATTACTGAAAATTTAATTATTTAAATAATAACATTTCCGTCGTTATAACCTCTTACTAACTAAAATAAATAAATTAAAATTTTTTATTACCGCATACTCTATCTAAAGAACAGATTTTTAATCTAAAGTTCGTACTAACCAGATTAATAAGTATGTTTTAAAGTAAATTATTCGTGGTGCGTGAACTGCTAACAATGGCGCAGTAGTGACTTCTCACTTGACTGAAGTTCTGTAACAGGAGCTTTCAAACATTCCGTCAGGACAGGAATAATCCAATTTGTGGTGACACTAGCGAAGCATTGGAGCTGTTATTAAATTACATGATTGCACAAATCAGTTCTATCCAGGTGTTGCAAACATGATGTTATATATGTTCCGTGGATTTCGGAGTTAGTGAATAGGTTCTTAGTTAAAAAGTTTGTAATTTTGTAAATTATTAAATTTTTATTGTTTTCCAGGATTTTCAGGGTTTTTTTTCCAAAGTAACGCAAAGTTTTTGTTCATATCGTTTTTATTTATTTTAAATATATTTTAGGTTCTCTTTTGCATTTCAAATAATGTAAACTTTTAAATAGTTTTGCTATTTTTACAAGGGATATTTAAAATAATTTATTAAATCTAAACTTTAATCACTGAGTTTTATACTTTAAAGACATGTACTTGCGTGAAAATGTTACGGGCAAAGTGATAAATCGGGCATTATTAGTAATGCCCTAAGTTGAGGTGGGCAATGTGATAAATTCAACGGCATTTATCAATAAGTATTTATCCACTTTGCCCGAAACACTCGGGCATTATTAATAATGCCCGGATTTATCACTTTGCCGCGTAACATAAATATTGTTGGCTATACTTTAAGACACTGATTTTGTTTCTGTCATTAAAAATACGGCCATTAATTAAAATAAACATCATTACTTTATGGATTTTGCTTCTTTATTAATAATGCATATAGGTTTTTATTGTTTTTTTCTTAAAATTAAAACGTATGGTTAGATTATAGCTTATTTTAGATAACTATTTACATTTTTATGAGTTTATTTACACAAAACTATAAATAGTTTTCTAGAAAAAATAAAAAGTCTTAACAAGAAAAATTTAAATTCTTGAGTTAAAACTTATTTTAGATCGTTTTACTTATTTCTGCCAGGAAAAACTAAAAAAAGATAATGATCGACTAAAAATATACTTATTCAGGCATAATTCAAATATTCTGATTGAAATTTTCATCCGAGAAAATACTTCTTTCTTGATCCAATTTAATATTTCCAAGAGATCTTCCAGAAATATGAAACGTTTCTCTAAACTAACTCAATTCTCCTGATTTAAAAGTTGGAATACCTGGCTTTTCGGGCCATTGTGCACGATTCGGAGATTTCATGCTCCTCTTCTCCATCTAAATTTTGAATAAAAAAGAAGTGATCAAACAATCTTTTCGAAGCGAATTCACAAAACTCTGGTGGAAAATAAAAAAAAATATGGCTGCCGTGTTTGAAAAATGGCCCTATTTTGTTCCTGAGAAGGTTCTGATTGTTCAATTCATCTTTTTCTGTGGGGAACTAAATAAGAGTGAATATTACTGACGTGTTCCCTTCTTTTCAATTTGTAGTTTGTTTCCACCGTTCGGGAGAATTAAAATGCCGGCTTAAGACTTTCCTCTGATTGTGTTTTACTTTTTGAAAAAATTCTGTACACCGCTTCTAATTTTTTTATTATTGTTATGAAGTGATGGAAAATGTATTTCTTTTGTAAGGTTGGAAATGAAAGCCACTTTTCTTCGATGTAGTGCAAAGCTGGAGGTAAATGATAAGCATAAATCAAAAAGAAACAGCGAACACACTGAATTTTGGGAATAAACATCAATAAATAAAGAAACCTAAAACCATTTTAAAAGATAAGGTTACTCTTTTGGTTATTTTTAATATAATCGCTGATTTCGTGCAATAACGGCAAAACTAAAAAAATATTTCATCTTTAGCATATAGGTATCTCGAGTAATCTTTTTAGTGCTAAAGTTTCAATTGAAGCATCCTCTCTTATTCACCTTCTCATAAATTTTTATTTCTCCTTCTCTTTATTATTCGTTTTTCTCTTTTTCTTTTAATTTTTTCATTCTACTTTTCCTCTTCCCTACTTATTTATCCCCTCTTTCTTTTTTCATCCTTTAAAATTTTTTCTTTAACCTTTTTATTCTTTACTCACTACCTTTTCATCTCATTATCTTTCTCTTTTTTATTTTCTATCCCTTTCTCTTTTTCCTGTCTACATATTTGTATCGTTTTCTTTCTTCCCTCGTTACCCTTTCGCCTCTCTTCGTCTCTCTTCTATTTCTTCCTCTTTTTTTATCTCTCTTTTACCTTTCTTTTCCCTTCTTCTGTCTCTCTTTCTCTTGTTACTTTCCTTTCTCTCTTTTTAAGGGACACTTAAATATACGAATCGAATCGGCCCAATACCTCAATTGATACCATAACTCTAAATTACTCGAGGTTCTATTTTACTAAAGATGAAGGATAAGTTTTTTTGCACTACTAATTTGGATTCTTAATGTAAAAACTTTCAATTTATCTTAAAAACTATTTTTTAGAAGTTGCTTTTGTTGTATCTCAAAACGAGAACAATAAAAGTATTTTATGACACTTATATTTTTAACACATTTTCACTCACATTATGTAACAAAAATAATAACTTGTAGTTTACCAAGCTTTCCAAAGGAGTATGCATTTATATCTATTATCCTCTTATGTCATAGAATACTTTCAATACAATATATCTTTACGGATAGAAACCGTTTACGTTAAACCTTTAGAGGCCGAGAGTCAAAAAAGATTATTGACAGATACCCGTTAGTTGTGTGACAATAACTCGACTTTCGGGTCAAGATAAATATTTGCGCGTTCTTCGATTTTTCGTTTCTCACGAGAAAAATATTGTATTTTCTTTCTCGTGACGTTTTATGTTTCTTACTTTTGTGAAAATGTTTATTTTTAACATAAGATAAGAGTTATTTGAGTGTATTTTTATACTAATTGATTTATTGTTAAGTTTTTATGCTAACCGCAGTTTTATGAATGAATGCAATTTACGTTTACTTTGCGTTAAACAGAATATCAGTTTGCAAAAGTATTGACAACTAGTTTTTATAGGTCAGATAACTTATAGATAGTAGGTATAAGTTTACTTTTAGTGGTGAAAAATCCTTTCATTTATTTTTTATCAAGTTCTTTTCGTTGTTTTCCCAGCTCAGGATTTTTTTTTGTTCGATGCTTTCTTTGCCTCCTGCTTCTTTTTTACTTAAGAGTTTGTGTTTAGCTATTTATTCATATCAATATTTTTATTGAAGTATCACGAAATAATTACAGAATTTTTGTAGTTTTATTTTGATCTCAAGCTATATTTAATGCAAAACTAACAATGTGTCGCAAAGAACTCATAAAAATTTGGCACCGGGATCACACAAGAAATCTATATGTAGATTCCAGAAAAATCCTTGAAAGTGTTACGATTTTCGAGCAAAACTTCTTCTGAGAACACAATTACTGTTTTATATCATCCTACATTTGTAAAAATGTGCCAACTAATGGAAATTTTTTCTTTTCTAGAAATGCTCAGACTCCCAAGTATCTGATAAGAATTTCTACAAGACGTTTGCTAGAACAAATCCATCCGATAAACTGGTAAGATATATTTTTCCCCTTAATGTGGTCGTGGAATAAAATATAAGATTATCTAAGCTACGTGCTTAAGTATCGTAGAAATGCTTCAGTTTCTTAAATCATGGTGTCCTTAGTAGTCTAAGGTGCACCAAAAGAACATTACAGATATCTAAATCATTATGAAAAGGAAGATTAGATAAGAAGATCTAATCCAACACGCTCAAATAACATTAGCTGAATAATTGATAATATGTTTTTGGAGATTTGCTTATTGATTGAGGAAGAAATTACTTTTAGTAATTATTTATTTGTAAGATTGAAACATTATGAGGATTGAATTTTTTATATGTATTCCCTATTCTCTGTGGTATACGTACGTCGTAGAAAGAATAATGGATTGAATTGATGATTGAATGGATAAAGAATAATAATGCTAAAGAATAATGGATTGAAAATTATACTATATTATCATTTTCTGTTATCTAGTTTTGATATTTAGTTTGTAATAAATTAAACTGAAAGGGTTTCTTTTGTTTTGTTAATTAAACCTACATGAAATCTTCCTTGCTTTCAAAGTCGATATAAAAGAAACATTCAATGCAAATCGTTTTAAGTTTAATTGAAGTAATTTAATTTTATAAACATGTTTGTCAAGTCTCCCCCATCAATAACACACAGCACACCTAGTAAAACAACCTCATCTTTATTAAAACTTCTAAAACACTCTAAAATTTTAAGTTAAGTAAAATATCATCCAAAAACAAACATCGTGACCATCCTTCTCAAAACCCGCCACCTCTCCACCTATATAACCTTCTTTCCAAACATTTCAAAAGTCTAGTCTTCTTCTTCCTGAAGAAGTTGCCAATTTGCCGGTAAACTATACTCAGGCCACAGAGTAGGCAGCATATCAGCTACCTCCTGGCCTGACACGCCGCCGCCAAGAGGAAAACCAGCCTCCGCAAGAGGCCCGTTTGGCGAACAAAGCCGCTACTCCTGCACCTCCAGCCTCGACAAAGCATCAGCTCCACCATGCCGAATGCCCGCCTGGTGAGTAATGCAATGCTGCCATCGCTGCAGCGTCAAAGCCCATCGTGCCAACCTTGGACTCCTGGGCGTGGTATGGGTCAGGAATTGTAGAGGCCTGTGGTCCGTGACGATCTCCACCCGCGATCCATGGATCCACCGGTCCATCTTCTGCAATCCAAACAACACCGCATATGCCTCCTTTTCAATCGTAGCCCAATTTCTTTGAGCAGCGCTGAGTTTCTGGCTAAAAAACGCAATTGGTTTAAAGTTATCACTCGCATCCCTCTGAGTTAAACAACCTCCCACCGCCAAATCAGACGCATCCGTGTGAATCTGGAATGGCCTTGAAAAATCTGGGGTACTTAACGCCGTTGCTGCACATAGCGCACCTTTTAGTCTAACAAATGCATCCTCCTCTTGTTTTCCCCAACGGACTCCACCTGACTTGCCACCCCTTGTCAATTCAGTCAATGGTGCGGCCAACCTCGCATAGCCGGGAATATAATCTCTATAAAATCCCATCAGTCCCAATACAGACCGTATTTCCTTTTTCGTCTGAGGGCGTTTTAAACGCTTGATAGCCACTAACTTTTCCTGATCCGGAGAATGCCTACCGCCCCCAATTCTATGACCCAAAAACTGTATTTCCCTAGCTCCAAAAGTGCACTTCTTCCGTTTAACCGAGAAACCCAACTGATCCAAGTCTGATAGGACCTTCCTTAAATGCACCATATGCTGCTCCCAAGTTGGTGAAAACACTATGATATCATCTATATATGCCTGTGCATACTCCTGGTGCCCTCGCAGCACATTATTCATAACCCTTTGGAATGTCCCAGATGCCCCCGAGAGTCCAAAAGGCATCACTCGCCACTGAAAGACCCCGTTATGGGTACAGAATGCCGTCAGATGCTTACTTTTTTCCTCCATTCTGATTTGGTAAAATCCCTTTTTCAGATCCAAGCATGTGAGCCACTCCGCCGCCCCCGCCGAAAAAATCATTTCTTGAATATCTTTCATAGGGTAGCTCGCCATTTTCGTTACCACATTAAGAGCTCTGTAGTCCACGCACATTCTGATCGAAGCATCCTTTTTTGCCACGCAGACAACAGGATAAGTGATATCTGCACTCGAATGCTCGATAAGCCCCAAATCCCAGAGCTCCTGCACCTGACGGTCAACCTCCCTTCGATAAGCCATTGGAATCGGGTAAGTATGGGGCTTTTTACGAATACCCTCAGGGATAAGCTCGATCGTGTGCTCACCTACCTTCACCGGTTGCACCGACTTTGTGAAAAGAGAGACAAAATCGTTAAGCAAACCAAGCAGCTCCCTTCTCTTCCTCTCGTCTATATTAGGTGTGTCTATCCCGCAAATTTCTCCCGGACTCGCCCCATCTCTCCCCAACGGTGTGATCTCAACCTCGCCAAACTGCTCATCACCCTCAAAAATGACGTTGATGGCGTTTGACCCCACCACAAACTCTCGCATCTTATTCTGGTGTACATGTCTGACGCTGTTGTCCGGCATCCGAATCAGGAACGAATGCTCATTCCTTCTCGACTCCACTGTACCCGGACCCTGCCATCTCGCCAGCAGCCTATTTTTGGAATCCGGTATCAACACTATAACCTTATCCCCAGGCCCAAAAACCCTCCTTGTGGACCTCAAGTTATAATGACTCGCCATGCTTTGCTGTTGTTTTGCCGAAGTCAACTTCGCTGCCTCTGCAGCTTCCTTCAACTGGGTTCTCAACTTTTCCATGTATTCAGACACTGGGGTAGCATCTAACTGCAGGCCTTTCTCTTGTCCCGTCCAAGTATTCTTTAATATGGACAGCGGTCCCTCTGGCACGCGTCCATACATAAGCTGAAACGGCGCGACCCCTGTTGTTGAGTTAGGAACTTCCCTGTACGCCCATAAAATAAAAGGTAGTTTTGTGTGCCAATTTCGGGGCTCTTCTCTTATTACATGATGTAGCATCCTCTTCAGCGTTTGATTGAAGCGTTCCACCAGTCCGTTGCTTTGGGGATGCAAGGGCGTGGAAAACCTTGGACTACATCCCATGTTTTTTTCAAACTCCTTGGTTAATTCAGCATTGAAGTTGGTCCCGTTATCCGAAGCTATAACGTTCGGCACTCCGGTTCGCATGAAAATCGTTAGCAATGCCTGACATGTTGCTCTGGCAGTCAGACTTGTCAATGGCTCAGCCTCTGCCCATCTGGTATGCTGATCAACCATGCACAAGATATACCTATGCCCCCTAGAGCTTGGAGGATCAATAGGTCCAATTAAATCAACATTTACGACCTGGAAAGGAAGCTCTGGCCTCGTTACTGGCGTTATAGGCACTCTATCTCTCTGCCTGACACCTCTAGTTAGCTGGCAACCCACACACTCCAGGCAGTATTTCCGAACATCCCTGGAAACACCCGGCCAGAAAAAAGAATATCTGATTCTTTCCGTTGTTTTTCGAGCACCCATGTGGCCCCCAAAAACCGAAGCATGCGCTAATCTTAAAACTTCTTCCCGCCTCTTTTTAGGCAGCACCAACTGAGCCACCGTTTGCCCCAAAACCTTTTCCCCGTGAAACAGAAAACCATTATTAAAAAAAAAGCCACCAGAATTCCCAGAGGCGCCCTGCCTGGCCCCATCCAACTCCGCACACTCCTCTTGGTCTAACCGGAACTGTTCACACATGGACCGCTGTGGGATCGGCCCTTCACCCATCACCTGTCCCACCTTCACCACTTCCTCACTTTGAATTTCCGGCTCACTCTGAACATCTTCAGACTCCCCCGGGCCCGGCCTGCTGCATTGCTGTTCACCCAATAATGCCCGTATGTCTGGGGGCAAGATCACGTCTTCTTCCAAACTGGGAGCGATGGCACACAGAACCTCGTGGTGCACAACATCTCCCGGACCTCCAAGGACGAGACTCATAGGAACCTTGATCAACGGGCACTTTACTGCTGGACCGAAGATGCCCTTAATGAATATCGATGGTGTATCCGTCAGACATAGGTCAGTTAAAACATCTCTTCTGACGACCGTTATCTCGGTTCCAGAGTCCACTAGAGCCCTAGCAACTTTCCCATTGACCCTGATTGGAACTCTTTCCAGTCCGCAGAGCCTCTGACCCAACACCTCCGACCCGAAAGAAGCCACTTTGGCCACCACCGCCGCAGAGTCTACGCTTATTTCTTCGTCCCCGTCAACCACTAGGTTATTCACATTGGCTCTTCTCATTGCATCCTGTGAACTTCCCGAGCTGTTGAACTCTGGGCAAAATCTCCTTATGTGCCCCTCCCTACCACAATGGTAACACGTAATTCTAAACCTTGACCTCTGCTCCGGCCGACCACTCGGTGCCATAGCACCCACATCGACCACCCCTCCACGAAGACTCCTCCCCCCGGCATCCACAAACGCAGATCTTCTTGCGTTTTGTTCGGAACCGAAGCCGCCTCTTACGCTTTCAAAATCGTCCATTTTTACCGCCAGCACTGTAGGATCTACCATCTTCCCCCACTCATCCACAAAGTGATCCACTATCTCTCGAGGTGCCCCCCTTTTCAACTGATCGGTCACAATCAATTTTTTTAGCTTCGAAAAATCGTTTACCTCCAGGCCATCGATCCACCCCTGAAAATAGTTATTGAGTTCGTATAAAAAATCCGCCCACGTGGAATCCCGTCTCCTTCGGTGAGTCATAAACAGCTGTCGAAACCGTTCCGCACTCAATTGATACCTTTTAAGCAAAACCTTCTTTACATAATCGTAACTTTGCATATCCTCCGCGCTTTCCCTTGCAATCAGCTGGTGGATCTCCGGTGGAAACAGCCCAAGAAGATGAATCACCCAGTCGTCCCTGGAGATGCGTGCCCATTCGGCCTGTCGCTCGAATATCACCAGAAAGAGACTTATGTCTTGGAATCTATCGTCAAATTTTGTAAAGATGCCCCGCATGTCCACTCCAAGACTCTGGGATCTTGCCTCTGTTTTTGCGTTCTGGGCCGTTAGCTTCAACTTCTCCAGCTGAAACACTCTTTCCCTTTCTCTATACTCCTCCTCGGCTTTCCTCTTCCTCTCTTCGGCTTCATTATCTTCCCTCCTCCTCCTCTCTTCGGCTTCATTATCTTCCCTCCTCCTCTTCTCATCGGCCTCCCTCCTCCTCTCTTCGGCTTCCCTCTCCTCACGGTGTTTCCTCTCGGAGGCAATCCTGCATAGCGCCTCTCTAGCGTACTCCTCCTCATAATCCTTATTTTCTGTTAGCGTCTTCTTCAACATCTTGACCGTCATTCCACTATTGGCCTCAATCTCCAGCTCCAAACAAAGCCGCAGGATATCTTCCTTCTTATACTTCCCCAAATACGACATCATGCACTCGAGCGTTCCGAGCTACTCAAATCCTTCAAGATCGACCTCAAAACGAATCCTTTACACCACGCAGAAGCAGCTCAAGAGACGCCAAGAACCTCGAACACGCCCACCATCAAAGTAAAATCCGGACTCATAACACCTAGATCAGTGCTTGACCGCTGCCACCACCGATGTCAAGTCTCCCCCATCAATAACACACAGCACACCTAGTAAAACAACCTCATCTTTATTAAAACTTCTAAAACACTCTAAAATTTTAAGTTAAGTAAAATATCATCCAAAAACAAACATCGTGACCATCCTTCTCAAAACCCGCCACCTCTCCACCTATATAACCTTCTTTCCAAACATTTCAAAAGTCTAGTCTTCTTCTTCCTGAAGAAGTTGCCAATTTGCCGGTAAACTATACTCAGGCCACAGAGTAGGCAGCATATCAGCTACCTCCTGGCCTGACAATGTTCTTCTATTGAATTTAAATATGGTTAAACGAAATATAAATTACAATTCAAAAAACAAAGTGAGCAAGATGTAGTTCAGATTTTAAAATAAAATGAGCTTCGTCGCTATAAGGGAAATCTGATTGTTTTAAAATAAACTATTTGTTTCAGTGCGAAGAATATACTAGGATACGTTTATCGGTAGAAAAAAAATAGCTGAAAAATCTAAAGCCTTACGGAAAATTTAGATTGTATACAAATTATTAACTTAACCGCCTTTTAGAAAAAAAAATTTCCATTTACTCAAGCACACCTCACTTTCCCTTGCATTGGGCTCAAAACTTAATTTTTATCTGTAAAATTTCAAATTTAGTTTTCCTCTTGTTATCGCTTGCAAAACTAATTCATTCTATTTTTACTACCAACTTCATCAGTACAAAAGATTAAATTCTAATGATCAAACCTTATTGCTCCAGATATGCAATATCAATTCGATCCTCCCCAAACATCTCAACCCAACACCCTTGCCGGAATCCACAAGATTAGAGAAGGAGAACTAAGAACCCCGATAAAGAGAGGGGAGGGCCTTATTTCACAGCATGTCCCCCCTTATCTCCATTAACACTTCTCGGTGTTAAGAGCTTATTGACGGATAAGCATTCCTTCATCAACAATATGAATGGGACCTCCGAATCTCCTGCCTTACGGACCGTACTATATGCTTTGGGTCGTTTTGGAAAGGATTAACGCTTGGAAAGGGATCCGAGTCCTTCAAGGTCCGATAGATAGTTAAGAAGTGTGAAGATGTCTGCGCGAATAGGAAGGATTGGGGGAATAGGATTCAGAATGGCGTTTGTGTCACATAAGTGGTGGAATTATAACCTCCGTTTGTATAAATGTAGGGAAAATAATTAAATACATGCAATTATTTTTACCAAGGTGTCATTTACATATCATTTTATTACATTCATTATACATTCATTACATTATTACATATTACATTATTACATTATTACATTCATACATTATTACATTCATTACATATCATTATATTTGTCATTTACATTACATCCCACATTTTCTTTCTCGCAAGTTGTTTCAATTCAGACCACATTGTGATGACACGCTTTGGAAATAATAAATTCTTTTTATGCCGTATATCCTACCAAACAGTAGAAGGCCTCCTTTAGCCTTGTAACTTCGGTAAAAAAAACAACACAGTTTTTCAAGTGTGGCGTCACAAAAGTAAAATCCCCCTCTCCCCCTATTCCACATTGTGTCATATTTATATTCACAAGACCTTTCTTCCCCTCACGGTGTGACGTAATTTGTGAATGATCCTTTATTATAGTACCTCAGGGGTTTCCAACTGGTGACCCGCGAAGCTCCCTGAACCCCCCCCCCCAATAAGCAACTTCAAAACATCAGTAGCTTTGGTCGGTTTCTAGTTTCTATGGAAAAAATTAAAAGTTTCATGTTTTGAGAGGGAGGTTGTATATAACCTGATATTCCTCCTAAGTGTAGCAAGGGGTTATAAAGGCTTAGGCCAACCTTTATCTCGAGGAGTGACAAAAATTGGGTTAAATGCTAATTTTAGAGAAATTTACAAATATTTTCTGGAGGAAAACACCCCTTTAAGTAATATTCAATATTAAAATATGTATAGTGCCAAAAATTTATATATCCTCTGAAATTTTTGAAGAGACAGTAGTACCTTCAGAATATGTAAATAACCTCTGTCCCTCTCGCTCCGGAAAAGTTCCATTTAAAGACTCTCCCTCAGAAAAATATATCGTCATGGATAAAAAGGAGCCAGATTACTTTGCGAACCACCACTTGACTTGTGATTTCGATTGCGGCCCTCGAGTACTTGGAAGTTGGAAATCCCTGTTATACACTATTAATGTGGCCCCTTGTTACACAGTAAGTGTCTAGACTAGATTCAAGAGACCGTAAATTCCTAAACCGTACGCTAGCTAATAATATAGAAACTACTATAAGTTCCTGAACGATGAGACCGTATAAGGTTAAGGGAAAATGGCTTAAAGTTGAATAAATATGCAAAAATTTAAAAAAAAAGCAAAAGAGCTATTTTTGGAATGCACATACATTAAAGAGAGATTCACAATTTCAAATTTTGTGTTCACTAATATTATGTTTTAACATTGAATCCAGCTATCCAGTACTTATATCGTATGGCAATATTGCATACAGCGCTATTTCTCTCTACTCTAGTAAATTTTTAAATTGAAATATCTCTTTGCTGAAAATTGAATTTAATGATTTCGAATCTAAACTCTGTATTCCCAATATTCATAACATTTTATCCAGTGGCTTTCCTTTCATGTACATTTCAAAATAGAGCTTAAAGTTACAACTAATCTGTATTTTGAGTAAAAAATATTAATGCCTCTGAATTTGCTCTACAATAGTCTGTTTACGAATTATAATACAGTAGAGCCCCGATTATCCGCGAGTGCCACGAATTTTTTTTAAATTACGAACCGAAAAGAAAAGGTGTTTCCAAAGCAAGAAGCAACAGAGAGAGACTGATTTTTTTTTTAAAGACGTAACTGAACACTTTTTGTTAACGGTACAGTATATTGTTTTTAGTTTACTGTTCTTAATTTTAGTGATTTAGATGTAAAGCAAAGGTTTCTGCTGTACTCTCCACATTTTAAAAGTTTTACATATAATCCTTTTTGTATAATAAAGCATAGTTTTTATGCTGAAATATATTTTTCGTTTTTTCACCTCAGTTTTAGTCTTTTTTAGGGTTATCCGCGAATTTTGCTATCCGCGGTACCCTTGCCACCCAATTCCGCGGATAATCGGGGCTCTACTGTATACTGTCCTACAAAACAACTTATGAACATTTCTTTCATAACATAACCTACATTAAGCCGAATTTCATTTGAAAATCTCTCTGTCAGAATCTGTGTTACCTGTATTTATCGCTGCATTTCATAAGCAAACCAATTTCTCCTGAGAGGAATTTAAGATGAGGATGATAAGCAACCGAACGTCCTTCTGGTACACTGTAATAATATTTTTACGGCCAAGTCACCAATAAATCCTCTGGCAAGTTAATCCGAAAAATACATTTATGCGCTTAAAATCTCTGGTTAGTTGTATGCAGATAAAATCTGGCCGTAAAAAGCGTTAAAAGGTACTTATGTTGAATAGTAATGAAGGTTTTCGAGAGTGGTGACATTCGCTATTGGATTATTACCATAAATGCAAAATAAGGAAGATATTTCGAAGCGGAAGCCCGTGATTGGATGAACACGTGCACGTGATCTAAGTATGGTTATCTCGCAGAACCGAAGGATTTGTTTGTAGTAATATGAATGGTAATGCGTTTTTAGTTGCTATTTGGATATTAATTACATAGTGCCGCTTAGGCACGTTTTTATGTTTGTTGCTTCTTTTCAGTACAAAAATGGCGTGATTCGATGTTCATAAAACTGTTATAGTAATAGGTAAAAAGTACTAATTTTTGTTTATTTAACGGAATGAATTTCATTATTGGTAAATTTTATAATATCTAAAAGAACACACTTATTACATATTCCTATAAAACTGTCAGAAAATTTTTGTAGAAATCATTTTTGAGATAAAGCAAGCAGTAAGTCATCTCAATGAAACGCAATTTTTAAATGACCTAATTTGGAATTAAGACATTTTAATCTAATGTACCAAATTTGTTAAAATTCAAAATAAATCTTCAGAAATTTATAACTCAAAATTCGAAAACTATTTACATATTCTTCTCAAAAGTACTTGTAATTTTGATTATGAAAAAAACCCTCGATATATTTTCTAAATTTCTTAAATTTAAACTAAATAATATTTTACTGAATGCCTAAAATACGTAGAAAAAGTATATACCCTTATTAAAGCTTTACTCATACCATCTTTTATCGATATTTTTATTGCTTATACTTATATAGCAATCAATTTTACGTATTTATTTAAATGAAGTACTGCTGTTTCATTGTTTTTAAGCATTGAGCTTTAAATTTAATATTTGAAATTCCCATTTACCGTGAAGAATGACATTTCTGACTTTTCCCATTATAATAGCTGAAATTACTTCTCATTAGAATTTTTCTGAACGATCGATGAAGTAAATTCAATATTTCAAACCGTGTTTCTACATTTCGAGTCGCATGTTTCAGACAAACTAAATGAGTTTGCGACTGATGTTCGTGACACACGTCAAACTGCCTATCCGTCTAATTTAAAAGCATTTGTGGAAATTCTGGAGACTTTTCATTCTAGAAATTTTGTTACAAATTTGTGGGCTAATTTAAAGCACGAAGACTCAAGCTATTGGAGGTATTAAGACTTATATTTATTAATTATACAAAATACAGCTTTGTTTCCCCCGATTAACTGATGAGACTAAAAGGCAACCGGAAAGTCGTAAATCCGAATAATCCGAGAAAAAAGGAAAAGAACTCCTTACCTAAGCTAACTTACCGTTTATTATGATGAAAAAAAACCCCTATGTATTGTGATAAAATTACACCGAATTTAAAGAAAAAAAACATTAAAAAAAGCTGTAAAAATAACTTTTCCCATTATGATGTAACAGGAAAAAAGTTCTTCACAAAAAAATTCTTAATCTTTCTTTCTGAAGAAAATTCTTAACAAATAATTGGACCGATGTCTTATGTTTCTAACACATGTGGACGTGGCGTCTAAAATTTGTTAAATCGATCATAAATATCTACTCTCTGGAGTTACGGATAAGCGAGCGAAGTTTTACTGTATTTTTTTTTATGGTTTTGTAAGTAGAAATGGAAGCAAAGTTATTGGTTTCATCTTTACTTTAAAAACATATTCCTTATTTTAGTTTTTATTAATAAAAACAACTATAATATGTTTACTATGTAACTGTATTAATACAGTTACATAGTAAACATATTATAGTTGTAAACATATACAGTACATATATAGTAGTAGTTGTAGTACATATATAGTAGTAGAAAGGTAATTACCTTAAAGGTGGATAAAAAAAAATCACATCTAACAGTGGACACTTAGATAATAAATGTGAATAATCACAGAGTTAAGAGGCATAAGGATATATAAAGTATTCACTTATCCTTTTACTGAACTACTTATATACTGATCAAATTATCCAATAATAAGTTTTGAAATGAATTCTTAACTTTTAGGTTGGTTTAAAAACATAGTGCGCATTTGACACATCTCCTTAGATACCTAAAATTACCACGAAAAACAACTAATTCAATATATTTAACAAACTATGTAAAACTTCATTAAATTGCGTAAGCGATAAAAATAACTGACTTACTAATTAATCGTATCATTCTAAGGATTAGAAATTCTTTTATAAATTTTCATTATTTTAAATTATGTACAAAGTGCCGTTTTCTAATAGTAGCTACTCTCAATTTATGCGAACAAAGGCAGGGGAGATTATATTTAAACATTTATTGAGAGATAATACATTAGGAAAGATCAGAGCGTAGGAGGAACATTGTACTAAACGAGAAAAACCTGTTTTTTGAAGCTGTAATTCCAATAAACCAGGACCGTTCGGCGGTAATTCCACTAAAATGAAGAACGCCTTTTTGAAATTTAACAATCGAAAAATCAAAATGGCCGCCCATCTCAAGTTCATCCCTTACATCGCTGAGTGATTCAAAGACTAACCCTCGTTATTTCGTTCCTTGGGGGAAATAGAACGCTTTTTTTTCTTCCTCTTCACTTCCCAAGTTTTATTCTACCGTGTTTCGAGTTTTCGAAAGAGTTCTTCTGCCTGGAAACATGCACTGAGATTGTTCTAAACTCTTGTCTGGAGGATCTGGGAAAAATGGAGTTAAGAGTTGAGTTAGTATTTTACCTGGGGTATACTGCACTGCTTGTTAATTTTAATGTATAATCAACTTTTGTCAGGTTTTGGAGTTGATTAAATTTTATGATCGAATAACTCTATATAATTGCTAAATAGTTTTTGGATAACTTCAATTATAGTTGTTAGAATAATGTGTTAAATAGCAAACTATTAAAGTTAAAAATTAACTTGTTTCTTTTTTTTGTGCTCTGAAGTGTGTAAACAGCACTTTTTCTGAAGTTTGACGAAAACCCAATACTTTATATCTGATTTCTTAAGATTTCTTTGTATGTTTAAAATTTATTTTTTATAATATTGTAATGTTTTTTTAGGCTAAAATGGCGAGCTAAAACAACCAAGTTTCCATGCATTGAATTTCACTTATTGTTCAAAGCTATTTCATGCTTCAAAGCAATTTTTTTAAAAATAATAACGACTTATTATCATTTCCTGATGGAAAACTGACCTTTTAAGGATGTCGTCTTATTTTCAAAAGACGATGAAAAACTTTTTATATTTTTATGATTTTGTGGAAAATATGACTGACTCTAAATCAATTAATCCATCAATTATTGTTAAATTTCATGCACAGCAAACTGCTAACTTAGGGACAACCAGTTACTTGTTCTTCAAAACGACGTTTCCACTTGAAAAAAAACATCCTGTTTTACTAGAGCACCTAGCTATCACTTAAATATTCAGATCATCAATCAAGATATAAAGGAACTCTCAGTTATCCTTATACTTGTCAACATGAACAATTTCCATACCTTGAAATGATGCATAAGCCATCCGACAACCCATTTATCAGAATTATCCTTTTACCCCGAAATTGCACATCCTTGTCCTTAAACTTTCTGCTGTTCTTATTTTAAAACTTACCCTTCATAAATGGGGACAATTTAAAGCACGCATCTTTTTCTCTATCAATGAGGATCAAACCTTAATCTGTTTTTAAATACCCCATGTATCTTAATTTTGTTACTTATCACTATAAAAGATGACTTGCCTACTCACCGGTGCATACATGGAATGTAACATCTTAATGTGAGAACAAAGACTTTTATTAAATGCGCATTACTCTTTTCTTCGTGACTCAAACCAAGAGGCATGACAGCGTAATTATCATACACAACATACGTCTTAATTTAAATGTTCGAAATTGAGAAATTAACTTGTATAACCTTGCTGAGGCGGATTTATAATAATAGTATGCCGCCTGTAAGCTACTCTTTCCATTTGTCTTCTCTATGTTAACCTTAGGGCAACCTTATGTTAACCTTCGCCTTCCCTCCGGTGCTCATTCCAGGGCAACACTGGGGGATTTCATTTCTTCTCATTCTTCACCTATTAAACCAAGAAAACTCAATCAGCTCTCTTAGTTAGCGTTTTCCTATTTAATTTGATAAGATGACGATGAATATGGGGTTCTCGATCCTGAAGTTCCCACACTTTTTTAAATGAATGGAATTATAGCTTAACACATCTGATTCAACACATAATTTTGATTTTGAAACATTTTACTAGAAAAACAGAGGCAGGAGCTTTCCGTTTTTAGTGGCTGTATAACCTAGCTAGCCTATTTAGAAACTCGCCACTGGGGAGTTTTTTTAATTGAACTAAACAAAGAAAATACAAAAGAATACAACGTTACAGTCACTTGGGATCTCCAGGTCAACATAGGTGACAAAAACATTGAAATATTCAATTTTCGAACATTTCTTGTAACTTCCAAAAAGCGATCAAATTTAAAAATTCAATTAATTAAATCCTTATAATGTTATCAATATGATATTAAACACACGTTTTTATGTTTCAAATTTAATTATTGAATTTGAATTATTTTTTTTTAATTTGATAAATTACTAAAATTTAACGTTTTGTACAATAAACAGTGGAAGTAGGGCAGTTGCTTAAATTATTACTTAAATGTAAGAGTGTGCTTGCGATTTGATTTTTTTCCTTACAAGGGTAAGGGGTTGATAGTAATTACCAGCACCATACTTATGCAATATTTGTACGGTCTCTTATTTCTATGTCTAGACGTATGGAAAACTAACGTATTAACAAAATAATTCTCCCGGTTTGGAAACATTCATCATACGAAAGATTTTGTGGCTTCATAATACATAGTTTGTGATACGGAGTCTGACTTTGACGATCTATGACCAAAATACCGGAAAAAATCTACGCCAGACATTGCATAACAAATTCAGAACGCTTTGCAAGTAATTTTTCATGCTTTTTCCGGATGAAATATCCCTTAGCATTAGATTCAGACTAAATGCCTTGAATAAACGCTCGATTTCCGTCTCTTATTATTATGATCAGGTTTAAAGCGGTTCAGTCTGGCCACGACCTTCATTTTTGTTTCAAAACGAAGCATCTGCTGAGGTATATTAAAACCAAACCATGGCAAGAGACGGATTTATGTCTCTGGACACTCATATGAATAATAATAAAATCATTTTGAATTAAACCGTCTGAGAGAGTCGACCAATTAGTGAACTGTTTGCTGTTAAACAATCCGACCTTCTGTCATCCTCCTCCCTTTGGGTGAATTTACTTGAATGTATAGGGAATGACAATTTTTCTTTGGCCTTGCTGCTTAAGTTGTTATTATAGTATGAAGGATTTGTGAGCACTTAAGCACAGCTTCCAAGTACTCCGATTTTATCGGAGTTACTCCTATTTTTGGTTTCTTCTCCGACAATCCGATTTTTCCCTAAAAACTCCAATTTTCCGATTTTTAAAAATACTTTTGCTGCAATCGTAAAAGACAATTTTAATTTCTAAAAGCCTTTAAAGTTATTTCAAGGTATCACTGATTATAAGAAAGTCTTGAAATCGTATTAGTCCGAAATTTCGGACTTTTGCCTGTAAAGTTGGCTTTTTTAATTTCTATGGAGTACTGAAAAAACAACTTGATGGGCGCGATCGCGTTTTCCTTTCTTTGCGTTGATGTCTTTAGCTTTAAAATCTTCTTTTTGGAGAAAGTGTTCGCTGCTGGAAAATTAAAAAAGTAAAAGAAAACAAAGAGAAATCTATCATTTGAATAAAACTAATTTAAGAGTTTTAATACCAAACAAAGAATTACAAAATGGAGATATTAGGATATGTGTAGTAGGAAAATGAAAATGTTAAGTTAAATTATATTATTTAAGTATTATCAAAATTTTTTAGCTACAAATTTTTCACATGGGTAATTTTTGGGAGCTTGAAATTTTTAACTTTATGAACTATCGCTATTAGTTTTCTTTTATCCATGGCAGAGTAAGCTTTAAGTTCTTTGATTAGCTTAATACATTTTGAGTCTATGTATAATTAAAACTACTGATCATTATTTACAGGCAAATTGCTTTTTAATAGACACTACAAGGTATTTCCAATTTTTAAACTTCAGGAGAATTCACTAAGTTATTTTATTTTTTGAAGTCTTTTTAATGCATCATTTCTTAAAATGAATCTGTTATTTTTGTTTTTAGAATTACAATTTTTTAATAACGTACAATTTTTTTGTTTGAAGGTTTTTCAGTTACCTTTTGTTTGATTCAAATGCTGATTGATTAGTAGAAATAATGTATGTTTTTCAAGTCAAGCTTTGTATTTCATTTCCCCTCCTTACTGCTGTTTTTTTTTCATCTAGTTATGTTATTTTTGTTTCTTTATAGGTTTTAGGTTTTTTTTTATCTGAATTATTTGTGCAAAATAAATCAAATTATTAAATTATTTGTGCGAAATAAATTATTCCCTGAATTATTCTAGCTAATAAAATACAAAATCATACCTTCACTGCAATTAATTGGAACTATATGTACCCTAAATACAACATCAGTATACTACCCGCAATGTCTCCCAATTTTAGAAACAATTACTTATTGCAGGTCACTGATTCAATAACTACCTAATCCATCCATATGCCATTTATATACAAATAAATGTCACCAGACCCGCTCTAAGCTACAAGGACAGTAATGGCTCAAATGGGACATTGAAGATTTATTAGATGTTGATTGATACGTAACATCTTCATCAATAAGTCCACATTGATTACAACTGCAATTCCTCTTTAACCACATGATTGAATCGCTTATAAATACAAGCCTGCTCTTTCTGTTAATGTGAAGAATACAGCATTTTGCTTCTGCAAATAGTCGGTTGACAAAATTTCGGTAGCAAAATGACTGTCATTTTAATGGTGTCGTCTAATATAATTGGCCATTTTGCTCATTTATGTGTCATTTTGGGTTATAGGCCATTTATCAATGCATTTCATGTATTGATAATTTGGGTCATTTGTCGCTGAGTGGTGGCAACTAATTTTACAGATTATGTGTGTTCTTATGATGAAATAGCTTTTGTGGCAATCGTCTTTTAATCATATTTTTTACGTTTCATTATTATGATCTTTTCACGAGTGGGTTTAGATATTTTTTTTTAGTTTACGCTTCTTTTAAGCATATTTTTTAAGGGGGCCGTTGAAATATTTACGTTAGAATGTTTATGGTTATTTTTAAGTGAATAGGGTTTAGGAACCACTGACCTTACTAAAAAAAGAGGATTCCAGATAATTTTTTTTAAATACAATCATGCAAAATATTGGATTTTAACGCTATTTAAGAAAACAGTTTAGTTTCTTGTTTCGAGCAAAATTCAAATATTTACCGAAATAACAAAAGCCCGCGTATCTGGTGCAATTGAAGCCTCGATCGTGTTGCCATATTAGAAATCGTATGTAATAATATTACCCACTTGTATATTCATATTTCCTTTCAACAGTCAAAACTCAAATATTCAATCCAAAATTCTTATAAGATTTTATTCATCGGGAAACCATATGGGTTGTTATAAATGTAACATCTAGCATATAAACATACATTATTCTATTAGAGATTAGATAAACTAGTGGACGTTTGTTTGTGTACAAGCCATAATAACGAAGCCATGGATTCCCTAACAGAGGAAGGAATTTATTAATCCATTTTCAGGGATTGTTGGTCGTCCTCCAGTGGCAAAAACATTGATGTTTTGCCACTGTGGACAGAATGAGCTGCAGAGGGCAGGATGTATAGAATTCGTTCGTCATGCTAAAGCCACGACCAACAATCCAAGAAAATGGATAAACAAATTGTAACTGCTCTGCCGTAAGAACAATTTTGTCCCGCTACCCAAGTGTAAGAAATGTATTTTTTAAATTAAATTATCAAAACAAGGTTTCACAGTGAACAAAACTTGTCAAGGTCGCTCTCAAAAATTGACATGTCGTCTGCTCTCATTTCTTACTGAATGACCTCGCCAATATTACGTAGTAGTACCTTTCTTTCTCGATTAACACAACTAATTCCATTAATATGCAACGAATAAATTGATGCACTGATTTTATCTCGGACTCCCGGTCGATGAGTAAATAAGGTCACCACCAAGAGTCGAATGCTGAAAATTCCAACAACGTCAGAGAAAACTACTAGGAAATACCGAAAAAAACCTATAATTACCCCCGAATCATTAATCACAACACATCCATTCCCACACATTAAAAGATAGAAGATAACAACCCCCATTTACACTCTGTTAACATTGTTTTAAGCGTAGAAGCCGTATTTATATAGGCTCCAAATAGCGCCGGGATCATTAAGAATTACTACTTGACATGGCCCGCTATTCGCGGCGCTCTTTTTGAAGTTGGCGCGAAAGGTTTGGCGATTGAGGGGGGTTTGTGCCCCTGAGGGTGTAGGGATTCTTTGACCTTGGGGAGTCGTTATTTATTCATGAGTGTGTAATCTATTTTCGGCTTTGGAAAAGCATGCCCGGTATTTTGTTATGGAGATGGAAAGGAATTTTTTTTCTTACTTAGGGATGTAAATTATGGCTATTTCGGTGTTGATGGATTTTTCTTTTTAATGAAGTGATTTGGAGATTTGATAACGCGATATTGTGGATATTTAGTTAGGATAGAAGAGGAAGTGCACAATCTGGTAGCGTCATTTTTGAGATTATAATATGTAAATGGCATTGGGCCTTTTCTGCTACTTGATTTATTCGGTAGTTTGCAAAATATGTCTTCTACTCTTGTAATCAAATGAAATTGAAGAGGAAGAAAGTATTAGGGGGACGGATGGCCGGTTGTGTCTGCTCACCGCCCTTCACGCCAGCAGTCTGTGCACTGCTCTGTCTTCAGTTCGATTCTGACCTCGCCCCTGGGTGTAATTTCCTTCTTTGTGTCAGTAAAAATTCTGTTATGTCTGTCTTACTTGACGAGGTGTATAAGCGGATTCTGGAGATCAAGCACACATACCTGAAAATATATGTAACCAGAACCCAGATTCCAGTGGGGATACAGTAACATTTAAAACTTATTATAACATCTTCCTTATTGGGGTAACTTTTAGAGCTGGCGGTGTGGTGCGGTTTGCGAAAAGCGACAGCCTGAGACTATAGTCCAGTGCACAGAGTACTAGAACAGAGAGTCCACGGCCATAGGCCATAATGGAAATCGAAAATCATGACATCTTGTTACAGGTTGGGGGAATTGTGGCGCTGGGATCGCACTAAACTCACTAGCGTCTGGATCCAGTCTGAATCGTTCGCCGGCTGCCTATGGAAGATCAAAAACACCTTTTTGCGCATGCGCTGAGTTCTAATTTGGCGAGAGATTTAAGCGGCCGGCATACGTTTCAAACTCTAGTGTGGCGCCCTCACATCAGTAACGCATTTGAAAATAGCCTCGTGGACCCTCTGTTAGGATATTTCTCTGTGGTCCAGTGGATGTGTTATACAATTCACACGGTTCCATGATCCAATACACTGACTCCGAGTTTGATTCCAGAAAAGGAATCAAATGCAAAACCCTGTTAATTATATAGCGCCATCTATTAACATCATTTCCTGTTGTTGGAACGCAATTCCTTTATGTGGGGTTGATAATGTTAGGAAGTGTCTCATTAACTTCCTTTTCTTCCGAAATTCTACTACTGCTCCTTTTTTAGGTAGTGCGGTCATTGCTAGTGTTGCTCAAGTACTATCGTTGGAGTAAGTTCTCCATCATCTCCGAAGAAAACAACCCGTACATGTCCGTTGCTCAAAGCCTCGAGAAGCAAGCTGCCAACAACACCAACTTCACCATCAACCACAAAGGAATCAAATACTTCCCCAACCTGCACGTGTGCTGCGAAGACAAGAAACCCTGCTGCGCCGACATTTTCTCGAAAGTCGTGGAGGAAACGTACAAGTCTACTAGAGGTTAGTAGCTGTTGTAGAGGGGTGATGATTATTATTAAAAGACTAAAAAAAAAAAGAACCTCTGGTCAGAATGACTTGATATTTCGCCTGAGTATTCTTAAAACAGGGGCAAGTTTTGGGGATACGAAAAAATGGTACCAACATTAACCGATAGGGGCGTTGAACTCATCACAACCCCTTTAGACCTAACTAAACTATCTTACTTATTTTAAGTTTGGTCTAAGGGTACACACAAGTACAATGCCCCTATCGGTCAATTTTGGTACTGTACCCCTCCCCCCCCCAAAAAAAAAAATCCTCGCATTATGACAATATTTTTATAGCTTTTAAAAATTAAAACTTTAATTATAAACAGTTACGTTATATGTCCTGTTAAAGTAGCTGTTTTTAGTCGTAAAATATTGCCAAGATTTTAATGTTCAGAACTTTCCTCAATCTCTTGACAGTATCCAAAATTGACTCGATTTCTTAGTATCCGAAAAAGTCTTGAACCCATTTTCAGCTAGGCATTCATATCCTAATTATTATACTATATGCTTTAAGCTACTGTTATATTTTTAGTTATTCATATCGCCATGCAAAGGGGGTTTTATTAAAACAAAACTTTTAGGTCCTGAAATGCTTTTCCTTAATCCTTTACATGTTTATCTTACCAATGTGCTTTTTCTTCTAAAACATAGAATTCACTAATTTTGGTAAAGATTTATGTATTTCCATGGTTTGTTTTATTCGGCAATATACATACATCTACTTTTAGTTTTTTTTAATGCAACATTACATTTTAGATTAAATCGAAATAGAATTTTGTGGAGAAAATATGCATTTTCATATGCATGCGTGTTTTCCAAGTCTTCTTAGGAAAAGATATTTCTTTCTCATATCAATGTAAACATGTAGTATTACTATTGTGATTTTATGGATAAATGGAAATTACATTTATTTGAACCATAGCTCTCTTTGGGGTTTTCATAAAAATATATAAAACTACACCACTTGTATCTATATAAATACATCTATGTGCGTATGCTTCGCATAAAACATAGATAATTTCCTTTTTCGTAATTTTGTTTGGAGGGAATGAACAACACGATAATGGCGATCTGGGGTTATTCAATAGTAATTTAATTAGAATAATTGGAATTTGTTTAAATTAACTTGGAACCAAGTAAGGGTATGCAGAGATTTTTCCAACCCCCTCCCCCTCGGGACCCTTACGTAATTAATGAATGGCCCCTAAACAACCTGTATCATATTGACGAAAATCATTTCTGCGTCATTAGTACAGAATCAACATTTTGGTAGATTCTTTTATAGTTGTTTCGTTGTTACTTTTAATCGTTTCTGGAAAAGAAATTTGATTAATTAGTTAAGACTATAAATTATCCAAACTTTTTTCTTTCCTTTTTCTCTTTCTAATCGGGTTTAGGGTTCTTAATTTTTTTATAAATAAATACTCGCTTTAATTTCTTTGGTTCTCTCAGTTACATATTATTAGATAGGAATATTAAATTTGTAGATACTATTTATAAGAACTAATAATATTTTTTTAAAAAAGAAATACCAAGCAAATGAAAACATAATATCGTTGACATGTTAGGATGAATATACATTTCTAATTCATAAAAATTTATAAAACTTAAAAAGCTATCGTAATTTAAAGAAATATGATTCTCTATAATGAGTTTAAACTATTCATAATGTATCTGAAAATTTCTCAAATGATTAATTGTAGAATCTCTGGAGTTATTATACTTTATTTGCTATTTACTATTCATGTATGTAAAATTATGGTAAATTCTTGGAAAATTTCTTTGAATACATATCCCGCAAAGCTTTAAGATTTTATTCCAACACAAACCTTCCAGTTGAATCTACTTTGCATAAATCATGGACACCTTGCTTTAATGATTTAATGAGTGTGTCTTCTGTTTAAAGGAATAACTATGATATTCAAGATTTTTCGTACATATTTACATCGGAATTTCTTTGAATTCGTCCTAAAATAGTTTATTTCGTTGAACTACTTGTTTAAATTAGCTCTGTATATCAAAGGCGTTGTTTGATTTAATATATGTTAACCGCTTTAAACCTTTTCAGTTTAAAATGGTCAAGAATGTTTTTCTAATAAATTATGTTCTAGGAAGAAATTTATAATTACATATTTAGAGTCAGAAAAAATACATTGAAGTAGAAATATGTTGAAACAAATTAATTGTTAATTTAAATGGATTTAAAAGCTTTCACAGTTAACTGGAATGTTTGTTCAGCCTTCGATAATAGAAACAATTTCCGTCTCTTTGGTAGTTACAAAAAAAATAATCATGCTTATGGTTTCGTTTACTAACAATTTTGAAACATAAGACATAATTTGTAGATGACGTTGATAAAACATTATTAATAGTGTTGTTGTTGTTATTATTACTATTACTATTATTATTATTATTACTATTATTATTATTACTATTACTATGATTATGATTATGATTATGATTGTTATTGTTGTTATTGTTATTGTTATTGTTATTGTTATTGTTATTATTATGAAATAAAGATTCAAGTAATATTTTTTTTTTGCAGTGTATGTCTTCTTCGGGCGAATCTTCGACCTCATCGAGTTCATGACCAAACTCCAGATGCGAAAGCTGCTCGACTCTAGAGAATACGTCATAATTTACGTCGATTTCGAAGCCTACTCTGAATCGGCGTCATACAGGTACTTCTGGCGTAAGTAAATCCCTGACTTAAAACTGTGAGCTGACTAAAAATAATTTCTAATATACAAAACGATCTATATCTTTGGTAATTCTACGCATAAAAATCTTTTGTTTGTGAAAAACACAAATTAAATCTGTAAAAAGTAGTAATGATTGATAAAACATCCAATACGTAAACAGTTTAACACCGTGTTTATTAATCGTTAATGCTAAATATTACCTGCTCATTAGAAATATCATTATTTTTCCTGATAAAATCCCCTTTACATAGATTTAACGACATTACAATGGCAAATAATGAGCTTAAAATATCTTAAACTATTAACAACTGAAATCTAAATAATTAAATATTTGGAGAAACTAATTTAAAAGGAAATATTTGTATACCTATTATAATTCAACTAAATTATTCCGTGTTTAATCCCTTATTATTCTCAAAGAATTTCTATACTCCATAGAACCTTTGTCCATTAACTATTAATTTGCGATCATTTAAAAGTTTTCTCCTACTAAAGTATTGTTTATTTGTTCATTAGTTATCCTCATAGTAAGTTCTCTGAAAGAGTATAACGTGTAATTCCGAAAGCATATTGCATACGAGCGAACTAATCCCACAAATTGAAAAGCCTTTAAACTAACAACTGATAGCTTACCATTAAATCCGCCATCCCGCCTTGGGATGTTTTAATTCCTCGACTCTCGGATATTGAAGAGGATATTGGTAGATGGGTAAATAATTGAAAACGTTGGCATTTGCAATAAACGAATGCTGTTGGCAACGGCGAATTGGTTACTTATTGAAAGTGATTGGTGTTTCATTTTAGAAATGGGGGTAAACCTTCCCTAATATTTGAACCACAAGTTGCATTCAAAAGTTAAAGATTAATTCGGAGTTTAATAGGAAACAACACATGTTGCTTTCTGAGCTTCAAATCGGAAATTTTGATACTATAAGTTTGTTAAAGAATGGTTTATTTGTGTGAAAAACCATGTTATCTTTTAATAAGAAGTCAATTTTCAATTGATAGTTCTTTCAAAAATTATACATTTTGTGTTTAGTTAAATTAAAATTTATAATTTAATTAATTACTTTTTTTTAAATTACTTCAAACATTTTTTTCAATTATATCTACATTTAAAAAATTTGTTCGACGTTATTGAGTCGACGTTCATTTTGATGAACTTTTTTCACGAACATCGAACAATCACGTTTTCATGAACAGTAGGGGAGAGTGGGGCACCTTGGGACACTTTTTACTAAATTATTTTTCTAATTTATTTAGACCGTTATATTTATTCAAACGCAACTAATATAATAAATATACTTCTTTGCGCATCTAATAACATTTTTTTCCGATCAATTATCTCTTTTAGGGAATTCATAATAACAGATTTAAAAAATCTATTTTAATGTCCCAAGGTGCCCCGCTATATTGCCCCATCTTGGGACACTTCCAGAAATAACATAAAAACTTATGTTATTTTGAAAAATATAAAAATAACACATTAAATTACGATAAAGCTACGCTTAAGAATCTGAAATTGGTTATCAATGATATTTTAATTTTAGATTCAAAATTTTTCACTGATTTCCTCAGTTTTGTCATGACGTAAATCACTGATTTTTTTTTCGTTTAATTCAAGAAACTTTTTTCCATCAATTTCTAAATTATAAGACTCTAAATTCTTAAAATTATTTAACTTTTTAATAAAAAACAATGTTTTTTTTTATTTATGAAAATTTTCGGTTATCTTTTAATATGCCCCAAGATACCCCACACCTGAGTGTCCCAAGGTGCCCCCCTTGACACTTTGGATATTAAACTTAATTACTCTTTTAGGTTTAGCAAAACATTTTCTTTTTCATTCTTAAAATATTAATGAATACTCATATTTTAATCCTAACATAATTATAATAACATAAACAAACCTCTTTTATTAAAAATTTCTTTTGAAACTACGAATGATTGTAACTTTGCATCACGGAAAACAAGAAAACTGATGTAAATAATTATAAAATAATTATAAATATAAGGACGAATTCATAACTATAAAATTGCGTCTGAAAAGTGGAGTGTCCCAAGGTGGGTCATGTCCCAAGGTGCCCCACTCTCCCATACTTTTAAAATTAAAACAAAAAGGGGAAAAGAACACTTAATTTGTTTAAATTAATACTCTAGGTTAGGTTATGCTTCTCATAGCTTTAAATAGATACTTATTACGTGGCTTGTTTATTGAGAGCCAACCTAAACAAAACACTTTGGTAAGAGGTTCGTCCTCAAAGTTTTAATAAATGTATTATTAAGCTTTTAGCTAAAGGTATACTCTGAAAGCTCGGATAATAGTTTAATTATTGAGCACTTACACGTAACTTATCCAAGATAGCGCTGAGCGGATAAATTCTTAAATTCTCAATGCTTTATTGCTCAAGATCTTTCCAAGAATTTAATTAAAAGCCAATCATTAAACATGAAAGAGTTCCGGGGAAGTGAGACAAAAGAATTTGCTAATAAAAGTTCGTGGAAGTAAGTTGTATTGAAGCTCAGTCAAAAGTTAACTTTTTGATAAAATGACAGAGCATCTTTACACTGAAAGTTTTCTTGGAAATTCCTTTATTTAGATGACTTTTCAATCAATAAAACAACTGAGTGCTAAAAGGAAATGGGATTTAGAGGGTTTGGTGGTTTGTCGGAAACAGTAAAATGTTGTTTGAGAATAAAATTATTAATAAAGGAAATTTGAAAAAAATTACCAAACGTTTTTACTATACAGGGTGAATTTAAAGTCCGTTTAAAGCCTTTAGATTTGAAGTAACATCTCGTACAGTCATGGTAGTAAGGTGTAGGTACTTATATAGTAAACTAGTAGTTATCTCATGCGGAATCTATTGGGATGGTAGATTTCAGCACTCCTTGTAGTGAAATAAGAAACTTCTTAAAGAATTGAAGATATAGAATAGAAACTTCAGTTTTAAAAACTATACGATAACAAAACAAAAGCACAGAAATTATTTTCTGAATTTTATTGTGACTCAGTTGCGATTTTACCATTTCCAATGAAAGAAAAACACATTTGGCTACATGATAACCTTTTAGTGAGAAAAATAATTAGTAGTTTAAATTCAGTACAGTATTACATTATATTGCAAGACAACCGAAATCATATCCCAATCCAAATACCATGAGGACAGATAATTGTATACAAACTTCAGTGAAGTCTGTGACGGTAAATTGTCATCTGAAATGCATACAGTGACTCGCTAACCACGTTGTTTGTAATATGTTGCAGGAATGGACATGCGTCAAAATTTGGTGGACATGGCCGTGAAAGCTGCGAGTTCCTTACTAGTCATTGTTCCAACTCCTCCTCAGGACAAGGAGTATCCGGATTTCGTGGAAAATGTTAGACAATACAATTTCAAGGAACCCTTTAAGTTCCCCAACAAGTTCCCATATCCTAAGGTAAAGTGAGTTGACAACTCGTAAAAGTGGTGTTTAAATGTATCTTAATATAGGGTGTTTCAGCAGTCAGCCTAAACTCTGCACAGCCAGATTATTTTCAGGAAGTACTTAAAAATACCCACAGAAGTACCATATACCTCTATATGATCCTTGGTTTTTGAGAAAATCGCGATAGAAAAGGTATGACGTCACATTCGGTTTACGCTAAAAAATTTTATGGAAAACGTGAACATGGTTATTTGGACATGTTTGTAAAGTTAGGTGTTAAAAATATCAAGAATATTCATTTCGCATGCATGCGTGCGACGTGAAATGAAATAATTAATACTTTATCGGATATGACGTCAAATTTGTAAATAAAAGTCGTCCTAGAGGTATAGTTCTTTGAGCAAATTTTATCTACTTCACGCATGGAATTTTTCAGTGTTATGGGATGACTTGTTTAAATACCCTGTATTGTATGTCGCTTTTACAAAGGTTGTTATACTTTTATAAATTTGTAAAAGTATCCTAATTTTTTAAAATAACGGTTCACGTTTAAAGCGGGCTCAAATGTAACCGATATTGTCTGATATTTGGGCGATATTAAATCTAGTCAATGATATCAATAATGATATTAGACCAATATCTGGTAATATTGCGTGATAATAAGGATATTTTATTCGTAAAATTGTGTAACTAATTATGAAAGTGGACGGTTATGTGAATATAAAACATCTCTTGAAAAATCTTCTTGATTTTAACTAAACTATCTAACAACTAACTCACAAACATGTTTTACTTTCTACAGTGACGTAGTTCCGTAGCATTGATGTCATTAAGAGACAAAAAAGTGCATTCTCAAATCCCCCAACAAACGTTCATTCATTTTGGATAATTTATGGAGGCCACGGTTCTAAACCATTCGTTTTTATGTACACACCACTTCATGCGTGATATCTGTGTTTATGCTTTTGTATGAAAAAAAACATTTGTATTCGTGATAGAGAGCCTGCTGCAGTGTAGTTTACTTTTCGTGCTTGCTAATAAGATACTGTAAAAACAGTTATTGTGTACAGTTTGTCCTGAGAATTTTTCCGTTGTGTTCGAAAAATTAACGACTTATGTTTTTCGGAAGAAAAAAGTGCCATTATTATAATATTTTAGCTAATTTGCCCGGCCTTGCACGGGTGTAGAGTATAAAATTATTTTTGATGCTCTCTCTCAAGTTGTAATCACTTAACTTAGTTGTAATCACTTGTCAATCTCTTAACTTCTGTATCAGCAATTACCAATCATCTCGGTGTCCGTGGATCCTTTTTCCTCCCAGTGTTCTCAGTACTTTTTTATCCCGGTTTTCTAGGTACTTTTCATCTAGGTGTTCCCGGTGCAGTGGTAAATCGATCGAAACCCATCCATTCTAAGTTTGTTGTTCTGGTGTGGTACATTAATTTATAGTCGTTACCAAATTATCCATTCTAAGGCAGAAAAATTCAATTGAAATTATTACATCGATAATTATTCCCGGGGTCTTTTTGAAATTCTGTATTGGTTTTCAAAAGTAATTTAACTAAAACTTATCAAGTAAAAACTTATCAAAAGCCTGCCATGTCATGTTTTTTTTTAATTTGTTAATTTGTTATTTATCTCAGTGACCATCGGAGTAAATATTACTTCATTATCACGAAAAAATCCCGGACAGGAATGAATTCGGTCAACTTCCACAAAAAATTAGACACTACTCCCATTTGTCTGTTTTGACGAATTTCCAAATAAATAAAAAACAACCGCATAAATAAAAAGTTTTTTTACATTCCCCTGCTTCAATTGAAAAAAAAATCTCGTTAAGCTATCATGGATAAAAAATGTTGAAGAATGAAAATCCATCTATTTTTTATTACCAACTTTCTTAAAAACTACACTAAAATAATTCAAATTTTGTGACTATTAATAAGAAAATATTGTAAAAAGTTTTTATAAGGACAGTTTTCAATTTTTTAAGTTATTAATAACCTTTTTATAACAATTTTAGCCAAGAGTTTTATCTTTAAAAACTTTGTTTTATGCATAAAATTGATTTTGTTGGTTTCTTTGCAACAATGCGAGCTAAACCGGTCCTTTAGCGGAGAAGTAAGGCAATTTTTGCGAAAAGGCCGAAAAGGGGGTGAAGGGGTGGTTTTAGAATTTTGAAACCAGTGTCATTGCATTTCCCCCGTCCCCATACGTCTGTGTACCTTTTTTGGTCCGAATCGGTTATGTAGTTTAGGAGTAATTGCGCCACATCTGATCCGTACCCACCCAGGCATTTTAGTGACGATGTGACTTCTGACATTTACAGATTTGGATGATGTTAATGCTTACGTAAAGTAAAGTATCGTGCTACGAAAGTATTAACAGATATTAAACCTGGGAAAAGTAAACAAATCCAATAGTTAGATTTCCTTACGTAAACGCAAGTTATGTAAGAAAAGTCTTCTTACGTAAAATACACGTAGAAGTGTGGGTAAATGTAAACAAATGAGAGATAAATGCAAATAAATTTTTTTTCCTGCATAAAAAAATTCATACGTTCTTATAAAATATTTTAGGTGCTTTACTGTCATGTTGACAACTACAGTTTACGTGTAAGCCATTGTAGCTTATTATTTACTCTTTCAAATACTTTGCAAAAAAAAATTTGAAAAGAATGGAATAAACTAGCATAGTATAATCTGTTTTTAAAACAAACACTGTTCATACTTCATACATCAAATTAAATATGCTTTACTAAAAAGTACAATATAACCACGATATAATTTTTATGCACTGTATGCATATGCAGTCTTTAATTTTGGCAACTCTTTGAAAATCTTAATTTAAAATAAGGTTCTTAACTTTTTTTCATTCGAAAAGTTACTCAGAGGTATTTTAAAACAAACATAAACGTAACTGCATTTCTCTCCTTTCAACGTTACTTTGAACATTTCAACAGTTCAAACTATTAAAAAAATTTGTTTGGTCTTCTCGATCGTCTTTATCTTGACTTTCATGATTTACAAATTTCGAAACACATAAGTTTCAATCTGCATAAACCTTGCACTTTAAAGAGTTGGAATATAAACTCTGTCAATCCCGCAATTTTTCACCCAACCCATAAATTCCTTACAACCAGGTAATCAAAATACTTTCCAAAGACAGCTAACTTCCAAACGACTCCCGATATATTTCTACTTCAATAATTCCAAACACATCAACACTGACGATGCCCATTTCACACCGGCTTCCCCACTTTCTATTACGAATCGAACGACACGTTCTCCCACCCACCTTTTCTTCGAATCACCCCACTTTACGACCCCATTCCCACCTTTTCGATCGGGAGATTCACCCCTAAAAAGGCGCAGTCGTCAAAAACAAACAGGGTCGATTCCCGATGACGACTTGCGCCTGGAAAGCGATCTTCCCGGCAGAGCATGGAAAACTGCTCCTTTATTTTTTCCCTACTGCGAATGGGGCTGTTGAAGTTAAAACGAGTTGACAAAACGGAAATTTTACAAATCACTCCCTGCTCCCGGGTTTTCTGAGTTCGGGCAGATAAGAAGTAACCGATTTACCCTCGGAATGGAAATATGGGGGTGAAAGTGGTGTGATACTTCTGAACAGGTCTTGATGGTATATTGAGTGAAATTCGTCACACGAACTAACAGAAGCGTTTTGAGAACTAATTTTATATTAATGATTACCTTCTTTAACTTCCTTGTTAATATCTCGTCAATATCTCATTCAAATGTAAGTTTTCTTTTGAATGAGATAGAGGGAGTGAGTAGGAGTTGAAGAGTAAATAAGAAAGATATTAGAAGGAGATAATAAGAGAAATAGAGTACGAATAGGAAGAATCACGAGAGAAACTTATTAATTTAGCCATTAATAAATTTACCATGATGAGTGCGTAGCATACCTTTACTTAGCCACTTATGCGAATTATAAATGATCCAATGAGTGGTTTATATGTGATTTCTGGGTAGGTTCCAACAAGAAAACTTATTTCTTTACTAATACAAAATTATACATATAACACTGTTAATTTTGTAACATAAAGATATAGAAAAGAAATTTTGTATGGTTTCCGGATCGGTTATTCTACTTTTCATACTTTCAATAATACTATTGTCTGTATGAGATATTGGCATTGGCAGTGTATTATTTAAGTCCAAACTGAATTGGTATGTAGTGTAATTTATTGTTTCTTTTCTTATTTTACTGATTTTTTTATCAGCATTTTCTATTTCCCTACTTAAAATAGTTGTAACAAAAGTAATTTTTGAAAAATACGTCCAGCAGCGACTTCTAGGAAAATTAAAATATTTTATATTTTTATAACATTTGGAATATACTATTTGGAATTTTAATGAATTTTAATTTTGAATTTCATAACATAAGTAATTTTATGTCTTCCAAATACAGCAATAACGGAAATTAAACTATTAATTAACTATTCTGAAATTGAATTGGTTAAGTTGCTGAGTGTACAAAAACTACCTTTAAAATTTGCTTACCTAAAAAAATATGATGCATTAATCCAAAATCACAATTTTGTTTTACAAACAAAATTATAACTACTGCTATTATTGCGACTAGAAAGCCTATCTGCCCCTTTAGATGGAGAAATTAAAAAAAAATAATAATAATTAAAAAATGAAGTAGCATTTATAAGTTTTTCATTTTAATGATGAAAATAGGAATTTTCAGACCGGTCTAAGAGATAAAACTTCAGAAACTAACCCTATGCATAGACTTACACCAGTATTTCCTACCCAGGTAAAAAGTTCATGTTTGCCCCTATTTCAATATTTGTCCTGTTTGACGGAAAACCCAATAATAAGAATTGTTTCGCACGTTCTTTTCTCCAATCTCGTGTCATGAACGATCGCGCTTTCAGCAATTTTGAGACATTCGAAAGGGTTGAGTTTTTTGAAAGTGTGATTTCATTCTCCACATTGTCACTTCAGCTGTTCATCAAGAGGGGGAAAACATTTTATTTGTATTTTGAAAGCGCATTTCGTCTCGAGTAATTCACATTAAGTTTCAAATCACTTTGAACAAGGATTTGAGAAAATATTTAAGGATCATTTTATTCTTACAGTATTCGTTTTGTGTGTTTTTACAGCATATCACTGAGTTTGCTGCATATTTGTACGATTCTGTCATCCTCTACGCAGAAGCTCTCGCGAAAACACTGGCTGAAAATGCAGATCCAAGGAATGGTACTTACATTATACAAAAGATCATTGACAAGGGGATGTATCAGAGTAAGTATCCATTATCTAATAAAGTCTTCTCGTTTTTTTATTAAAGAGAGATATCGTATTTCCCCTGTTTTATTTGCTTTTGTGATCTGTACTGAGGGATATTTATTGGTAGGCATTCCTTAAATGCGATTTGTGATATATTTTAGATAAAATTAATAGAGGGGCCCTTTTATACTTATTTTTATTTAATTATTTTATTTTTACTCCAATATTGATTTTTAGATTGATATACGTTAACTTTGAGAATCACTATCGTAAAAGATATCACATTCCATAAAAACTTTAATGAGGATTTTTGAATACATTATATTATTTATTTTTCAGTGTATTTTTTAAATACATTTACAAAGTTACATACAACTCTAATGCACAATAATCCCAGTAAAAAGATTAAAGATCACTTACAAATTTACTACCAAACCTAACTTTATTTATTTTTTTCTGTTCTACATTTTCAAAATAAAATAATATAATATTATTCCTTACTATTTCTTTTTATTAAAGAAGACTTTTATAGTTATGAAAGAAATAACAGGAATAAGAAATATATATTATTTTTAAGAATTACTTGTCCCCAATAAGACCACCAACATCGCGTGCATATCCTTAAAATAATGTGTTTGACAGTAAATTTAATCCCACATTCAAGTACTACATTCTCTTACATTACGCCAAACCTTTATTTGCCGTGAACCAACAACACATAATGCTTAAAATAAACTCTTCCTACCCAAAAACAATTCGTTTAACTACTATCCCCATTAATAACTTGAAAAGAAATTTAAAAACGTGCATATCGATCCAACGTGCAACAAAAAACAGCCCCTAATTGCAAAGAAAATCACCCACTTTTCCCTACTAATCCTTTTTGTTTAATGACTCGGAGGCGAGATAGTCTCACTTAGGGAATTTTTGAAGGGAATTAGTTAGGAGGTGTGTTAATATTTGAGAGTTTTTCTTCCCGTTTTTGGTGTTCCTCGATAAGATACAATGCGAGTTTTGACCTGAGAAAGAAGATTTGCATAATTTACGTAAAATTGCTTAAAATATTAACTAATTTTAGACAGGTTTGGAGTCTTTAAATAAATATTACTTAGAAAAGTTTTTATGGTAATACCTGTTTTATAGGTGGCGTGATTTTGAGTTGCTTACTTTTTTTAGTTGAGTTTACGTATTTTGTGTTGTAACTATTGATTGGTAACAGTATTCAAGTACTTTACCATAAGTTTTTCTGAAGTATTTACGTTTGAATTATGAGGTAACCAAAAGCAGTGATAAAGAGATGAATGCAGATAAACAATTTTTTATACTTTCAAAATAGAAGTTTCCGTTAAATTTAACACGAATGTTTACTAAAATCCCCTACAATGAAGTTAAACCACGGCTTACTAGATACTTATACAGGCTAGCCGATTTTAAAACAATGAAAACCATTTGACAACTTTTCCCGCTTGGAGCGCTACAAGACCTACCTATATCACCCACCGCCTTCAACACTGTGGATATGCTTTGCCAGTTGGTCCAGTGTTGCCATCTGGATTTGCAATGATTTCCGTACTCGGCTAGCCTGTATAAGTATCTAGTAAGCCGTGGTTAAACACACAAAAATATTAAAATTAAGAGAATTTTGCAAGTAGAAAAAAAATAATTCCTGCAGTTCAAATACAAAAACTAATTTCACAAAAATACATTCAAACAATTTAGTACATTGGGAAACTTAAAAGAAAAAGAATATTTTCAAATATTTATCCCTTACCTTTTATGCAAATTGTGTTTATTTACTGTACCCAGCACATAAAAAACCTTAAAAACGTTTATAGTTATTCAAGGTTCTTTCCGCGAATAATATCGTGAAACATCACCCTAAGAAATCGAACCCTCTTCACCTCATTGATATGCACTCGAGACACACTCATACTTTAAAGCGATCCAAATTTCCATAAATAAAGCATCCCCCAACCCAACCCCTATGTATCCTATCAAACGATGGGGAATATTCCAAAAATAAATTTAATCGCCAACATAGCGGAAAATTCCAAACCCACTTTGCCATTCATCAAAACGTGTAATGAGATAGGGAAAAGCTGTTTGCAGATGGTAGTAACTCTATGATGTTCTTCCTCTGTCTTCCAAAAGGGGCTTCTTTTTGTTCTGTCTTTCTAGCAGTCGCACTCACATTTATTTTATGGTTGGTTTTATTACTTAGTTTAGTATCAGGTCTTTCGCTATCACTTTTTACCAAGGAGTCATCTGTGATCTTTTATACTGAATAACTTTTCAAGTCACTAGTGGTATGAAAGAACCATTTGTTTTACTTTAAATAGTTAAGAACTATTTATTAGGTTTTGTAGAATAGGATTAGGGAAGTAAAATTTAGAGGAATTTTTGTTTAATATTTTAAAATGATAATTCCTTTATTGTTATATTTCCTGTCGTATTTGTAAGGGTTATGTTAAAAACAAAACTGATCCAGAAAACATCCATTTGTAGTAATTTAGTGTAATTATCTTGTAAATTAAACACTAATTAAACTTCCCGTAGATTTAAAGTAATAGTCTTACTACTATTGTTTTCTTAAAATAAAGGAATTTCATTGCACCGTAGTGATATTTTTAATTATGTATTTATTAGATATGTTGTTTTTAAGATCTATCACTAGAATTGTAGATTAAAGAAAAAAATCAATAGAATAAAAGCACTAGAGAAACTATTCCTTAGAGCAACTAAGCCCCCCTCAGTTGAATTCTTTTATGCATTATTTAATTATTTTATCTGATTTAATTTCTCTAAAAGTAAAATACATCTTTCTTTAAAATGTAAAAAATAGAACACTAGAAACATCCATTTTAGCTAAATAAATGAATTTGGTTTCGGTAAATAACTTTTGGTTGTAGCGAAAAAAAAGTTCCTCGTATTCATATGTAAAAAAACTATTTTCACTTAGAAAAATTTATGTACAAAAAATAAACGCCTCTTTTAACGTATGAATTATAAAATGTTGACTCCGACATAATGTTTCGGAAAAGTTCAGCGTTTTAAGATAATTTTCCTGGTGCTAGTGCAAATTTTAGTGAGTTCTCGCTTTTCTTTTCGCCGTTAATAAACGACCAGGATATGAGAATGTCTTATGTATACTTTTTGACATTTATACAAGAAAAGTTAAAGAAATATCTGATTTAATATTTTCCTCTCTTTCAAAATACTTTTATTTTATACACAAAAAGGAATGAAGTTATTATAAGAAATGTTCACTCAAATACTACTTTGTCAGCATTTCTGTTTTGATTTAAAAGTAGTTTGGTCCCATTCTTTCTATCGCACTTATTTGTTTACGAACAGTAAAAGTTTGTGTATTAAGCAAAACTTCAGAAAAGAGATCAGAAAAACCTCAAAATTAAGTCAAATATTTAAGCTTACGTCTGATGAAATACATAAATAAAATCAATGCTTCAGTAACAGTTTGTGTATTAAGCAAAACTTCACAAAAGAGAACAGAAAAACCTCAAAATTAAGTCAAATATTAAAGCTTACATCTGATGAAAAAAATAAATAAAATCAATGCTTCATCAATAGAAAACGGGAATAATGAAAACGCATGCAAATAGCAAACACGGAGCAGCTATTCACAAAAGAGAACAAAAAGTTTTCAAGAACTCTCTTTTTTTCCAATCTTTTACCAAAACTAAAACACAATGCTCTAAGAATTAATAGAACTTCATACAAAAGAAACTTTAAAAACATAAGGATGATAAAATTTCGCAGACCATTCATGGTTAAGGTAAACGTTTTTTTCAGAGTATAAAAGCAATACCAAATGCACTGCAAAATGATCAATGCAGTGTAACGGAAGTTAACCTCTAATGGCATCTTTTATTACGGTTTCATTAGTGTGAGTTAATGGCTCAGAGTTTCCACCAACTTTGTACTTGTTGGCAGCGCCACTCATGGCAAAGGTGTGAAAAAGATGCCATTTCTTTCCCTCGGGACAGGGTTCTGGATCTTAGACTATAGAATGTTAGGTAGGGAAAGAAAGCTTTTTTGTTGAGTACCTGGGTTTCTATCTAATATCTTTATGGGGAAGATAAGAGGTATTTTTTTTATTCAATATAGTTTTCTCTAAATGTTTTGAAAGTTAAGTTTTCAATGGGATGATTTTAGACAGGTTTTGGGAAATGTAATGATCCTTTAATGACAGTATCGTTACGGAAATCGCTAAAAAAACTCTTGCAAGTGCACGTAATTAATAATATTGAAGGCACTGTCTATCGAGTGAAAGGGAAATCTATACTTACGGGCATCTATGCAATAAAATGGAATACTCACTTTTAACTTGTGGTATTAAAATTATTTTGAAAATACTTTGCACCTAACAATATTCGATACATTTTTATTAATTTTGCTGTTATCTAGTAATAACAGCCTATACAATGTTGTCGAAAAATAATATACGATAAATTCTGTTTTCAGCATTCTGTTTGTGTGTGTAAAAATTTTCACACGGTAACTTAAAAGTAATTGGTGAACAGTTTTGCAAGTATACATTTCATTTATTGTAGTATCTACCTTAAAAACAACTAGATCACTTAAACTTAGCTCAACGTTAGAAAACATCAACCATTTTAGCTTACATAAAAGACCTAGATAAACCTGTGTGTTAAAAACCCATGAGTCTTGAAATGTTTAATTATGGAAATATTCTTAAAATACAATAAATTAAATTAAGCTATTTTTCAATTTAATACCCGATAGAATATAGCAAACTCAGCTCATTTCAGAATGTTTCTGAAATTATTTTATCTTTAGTTTTTGAGAAGAGATAGGTTATTTACAAGTTTATAAAAAGCGTAATCTATATGCCAGAGCTGATTCCCTTTATTCTCTGTTCTACTAAAAAGCAAGATTTGTTTACGAAAAGAAACAAAAAGTGAGAATACTCATTCATAAAAAAACCTTAATTAAATACATTCTGAGATTTTACGATAGCGTCCCATAGGCTTTCGAGAACAATTCGATTTATGTAATTTCTTTTATTAGATAAGCTCAAAAAAAATCCTTTATAAACATAGTTAAAAAATAAGTGTTAAGTTAAAGCGTATTTCTGCTAATGCATACATTACTTTTAAGAGTAAAATAATCGCCTGATAGCTACTTAATTAATCCGTTTTTCTATTGCATAAAATATTTGTATAAGAAAAAGTTCTAGTTCAAAAAACTTATTAAAGTTCAATGCAAGTTGCTAATTAAAGAACAACGAAGATATCACCAAAAAATAAGTAACTTTAGCTCCCTCATAAAGGTCGAACCTCGAGATATTTTTTATACGTCTAACTAATCAATAATTCATAAAGTTAATTAGTGCTTCTTTTTCTGTAGCAGTTAGAATAAATTTCCCCGTTCGTCGAACAAAGTTTCATTTAATAATAACGTTTAAATGACCCTCCCAGGCCAATCAGGTTTAAAACAATGACTAATTTACTTGGGAAATATGAATATTTCAATGTTTATTCGCTAAATGTTTTCCCTCTGAATTTTTTTCTTGATAGGTGTGACCGGTGCGTGGATGCATATCGATGAAAATGGCGACGTGGAAGGGAACTACACTGTTCTTTCGCTGCAGCATGCTCCACAAAATTTGACACTGAAGGGGCTGGGAGGCGAAAAGAACCTTTCGCACTTAATGTTACCCATGGCGAGGTTTCAGTACGATGGAGATACAGGAGAGCCAGTGAGTATGGAATAAATTATTCCTTCTCTTAGTGTTAAGGGGCCGTTCATATAAAACGTAAGCACATTTTTGGTCATTTTTGCCCCACCCCCTCCTCCCTTGTCAGCAAAAATAAGCAAACCGCTAATCCCCCTCTCATAATTACGTAAGAAAACTGCCCGACCTCCCTTATGTTCCTTTTTTGTACAAAATGTTTAGTAATGCTTAGATTTCTGAAATTCATTGTTCTCCATGAACACTAAACCTATCGTGAAAACTTTCCTTGTGAAAAATACTTAAAATTTTTTCCTAGTTGTTTTTCTTTTGTGAAATTTATTTTTGTCTGAATTTCGAAATTATTTATGCTAGAAACAAGAGATTTTCGAAAATGCAGTGTTTGTAACATCTTACGTAAACATGCATCACTCGTACTCCCCCTCCCCCCTTGTCAGAAAAAATAAGCAAAGAGCAAACCCCCTCCTCTTCTGCTTAGGTGCTTACGTAATATTTGAACAGCCCCTAATATATATCTTTTGAGGGGTCATTTTCTTCGTTTGGAATACAAAATCCATTTTGATACATCTCAGGCGCGTGGTTGTGTACAATATGTCGATAGCCAAAATAATAATAAAATCAATGTAGATTGTTGGGTAAAGAATCTAAATTGAAGAGAATTTAGGGATGATAAACGTATAACTTTCTGCAAAAAAATATCAAAGATTTAAAAAAGTGTTTTAATCCAACATTACTTACTTAGTCCCGCATTAGTCGACAATGGATAAAATAGGTACTTATTGTTCCATTGGACAGTTTAAATTATCTCTCGCTTGTGGAACTCGTATAAAATGTCTTGAAACTCTAAATATAGCATGTTTATTGCTATAATTCTCCACAAGTGGTTTATGAACCGAATTTTTACCTTTTTTATTAAGTAAATTCCTTATCCAATCATATAAATCTGAATAAAAATGTATTCATTCATGTAGTAGTCAGAATTAACTTCTGACTGCAATTTTAGTTATAAACCCACTGAAATTTGTTATACTAAAATGTGCAATAGCATTTTAAATAGTAATCTATAATCTTTTCATTTCTTAAAATTTGGTACGCCTGTTTCGGTTAACATTCCTTTACCTCAATAGAGAAAATCTTTAAATCCTCATCATCATGAAATCGATTCTGTACTGCCTCATCCCTATTAGAAATAAGTCTTCCAGCAGAAATAATACTTCAAATTCATATCATACAGCAGTGTCATTAAAATCATATACTATAAGTTGAAAGAAAGAGAAACATTTACTTAAGAAAAATATCATCCAGTCAACTCATCATTGTATCTCTAAGGAATTCCTGGAAGGAACATGTGGACAAAGCAAGACCAGCGTCTGTATTTGTTGAAAACAATGCTCCCTGTAAATAAATTCATTCGTTTCTATTGGAATCCCATGGGAAAAGAGTCCCTGTATTTATGAATTCAATCATGGAATAGATATCTTTTACTAAAAGAATCTCGGACATTTATAACAAAAGTCTTCCTGTGTACCTAAATAATTTCACTTCGCCCAAAAGCTGTTCTGTAGCATATTGCGATTTTGCGTTTCTTGAAGCATACGGAATAAAACTGAACTTAATAATAAGATTTCACATGGTTTATTTTATTACTGACTTGGATTTTTAAAAATTATTCATAATAAAAGCACTATGCTCGTACATTGGGGAAAAATTATTAGTGTGTAAAAAATGCGGGATATTTCTTCCCCCTTTTTCTTTCTTTTATTCCGAAATTGAGATGAGATCAACAGTAAAGAGTCACTAAAAGTATGTCATAATTGTATTTCTCTTCAAATGGCATCTTTTAAAGTTTCTTTATAATTTCATAATGTCATCAAAAAGAAAAGAAAAGAGATTTTAAAACATTTAACAGTGGCGTATATAAGGGGGGGGGGCCGAAGGGGCCCTGCCCCCCCCCCTCCGAAATTCGGACTAGGTGTACCAAAACAAGTTAAAACACTGTATTTTAGGGTCAAATTTCAAAAAATTTTCTGGGGGAGGACCCCCAAACCCCCCTTTTGTACTTGGAATTTTATTATTAACAACTTTAATACACAATAAGTTCATCAAAATCCAAATCTTACCAAAAAATATATGTCCAAAATTTGGACTAAGTGTTCCAAAAACAAGATAAAACCGTTTTTAAGGGTAAAGTTCCAACAATTTTCTGGGGAAGGACCCCAGATCCCCTTTTGTACTTGGAACTCTATTTTAATAACTTTTTAAATATTAAGTTCATAAAAATGTACATCCAAAATTCGGACTAAGTGCCAAAACTTGTTAAAAACCTGGTTTTTTTTAGTCAAACTTCCAAAAGTTTTCTGGGGGAGGACCCCCAGACCCCCCTTTGGTACTTGTATTTTTATTACTAACAACTTTTCCTATAGTAAGTTTTTAGAACCTAAGTTATCACCTAAAAAGCTACATTGGACCTATTAAATATGTGGGGAAGGGGCTGGGGAGTAATTTTGGGCCCCTCCCGAAATAAATTCCTATATACGCCACTGACATTTAATATCGGAATTATTTCAGCTTACTAGCTTTTATATGAAAAGTCTATCAAATACATTAAGCTTCTGCATTTTTTTTTCTCTTAAAGAATATTTTAAAGGTATTTTTTCATACTAAGCGTCGTCTCTTGTTGAAGGAAATAAAAATATACGACTTTAAAAAGCTATTAGAGAATACTTTGTGCTTAATGGTATAGAATTTAATTCTATGAAATATTTAATCCTAAAACAGAAACTGTGTACTAAGTACTATATCTGTTTCTCTAGAAAGGAAAAAATAATTGGCTCTAAAAATACTTTGAATGGATGCTATCAAAGAATTATTTTTAATGCATAATAACAAAATAAAAAAAACTATCATTATTCGTTTTAGATCTTTACTAAAATTCAAGTAATTGTATTTGAGAGCAACATAACTAGCAAAACAATATCAACATACAACAAAATTTAATTTTCTGTCATTTAAACTTTTGTAAAAGCCTTAACATAAACGCGGTATAAGGCCCTAAAACTTTCCCCAGTAAAAAAACATCAAAAGTTTTGTTTCAAACTTGAAAACGGAAAACTGCTTTAATCCACATCAGAGAAGACTTACCAATGGCTGTCCCCAAGAAAACAATTTACTCAGCTCAGCACTTTTTCCCCAAAGCACTTTTTCCATTATCTTTTAAGAAAGCCCGAAATGAAATTTCAACGCGGGACCCGCCGCTAGACACTAGGCATTTGCCGCAAAATCTAATGGGATAGCAGGAATTCCTCCTTTGTTCCTATGTCTTTGTGAGAGGAAAAAGGCCTCTTACATATTTTCTCCTCAAATTCACTTCCCTTTGTGAGTGTAGACCTATATGGAAATCGGATACACAAAGTCTTTTAGGAGGCTAGAAGAAGATGGTGTCGTATGCAGATGTTTTAGCAGGAGATTGATTTTGTAATCGGATTTATCTGTTATTTATTTATAGTCATTGAGAGAATGATATATCAGAAGGGAAAATAACCGATTATGTTATAATATTATGATGTGGAATGGAAGAAAAATATTGAAATAGATGCATTACATAAGATGGAAGAAGAGGTTTTAAGTAGTAGTTTAACTTTCATTAACATGGTGGCATTTGAAAAAGCGACAGATTTTACTTGGCCTGTTAAAACTCAACTTCAGGAAGTTTGGAAATGTATAAAAAACGATTTCAAATTGCTTAAAACATTAAAATAAGAAATCATTTAACCTCTTCTTAAATGAGTATTTCGACGGGATTTTATATGCATTTTTGTTTGAATAAACAAATCTTGTATGAACAAGATCATTACCTTTTAATTATTAGAAGGGATCTTCTTTTAGTTCGTGTTTCTCTACCGCAATATAAATAATTATTGTTTAAATACTTGCTTTTCATTACTGAGAATGAGGTAGATACTATATTTCATGTAACTGCACTCAACTACACATCAGACATAATATGTATGAATTGTGAATATTTTCTCATAAAAGGGGAGTTTAGAAACCACCCCTCCAGAATTCAGAGGTGAAGACATCTGTCTCTCTCTCATTTCATGGACGGAAGTTCGGCGCTTACTTAAACAAATTAAGTTTAATGAACAATAGGGGCTATTTACAAGGGCGAAGTGTAATTAAGTTGAGTAAAAGGGGAAATAATGTACCCTTCTCTCAGACCTGGAGCTTCCGTTCTCTCTCGTGGAGTGCAAAGACTTTGCGGTATGGCAATCCGGCAAGACCAATAAGTTTTAACTGTACTACTATCACTGAGATTCGTCTGACAATCAGTCATAGCGGATTGCTATACCGAAACAGATTTGATAAGTCAGTGGTCTCCAACATGGGTGCCGTGGAACACAGGGGTGTCATAAGGAGATATTATGGGAGGCTCATAAGGAACTTATCAAGATACCATTTAACTGTATTTTTAGGTGTCTGCTAAAAAATTCTAGCTTAAAGTGTATAAGCTGTAAGAAATCTCATGACTTTGTAACTGGACAAAGGTAGATTTTCAGAAATTCCACTGAAATAAATAGCATTCAATCGAGAATAAATAGGAATTAAAGTTTAATGTTGAATATAAACTGTTGAATATCTGCATAAACCATATTCTTCTATTCGAACCATCTACACTGAATCTACAACTACATAAAGTGTAAGGTTCACGCTTACAAAAGTTCCGATTTTCTTTTAGAACAAGATACAGTCATTCTTTAAATTGGGAATTAAAGATCAAAACATGGGCGGGAAACTGTTTCAATAACAGAAAATGTTTTTTGCACCTTTGGTGGACAGGAGAATGTTTAATGTTTATCATATTGTTTATTAATTGCTTAAAATTCTCCCCAGAAGGAAATATATTAAGAACATCCTTCAGGAAAATATACATAATCTGGCCAGCATCTTCTACAGACATTTTACAGCACATTTATAATTTTTGTAAATTTTATAGAAAACCTATGGAATTATCCTTCTTAATTATTAACTGTTAATTTTATGTGTATGTGGGATTTACTTACCACTGTAAGCCCCGTGTAGTACATAAGTGGAACACGGAGAGAATTTTTTTTTATGTTGTACAGTAAAAAAGTAACACTAAAAGATAGCATTCGTAAATACGTTCTGTGGTATGCTGTACCTGAATGCTTTAGAAAAATTTTTTAATCTCTTTTATTAATCTTAATAATTAAAATTCTATGATACATAGACTTGTTAACTTAATATCTTATTTTAAAATAAATCTTCATTTAAATCCAGTTTGCTTTAACATGCTAAGTAGGTAATTTAAATAATCTGTAAGAGACTAGATAACCTTCTATCTTTATTATAGTTTTGAGGCTTGTTATCTTATGGAATTCATTATAATACTGTATGGAATTAATAATACTTTCACAAAACACGATAAAAAGTAGTTTTAAATTCGTAAAATTAGTTAACGATGCCATATATAAATAAATGTATACTTCCTTGTATATTCATAACAAAAAAGTTAAATCAGATACACGTAAACCTAGTCTACTTTATTTGAAATAAGAATAATTTAAAATGTGAAAAAAAATACAAGAACTTAAACACCGCGCGTATAAAAAGGTTTTAACATGGAGTTCCCACAGTAAGTAACAATCCTCGTGCATCACATTTTAGTTACTAAAACCATTTATTGATTTTAAAACTAAAAAAAAATTTCAATTCAAGTCAATTCTATTTCATTTCTAGACTATTTAAAAATAATTTTTCGGTGCAAATTCAGAAATTTCGAAATCTATCTCGTTAAAATATTTTCAAGCTGTTTTAGATACTATATATTATATCACCTTAATTTTTATCGATGTCAATAATTTAACTGTATACAGTTTTATTCGGTTGATTTGCGATTTTCAATTTTCGATGATCTGTCTAAACTTTGACGCTCAAAATGCGTTGTGACTTTTAATTGAATGGTGAATGGAAATTTTTTTTAAGAGATATATTCTTTGTAATTATTAAGTACAGTAATTTTATTCATTGAGAATATTCTTATAGACCAGGCTGTCAGTCTTGTCAACCTCTAAAACCTGTCTTACTTGATAATATACTTGTGTATACTATACTTTATAATGCTTGTCTTACATACTAATACTTGTCAACATACTATCTTGTCTATCACAAGTTGAACTCCCGCCAAGTTGTCTGGTTATAGTGGTTGTTACAGAAACAAGACCAGTTGATTTTTAATAGGGATTAACTGCACTACGAATTGGCGTTGATTGAAGCCGACGGTGGTGTATTGGCAAATTTTTTGGCGATTGATTGATGTTTTTTTCTGTTTATTAATATACTATTTACATTTACATCACAATCTAATTAAAGCAGGGTTTGAGTTTGATGATCAGGTTTATCGTCAAAACTTGATATCTTATTAAATTTTGATTAATTTAATAACTTAAAAATCAGACTTGTTTTTCATACAATCAAATCCGATCTTGAGTTTATTGGTTTTGATTAAAATCCAATGATTTCTTTGATGCGATAAAGTTTTACTCAGATAATAATGATTAGTAATTCACTCAATGAAATGTATTTTTATTAAAAATCAAATATCTTCAAAAGCTCCAATCTTATTTTTCGAGGATAGGCGTTTTCTTCACTAGTTTTTAGAACAATCGAAGCATCTCTCCTTTGGAAATTTGGCGATCTTTCACGAAACAAATAGAAATAGAATTACTCAAATAGAAATACAAATATTGTCGACCAGCTACAGACCCGAAGCACAACAATGATCCTTTCTTTATGAAAAACATATCAGATTTTTAAAAGTGGCCAAAAAAATTTTGATCCGATTGCTGAATAGCCCAGGCAACGAAAAGGTATAGAGGGAAATTCTTGGAGCACAATTTTTGACTTCGGAACTTTGTTTGGACTAGTTAGGAGGTGAACATATCAAAAGTCCCCGCCCGTAGCTCTTACGCCGAAGTGAGGAGGGGTGTTCGAAAGTCTCATTTTTCAGTGTTTGGCTAATTACTCTTACAAAATGCGTCCCCACGAAAACGTTTCAATTCGCTTTTTTAAAGTAGATAAAATTATCAACAATTTAAGACCCTTCCCAGGTTTATACGTCCAATTGATCCCGAGTTACATCTCTTCAAAAATGGGAAATTTTTTCTAAAAATTCGAAAATTTGAGTAAAAATGTATTTAAAGCAATTTATTGGCTATATTACCCATCTAAAAGGGAATTAAAGGCTATTACCTCATAATGCACTTATTTAGCTTTAATTTAAGCCCTGAATCAAGTATGTGAGATCAAAAGTTCTCACGTTATCTTAAAAGAACAAAAATTGGGAAAATGGGATTATCCCAGTATATACCAGTCAAATAGTATTTATTTTGAGAAATATTTGGGGTAGAAGATATTTTTCTCTATCCGTATGTTTTTTTGGGGTGCTGAATCCGAATCTGAGGTTTGCCAACAAAATTTCGGGACGGAACATTGTGAAAATTCGAAAAAATGGCAAAAATTCGCCCCTTTTTTTCGTTTTTTGCCCCTAGAACATTACCTTTGCACTTCTGAGCTAAACAATCAACACAAAAAATAAAGAACACAAACCAAGCTACAAAAAAGTCTATTACATCTTTTCTCTCAGGCGCGTAATTTCGCCGATAGAGCACGTTGAAAAAGGGGTTATTTTCGTTCGATTGGTAGAAAAGGTCACTAGTATCGCCAAAACGCCGAATTTTTGGAACATAATACTTTAAAAACTGCTTTAATAATATTCTTCATCAAATCGACCATCTAAAAACTCTAATGATGATTAACTAAATGCATTTTCGTTGCGAGATTTCTCTTACGAACGAAAGTTCCATAGGAGATTATAGTATTTCGATAACTACATATATGTTGCTTCTTCGAGATTACATACAAAAGTGTTCTTTTGACTATTTTATAAGTTTTTGGGGGTGCTGAATCGGAATCTGACGTTTGCCAACAAAATTTCGTGACGGAACTTTGTGAAAATTCCAAAAAATGGCAATTTTTGGGGGCATGGGGCGAATTTTTACCATTTTTTGGAATTTTCACAAAGTTCCGTCACGAAATTTTGTTGGCAAACGTCAGATTCCGATTCAGCACCCCCAAAAACTTATAAAATAGTCAAAAGAACACTTTTGTATGTAATCTCGAAGAAGCAACATGTATGTAGTTATCGAAATACTATAATCTCCTATGGAACTTTCGTTCGTAAGAGAAATCTCACAACGAAAATGCATTTAGTTAATCATCATTAGAGTTTTTAGATGGTCGATTTGATGAAGAATATTATTAAAGCAGTTTTTAAAGTATTATGTTCCAAAAATTCGGCGTTTTGGCGATACTAGTGACATTTTCTACCAATCGAACGAAAATAACCCCTTTTTCAACGTGCTCTATCGGCGAAACTACGCGCCTGAGAGAAAAGTTGTAAGAAACTTTTTTGTAGCTTGGTTTGTGTTCTTTATTTTTTGTATTGATTGTTTAGCTCAGAAGTGCAAAGGTAATGTTCTAGGGGCAAAAAACGAAAAAAAGGGGCGAATTTTTGCCATTTTTTCGAATTTTCACAATGTTCCGTCCCGAAATTTTGTTGGCAAACCTCAGATTCGGATTCAGCACCCCAAAAAAACATACGGATAGAGAAAAATATCTTCTAACCCAAATATTTCTCAAAATAAATACTATTTGACTGGACTATACTGGGATAATCCCATTTTCCCAATTTTTGTTCTTTTAAGATAACGTGAGAACTATTGATCTCACATACTTGATTCAGGGCTTAAATTAAAGCTAAATAAGTGCTTTATGAGGTAATAGCCTTTAATTCTGTTTTAGATGGGTAATATAGCCAATAAATTGCTTTAAATACATTTTTTACTCAAATTTTCGAATTTTTAGAAAAAATTTCCCATTTTTGAAGAGATGTAACTCGGGATCAATTGGACGTATAAACCTGGGAAGGGTCTTAAATTGTTGATAATTTTATCTACTTTAAAAAAGCGAATTGAAACGTTTTCGTGGGGACGCATTTTGTAAGAGTAATTAGCCAAAAACTGAAAAATGAGACTTTCGAACACCCCTCCTCACTTCGGCGTAAGAGCTACGGGCGGGGACTTTTGATATGTTCACCTCCTAACTAGTCCAAACAAAGTTCTGAAGTCAAAAATTGTGCTCCAAGAATTTCCCTCTATACCTTTTTTTGAGCATTCGTTGCCTGGACTAGAAATTGTAACAATATTTTAAAAATGCCTCGGATAATATGAGTTTTGTTACTGAATTTGTTTTAATTTTTAAATAAGTAATGTTTTCTAACTAGTTTTTCAAGCAAGTTTGCTTCGTTAGCAACCAGAATAACTTTGGTTTCTAAAGCAATTACAATTACAAAATAACGATACAAAGTTTTTCGCCAAAATCCCCAACAAAGCGCTCAGTAAGCCAAAGTTGTTGCGCCTTTCTTCTGGTTTCACCCGTCGAAAATGGGGAGAGTCCTGTTTCCACGGCAACAAAACCATAAACGAGAGCTCAACTAGTGGTAGACAGACAGTACTTACTAGTGAGCGTTTCAGCTTTTATTGTGAATCTTTGGGATTCATACTATTTAGATAAATTTACTATAAGCTGCTTTATATTAGCTCATTCTGCCATACTTAGTAAAAGGGAGAAATGAAATTTTTGGTAAGTAATTATTGTTATTACACGCTCTAACTCTGCTTTATAAATTTTACAAAATGAAACTATTTCCTTAATTTCTAAATTACCATTGCTGTAAAACCTGGACAAAGCAAATTTTACTACTACTAACCGAAATGCAAAAAAAAAAAAAAAAAAAGAAAAAAAAATTGTGGTAGGTATGAAAAGTTTGATTACCCTTGTTACAGATTATTTCTTTCATAGATATTTACTCTTCTGGATGTGGACATAATGTGGGAAGCACCCCCTGATGAACCTCCTTGTGGATTCGATGGAACAGGTTGCTTCGACCCTCCCAGTAAGTTGTTATAAAATAACGTGAACAATTTTTAACATTTCTAATTATTTGTTTAACATTTTTGGAAGTTATTTTTACCATAGAAAACTTGAAAGGTAATTAACGGTTTAGGAATTTGTTATCATTAAACACTGGGAGTAGAGAAACCTAAATTATTTCGATGAAATTATTAGATATTTAAAATGTATTTAATAACAGAATATAAATTTTTGACGTTAATTTTCTCCGTGTTTAGATGCAAAACTACATTGTTTATTTATAGTTATTTAGGAGTTAATATAATCTTTATAAGGATAATATCTATTTTTTTTTCTAGATCTCATTCGAGAAATCATTTCCGGAGTTCTTCTTTTTATGCTCTTGGTACTATGTGTCATTTGTTGGATTATGTACAAGTGAGTACATTTCTTAAAATTTTCTTCTTCATGTACAGTATTTAAACTTTTGTTCTATAACTTACACAGCTAAGAGTGGGATACTTATGAATGTTTAGAATATTTCTTGATACTTAGTCTATCTTCCTATCATGTTCAACAAAAGTTTAGCAGACATATAATCGCGACATCTTTAGTAATGAATTTCATTTTCTTTGAATATAAAATATACAATTCCCTTCCTTAGAATATCTTCTTGGAATAAAAATTTGTGGAAATAAAAACCTTTATCGCAAGCATATTCTTTCAGTTCATTGATAAAACCAAATAAAAGGAGGGTGAATGAAAAGAATCACTAAAAATAAAATTCAAACCCTCTTAACAAAAATTCCATCAAATACTCAACCACAGAGTAAAACAAACACGATGGGATTTCCCTTTTAAAAAGCTTTTCTAAAGATGTGCTTCCAAGACTGGCAAGGTTGATATATGAGACCAATAAATTTCTTCTAGCATAATGGCTTCAAGCAGATGGCTTAATATAACCCGTGTAACCAGATCCTGATTCTGTTATGCTACTATGTATTTCTTTTCACGTCTGAAAGCTATACATAATCTAAACGTGATCAAACCTAATACTCTTCTAACACCTTTTCATTGGCACGTTTCATGAGCATAAAGAAGATCTACATCTTAAACATACTAAGCAGTGTGGGGTCACATTTTGAGAAATGCTTCTTTCATAACCTCCGCCTTCGTTATTACGTGATGCTGGTTTTGGATACTTTGAGTAATTTATGGTTTTTAATTTAAGGGAAAAATTATAAGGCATAAATTTGCAGTTAATTCTTATACGTTAGATTCGCACGAGTATGATAAAGGAGTATGCGAAAAATAGTGTTCTTTCAGAAGTTTCTAATTATTAATTACTGGTCTTAATATTATTAATTGATCCATATTTTAGGAGAATTTTTTTTCATACCCACGTTATAGAAATGAGCTAGTATTTATTTCACCGCTCTTCGAGAAAATTTAAAATGCTTTATGAAATAATTTTTGATTTTAAAGGAATTAAGTATACGTAACTGAGAAGTTAACCTTAGTAAATATGTTTGTTTGTTGAATAAGTCAGTTTTGATTTATTAGGGTGATTCTCAAAATAGGGGAGAATTTCAGTCTTTCAGCATTAAAAAAATTTGGAAGGTTTTCTAGCATTTTTTTTTAGTGAAATATGTTTGTCTTAATATTATTCTTAATTTGCATTGAAAAATCACTCACTTTTCAGTTAAAAACACCTTAAAATAACAAAAAAAATGTTCAAAATGTCATTAGCGTGGATGTCCACAGCAGTTCTGCCATTTACATATCAACATTTTTAAGTAATAGTATCATGTTTATAAGACCAAACAAATTTTATTCCTTCTTTAAATGAATCAATGAGATTATTTATCCAATAAATTTATTTTTAACATTAAAATAATAATACATAAGAAAGGATTTAAAGTTTGTCCTCCATATTTGATTTCCTAAGCAGGGTCATCTTTAACAGCTGATAATTAATTAATATTTCATTTTCACTTAAGGCAACAATGTGAAAAAAAGTCAAGTTTCTGCAGGGCAACTTGTAGCTATTTTACTTTAGTGTGAAAATAGAAGCATATGCTGCATTTTGTGAAAAGAAGTAAAATATCTGGAGAGTACATCAATTGTATGTCATTAGAATGGATAATAATTTTAATGCTTATTTTATAATTAAAATTTTTATTTTACTGATTTGAATTGAACTTTTGTATTTTAAGAAGCTATCGAAAGGAGCATTGTATTCTGATTATATTATGGTTCATAATCTTATTTTAGTTGAAGTTTGTCATTACTAGTGTCATTAGCATGGTTTTTTCAGTCCATGCCAATCACATAACAGCCATGCTAATGACATCTATGTGCTTAAATGTTACTTGTGGTTTTTTTTTAATTTGGTGTAGATATTTGCTTTTGCATTAGTTTTATACTTGTAAATATTATATTTACCACCTCTAAAATGTGCCTTAAATCTCAGAAAATTACCAAGACACAGTATCTCACAATGGTAATGTCAGAAATTTCTTTTAAGAAAACAAGGTTAGGTCTTTAGTTAACATTACATTTATTAAAAATACTATTTCTTATTGAATATTTTGAGAAGACCACAGTTTTGTGTATACTGAATTTTAATTTTTGGCCTTGTTCTTTTATCAGATTTAATTAGTACATGGGGAAAAGTAAGGCAATGAGTAGAGAAGAAAAACTTAAAAGAAAAAGGGAGTGTGAAAAAAGAAGGGCGAAAATTAAAGAAGATGCTGATAAACATCAAAAACTAAAAGATCTTAAACATCAGATATATAAAAAAGCAAAATAAAATCAGGCGGAATAAAAATAGTTCCAACCATGGTAAACCAATGGATTCTCGTGCTGCTTATTTTCGTTTTGAAGATTTGTAAATGGAGAATAAAAAAAAATTTTTCAATAAAAAGCAAATTTATTGCAACTACTTCCAAAGATATTTATTTCATATCATTTTTGTCATTAGCACGGTTTCGTTGTCATTAGCATGACTCATGAAATACTTTCTATTTTGTTTTAGGGAGTTTTTAAATATTTAGCTCTGCTGACTACAGGAAAAGTTTTCAGGTTACTATATTAACAACTCCTATTTTTTTCAGAAATTTAACTGCTATTTTTTTTAAGGTTTTATTTTTTGAAAAAGTCTCCTATTTTGAGAATCACCCATTAGTTCCTAAAATTTAAATAACTATTCAATACACAACAATGACATTTGAAGTAACATAATTAAATTATGGATGAATTAAAAGAATACACGCGAAACCTCATCTTAATACTCTATTCATCTCTTGAAAATTCACTCTCACAATTTCCAAACAATAGTTTTGAAAATAATTACTGTTTAGGACAAGCTTCTTTTTGATTCCCTTTTGAAAGCCTTAATCTTTCTAGGAATCTGAGAATTTCCGTTATGAAGTTTTGATTCATCTTATGATTTATTTTAATCTCTTGATAGAAAATGGAAGTATGAACAGGAAATTGCTGGACTCCTGTGGAGAATTCCTCTAAGAGATATACAAAGATATAGCTCTTACGGGATTATTTCTTCAGATAGCAGGGTAAGTTTTATGGTGTGCGTTATTGTTATCATTAGGAAGATTCCTATATATGGTCAGATAACTAAACATAACAACGTTTTCCGTAATATACTCCACTTATGGGAAAACAGTTATTGATAGCATGTACTTGGGTAAACTATCTGAGTTACAACAAGACCTTTGGATTAAAGAAGACATGATTTCAGATGACACCAAATGACCTATATGAAATTTGCATTAATCTATTTGCTATATTCAAGTCTCTCCTTGATAAACATTTTATCATTAAAACGCAGTTAATATTATTCCACTCTAATTATGCTGTCAAGGTGGTTCTATGTTCTCTTAAACAATCTTGAAGCGCATAGCGATAAAAATTAATAACACACCTGTTAGAATATATCCCAATTATGTAAATGATTTTTAGTCAACTTTTTTAACTAAGCCTTAGTTAACGAATATTTAATCTAAAATTTTATAGTTTTTCATAAAAAATTATAAGGAGAAATAATTAAAGAATTAACCTAGGAAAAAGAGAAAACATTTGAAAAGTTTCCAAAAAGATAAGTTGAAACATTCTAATGATCTTTTTAAGTGGGCCATAACTTTATTTTAGTAATCTAATCTACACTTTATTTCCCTCTAATGCAATAGGTAGCTCAGATATTTTCATTTAAACTTTAATATACAAAAGAAAATGCTTACTCGTTTCTGAATTTGAAATAACTTCTAAAAGGTTTATGGATTTTATTTGCTTTTGTAAGTATTTTTATGACCAGTTCTCGAAGTAAATTAATTTCCAAATAACGTTTCTCAAGAAAAAAATTTTGAGTTTATGATCTGGGTTTATTTTCGAAGTTGTGTTGGAGCGATAAAAAAAACAATTTGTTATTTTAAAGCTTATAAACCAAGTAAATAACTATATTTGCCAAGACATTTTTACTCAAACACTTATTTTAAGTAATCTTTTGTTACAGAGATTTTAATTGTTTTACTTTGATTTTTAATAAATTAACTATCACTATCTTTAACTATCAATTCTCGAAGCATTCATCATTGCATAAAAATAATCTCTACGTGTTTTACTATAAAATTCAAATATTACTAGATATTTTAATGAGGATTCTGTAAAGGATTAAACAGTTTTTTCTAAACATAGGTAGTCAAATACTACAACCTTAAAAAACTGGTTTTAACAAACATAAAACTAAGAATTTGTTAATACAAACTTAAAAATGGGTTTATTTCCTAGGTTTTTAATAAGTATCATTCATGTGGAGAAGTATCATTCATTAATATGGCAGAAATATTTAACCCGGGAGGACGCGCGCTACTTTTTGTTACACGGGCACGCGCGCAGGGCCTCTCAGGCCTTGCACATCGTTTTCTGTTCTTAATGTTCAGTGAATCCTAAAATTTTATCACGGAAAGTTTAAACATATAATTTAATCGTTCAAAGTGCATAATAACTCATTTTTAAGTTGACTGCTTTTTATTAATATAGGTATATTAGACTATTTTGAAAAGCACCAGCACTCAGGAGGAAATGCCCGAGATTATCTTATCTTCAATGGGGGCCGATTTCCGCAGTTGATTTAGTGCTGTTTACCTTAAATTTTCTTTTTTGCAAGAAAAATTATAGATTTTAGTTACTTTTCGAGACCTCTTTGGTTATAACTCGCGCGAATCCTCCCAATTTTCGAAGCATTTCAATAAAAACAACAACCTAACTCGGAAAATAACATACCAACTCTATTTAAACTTTAGGAGGTGATAGGTGGAAACCTTTTAGGCAGATACACGGGATTTCAGCATTTTTGATTAAAAATAAGTGTTTTTATGAAGGTTTATTGAAGCGACAGGGCAGCGCGCGTCCTCGCGGGTTAATCCTGATAAATATGTTTTTCAAATACAGAAAATAAACTAATATACCCTTCTAAACTTAAAGAGAAAAGAAAATAATCCAAACAATATTTCTACTTACCATAATACTCTGAACCTTCCTTCCTAAATGCCCTCTTTGAACTTCCTAAGGAAATCAGTAACTTTAATACTCTAATTACAAAATCAATCAACCTATTAAGTAAAATTATCCTTTAAATTTTTTTTTACTTTGAAGGACAATAGCTTTTTCAAAATGTTTAAAGTGATTTTAAGATTTTAACGCGCTTCCATTGGTGGTTCCTCCAGACTAGTCTGAAGTCCAGTGTTTCGATGGAGTCCAAGATGACCGGACAAGCTTTCACTCAAACAGCATCTTACAAAGGAACGTTAGTTGCAACTAAGACGCTGAAATTCAAGAGCCGGAACATAGAAATACCTCGAGAAACGAAGAAAGAAATGAAAATGGTAAGGTTTGTTTATGTTTTCCAAACTTGCAACATTAAAGTTAGTCAATTATTATAAATAAAAGCTACACTATGATACTTGTAATTATTTTATTAATTACTTTATATTGAATACGTACTTCCTATTCTTTTGTAATCATTATATCGAACATTGCTTTTAACGTGGTGAAGGTAGTAAATTTAAAACAAAGTCCTTTGCTTTAAGATTTAAAATAAAAGCATTTTCAATATGAGAAGACAATTTCATTTTGAAAGCTTTGTATTTTTAGTAGTTTTTCAACTTTTTCAGATATTGTTAATATTAATTTATTTATAAAATGAAGTTAAATTCAGCCTTATTTTTGACATAGTTCTTAGAAAGAAATTGGATTAGTTGTAGCATATATATATATATGGTCAGAAATATAGGAATATCTCTTGATTTTTTTCCTTAGTCGAGGAATAATAAAAATAGTAGTACCAAATAGTAAGATCTACTCATATTTTTGTACAATGCTGATCGCAAACTTGAACACCGAATGAACTTTTATAACTCTGTTCTTTTTATGAATAAAAGGTTCTGGATAAAATAATATGATTTTAAATAATAGGACTCAAAAGATATAGAACTTATTGTATTTTACAGATGCGAGAACTTCATCAAGATAACATCAACCCTTTCATTGGAGCTTGTGTTCAACCTCATTATATTCTTCTAGTCACTGAATACTGTGCAAAAGGAAGTTTAAAGGTTCGTATAAAAGTTCTACGCGCAATTTACGAAAAATATTCTCAGGTGGGAAGAAAAATCTTCTTAACATTAAACCAGAATTAGAGTGTGAAGAGTTTTAAAAATTGTAAGCAAGGATTTTTTTTTTTGTTTTAAAAAGGCACAAAGCATGTAACCCTATATAAAAAAAAAAATATTTACACTTTCAAAGTATAATGGGACACTCAACAGTTTTTACCATACAATAAACTGCCTAAATGAGATCTTCTGGAATTAAGATTAAGCACATAAAGTAGAAAACATTCCAATCACAGAATCAAATAAGGTCTAATTATCCCAACTGGGCACAATTAGGAGCAGAAAAACGAGGGAAAAGAAGAACCTAAACCACTAATCCTTATTTTTTCTTGCTCAGAAAAAAAACTTTCTTCTCTAATGTTCCCAAAGCCACGAATTCCATCTGCCTAATCGTGACATTTTTCAAGCAGACCCAAACGGAAAGAAAGTTAGAGAAAGTTAGCCGCTTACCTTCCACTAAAAGGATCGGAAGCTCAGTACTAAATCTCCCGTTAGAGTGATTATAGCCATGTTTTAGCTGACTTTTATTTTAGGAGGTAGTTGGTGTTTACATTCATTTATTAGATAACATTTAACGGAAGAATAAATTTTATATTAATTACGTTACAAGAGCAGATTTTTAAAAAAGTTAAAAAAAGTATAGAAATGTTACAAACTAAAATGCCGGGATCAAATCTTCAAAATTATTCTTTAATCCTTCATAAAAGTGTTTAAGTTACTCAACTAATAAGCTACTTTATTTTTACACTAACATGTCTAATTTCTCGTGTTTTAAGGAATATCTAATTGTTTGTCCATATCTACATATAAGATCACATTCGACTGATTTTTCTGTATTCTGATTTCTTAATTTAATTACTGGATAAATTTACTTTGTTTCTGTCATTTATGATTAATTGCAAGCAAACATTTTAAAACGTTAATTTTAAGTAAAACAATATGATGGAGGATTTATATAATTATGCTTGATTTTAGTAAATTTCATGTTTTACAGGATATTCTTGAAAACCCAGACATCAAACTTGATCATATGTTCATCGCATCACTTGTATTTGATTTAATTAAGGTAAGTGGGTGATCGGAGACATTTTAATTAACAGACATTTTGAGTAAGAAAGATTAAGTTAAGTTAATATCAAACTATTATCTGTAGCAGTCTGCATTCGTTCGGTGTCGGGCACGATCCCGAGCCCCACAAACACTCGCAGAGCGGGGGTTAGCTTCCAGAGCCCCCGCTAAATCTATCAACACCTCGCGCTCGCAGCCAATCGAGACCCGAATTTAGGTTTCGGTCGCTGCGACGCTCTTTTTTTCCTCAGTCCAAAAAACCAGACTCAGACACGCTACGGATTCTCCCTCCGGCGGATGCACCCCAAAAGTTTATAAAAGAATAAAAGAGTTTGTGCACAGAAATATTTGCGCGCACATATCAATCAATATTAAATGATTGATATGTGCGATATGTGCATGGATAAATCCATGAAAAGGGTCTATGTATTTTAAATTTTAGAAATTCGTGGTACTGAAATGTTTTATATCAAAATTGTGTTGTCTTGTTTCGCCTCCAAAATCGACGCCTCTATGGGAGCTCCAATGTTAAAGAATTATTTTTGCCTATCATTGATGTTGGGAACACTGGGTTGCCGTTCATTCCGCCTCTATTATTTAGTCCAGTAACCAGGTGTCAAAAAAGGGGTGTTTCAGGAAGTTTTTTTCTCAACGGTTTTATATGTTTTCGAGGGTGCTGAATCCGAATCTGAACTTTGCATACAAAATTTCGAATGGCATTTTAGTGGAAATTCGAAAAAACCCTAAAATTTCACCCCATTTTTTGATTTTCTACTTGTAGAACGGAAAGTATGGGTTTCTCATGAAAATGTTAATTTTAGAAAATAAAGAAAATAAAACAATCTAAAAAGTTGCCATTTACAACTTTTTTGTCAGACGAATAGTTTGGCCGCGAGAGCGCGCTGAAAAACAGCCATTTTTTGGCCTTTCCGCAAAAAAATGGAAAACGCGCTCTTCTACCCTCTACAAAATGAAAAATATTCACTTTATTAACAAAAATTTTACACCACGTGAAAGAGCATTTAATTTTCTATAAATAACTTTCCTTAAATTATATTTTTGAGAAGGAGGAGGGAGCGAAGCAAAGATCGAAAGTAAAGTAGTTAATACTTAACAAAAGACTTTCAGTGGAAGTTGGTTCCTTGCACAAATAAAAATGAACAAGCAAATGAATTTTTCATTGCCAAAAACACCGTTTCTGGGGGAAAATACTGAAGAATAATTAATTTAATTAACAAACATTGGGATAGAAATTAAGATTAAATCATACAAGAAATTATTAAAGTAGTGTTTCCTATTTATTTAAATCAAATGTTTCTTTTTTACAGAAGATACGGTGAATTTTCTTTTCCGCCTCAGGGGTGAATATTGCCAGATTTTTAGTGCGCTTTAAAGGCTAAACTATTGGTCTGACAAAAAAGTTGTAATTAACAATTTTGTAGATTGTTTTACTCTCTTTATTTTCTATACTTAACATTTTCATCAGAAACCCAAACTTTCCGTTCTACAAGCAGAAAAATAAAAAATGGGGTGAAATTTTAGGGTTTTTTCGGATTTTCACCAAAATGCCATTCGAAATTTTGTATGCAAAGTTCAGATTCGGATTCAGCACCCTCGAAAACATATAAAACCGTTGAGAAAAAAACTTCCGGATTTTTTTCCTGTAAAAACTACCTGGTTACTGGACTATATTACCTTTTAACATAGGCAATCAGTACTTTTTTAAAAATATTTACATAGAAGGTTTTTTTTCGACGGTTTTATATGTTTTCGAAGGCGGTGATTACGAATATCATAATTGTGGCCGCGTGGGAACTCGGCTTCATATCGAAAATCGGAAAAAAATCTCAAATTTTCGCTTTTTTTGTTCGATTTTCACCAATTTTCTCAGAAACTATTCGTTTCTCGAAAAAAAGAAGTACACCAAATTATAGTGCGTAAAATTTCCTATAAAATGCACTGACTCGTTTTTATTTTGCGAGGAGCGGTGTACACTTTAAAGCGTTTTGAAGCGCAGCGATTTTTTTGACTTTCTACAAAAAAAGTGAAGAACGTTCCCTTTCCCCCCTCTACAGCTCCAAACATATACACGTTACAGACAAATAGTTTATACCACATGAAAGTACATTTAATTTCCTACAAAATACACTAGTCAACTTTTACTTTATAATGTGAGGTATTGTCGCTAGAGCGCGCTGAATTACATCTGTTTCTTGACTTTACACAGACACATGAAAATCCCTTTCCTTCAGAACGCTCTAAAGCGTACACTGCTTCTTGCAAAATAAAAATGAACCAGTGCATCTTATAGGAAATTGTATGTACTTTAATTTGGTGTACTTCTTTTTTTCGAGAAACGAATAGTTTCTGAGAAAATCGGTGAAAATCGAACAAAAAAGCGGAAAATTTGAGATTTTTTTCATTTTTTTATGTGAAGTTGACTTTTTAAATGAAAATAAACTTGAAATTTGGATTCAGCAATGCAAAATCCATATAAATTCGTTCATTAAAATATTCCCATAATTTATTATATGAATTTAAAAATTTGATTGAATTTCCGCCTAAAATACCTAATATTTCATAAATAAATTTTAAAAATTATTTTTTTAGGCATGCTTAGTCATCAATTTATTCAAAACAACCTATTTTATTGGTAATATACCGGAAATAAAGCGCAGATTGGAGATTAACTACTGCAAAAGTTCGTTTTGGCTGTAAGGCGCAAAAATTTAATTCTTGATCTTTGCCTCGCTCCCTCCCCCTTCTCAAAAAAATAATAATTTAAGGCACGTTATTTGTAGAGAATTAAATGCTCTTTCACTTGGTGTAATTTTTTTTTTGATAAAGTGAATATTTTTCCTTTTGTAGAGGGTGGAAGCGAGCGTTTTCCATTTTTTCTCCATTTTTCCATTTTTTGCCAAAAAATGTCTGTTTTTCAGTGCGCTCTAGTGGCCTAACTATTGGTCTGACAAAAAAGTTGTAATTGACAATTTTGTATATTTTTTTATCTTCTTTATTTTCTATAATTGACATTTTCATGAGAAACCCATACTTTCCGTTCAACAAGTAGAAAATAAAAAAATGGGGTGAAATTTCAGGGTTTTTTCGAATTTTCACCAAAATGCCATTCGAAATTTTGTATGCAAAGTTCAGATTCGGATTCAGCACCCTCGAAAACATATATAAAACCGTTGAGAAAAAAACTTCCGGATTTTTTTCCTGAAAAAACTACCTGGTTACTGGACTAATTCTTCTGTCTCTATGATTGAGACCGATACATCCGCTTTGGAAACGAAATCCCATCTTAAAGAAAATCCTAAAAATCCTTTCAGAGGGCCTCAAAAGAATGAAAAACGAGTGGGAGGAGAAACACATGATTTCCTAAAGAAAAGTCTCGGACAATCAAGGAAAGCTCGAAGCCTTTTCATTTAGTTATGTGACAGCTGTACGTCTTGATTAGTTTATTGCGTGCTCCGGACTTGTTGCTTCTTTCTGTGTTTTCTCGTATGTAGGGATATTTTTTCAAACGTCGTGGTGTAGCATTTTTATGTGTTTTCCGGGGCTGTATTTCTTTTTGATAAACGAGAAACGTGAGGTCGGTAAATAAGTCTGAATAGTGGCATATTATAACCAATAAATTTTCCAAAATGCATAGTGTTTGTAAGGGATTGCTTTATACGGTATCTCGTAAAGTGTTTTCATTTTATCGTGATGTTGGAAAAAATTACGCCCGAGTTAACTTTTCGTATTATTTAGAAGTACTTTGGGATAAATTATTCAAAATTTTTAATTACAATATATTAGTATATTTCATATGTCAGTTTAATTATTTTTTTTTAAAAATTGTCCCATTTATATAAGGGACATCAGGGGGTTACAGATAACATAAATAAACAAGTAAATAAAATTAAACAAATTGGAAAAAATATAACTATTTAAATAATTTTTTTAAAAAGTAGTCAACCGACTTGCGACTTGGCTGTGATAATTACAAGAAATAAGCATTAGAAAAAATACTTTAAAATAAGTATAGCTAGACTATAATTAATAATTGATATTTACATTATAATTACAAGAAATAAGCATTAGAAAAAATACTTTAAAATAAGTATAACTAAGACTAAAATTAAAATTCCTAGGAAATACTGAATGAAAGGGTTAAATATTTACCCTCAATTTTAAGCAGCTTAACCTCTAAAGCTTCACATTGAATCAGTTGAAGGTTAGTTCAACACTTAACAAACTAACATTTCATTAATATGCTTCTTCAAGCAAAGTCATCTTGAAAAGCCTAAAAATATTCTTTTTTAAATTTTCTAGTGCATAAAATCATATTTAATTGGTGACAGACATAGCCCCTGAAAACCACTTCTAACGGCTCAAGTTATCAAATATTCGTGTAAAATATAATTATATCAGATGAAATTAAGGGCCGTATTCAGAAACTTTTAACACGAGTCGAAAACAAGTCGATAACGATTCGAGACCGAGAACGACATCGAAATGATATCGAAACGATCATTTTCAAACGAGTACTTCAGCTCTCTCGTTTCCACAACGGTAAAAAATAGTTTTGGTCCCCTGTAGTTTGATCTGAAATGCTAAAAGAAAAAATATCATTGACAAGTTTTATCTTTTTCACAGGGGATGATTTTTCTACACGGTTCAGACCTAAAGGTTCACGGAAACCTAAAATCCAGCAATTGCGTCATAACCAGCCGGTGGGTCCTGCGAATAACCGACTTCGGTCTTCGAGAACTGTGCACGGCGGCAGAGAATGAAATCTTCCTCAACTACGATCATTACAGAAGTAAGAACTATTACAAATATTTAAAATCAATTAGTTTTTACTAAGGATTGAGAGTTAGAATTATAAATAATCTCATTTTGGATACTCAATCATTGTCAATTTTTAGATGTGTTTTAGCAAGTCATATAAGCTCTATATAATCAAGCCAACATATTGATGGAAACAAATAAAAACTGAAGAAACCTTCTTTTTCTTACTATCGGGAGAAGTTCACGCGCATATATATGAAATTTTCTTAGTCTGTATCATTTTTGTCTCTTATCTAACATTAGATAAGTTTTTTTTTTTACTTACTTCAAAATTTTCTTTGCTAAGAAAGACAATAACACAACCATTTAACATGAACATCCATAGAAATGTATTATTTTTTTTATTTATATAATATTAAGGAACAAAAACAACTACATGTCACGGACTCTACAAAAATGACACACATACTATGAAATGTCCTTTCAATAAGCTAAGAGATAAAAATTATTTTTAAAGTTTTCATAAATAAATTGTTCAATGTAGATATATATTTTTATACATTTCTGAGACTAAGACCATTTTATGAATTAATAATATGTTAGTTACATGATGGTAAGATATTAAACGTAACAGGATAATTTTTTTTGATGCTGTATTTCGTTTATTCTTGATTGGCTATCCATCTTCAAATAATGATATAAGTGTAGTGTATGAATTATCTTTCAAGTTCTTATTTGCCATTAACATTTAAATAGCGTCTAAATGAAGCGAAAAATGAAGTAACTATTGATAATTTGATTTGAAGCTCACAGTAATTTAATGCAAATAGAATCAGAATATTTTTGACATATCTGTCCTAATGTGAATAGTCAAACCTAAAAAGACATTTCCCCCCAATAAGATAGTGTGAAAAATATTTTAATATCTAATATGTTTTATTTCTGTATGCTTATTTTTTAATGTCAAGACATATGAAATTATGTTTGTTTAGCACTTACTGAACATCATATCAGCATAAAAATTTATTATTACATTTAAGAACTGAATACTATTTTTTTTTTTTCAATTTAACAATCATTTTTACGACTGCGTAACGCATCGCTGCTTCCAAGAAATTTCCTATCAAATATTCCTTTTAAAGAATTCGCCATTTTACACCTTTTGCAGAAAACTGCAGCCTTAAGGGTGTGGGGGTGCAGTAAAAATATTTATGTTTCTGAGACCCTATTTTTAACAAGCATTGTTAAGGCTCCCCCAACTCTTCCAACAACGCAACAAATAATAAAATCGTGATTTTCTGATGAATCCAACACAGAGGCTGTCTAGTTTTGTATTAACTCTGGACGGGGGAAGTTCTGGATCATAGACCTCGGGGAAGTAGGCAAATAAGTGAACCAAATAACTTCGCTTTCTATAAGGACGGACGAAAATAGATCGGTAGAAAGGACGTTTTTCCATCGTAAAATACCTTCCTACCAGCCATTACTGCGTGTTTTCTTTCATCTTACGATTTGATTCTTATCAAACTTCTGGAGCGAGATTTCGGTAAAAGCTAAGAATGTGGCTTTTATTCGGATTTCAATACGGTTCCCGACATAGTTTTTAAAACTATCGGAAAATAAATTTTTCCATTGAAAAATTCCGATATTGAAAAGTTTTGAAGGGGGAAAGGTTAGTTTTTGGAAATTCGTCGAAAATATTCTGTTTTTGTTGTGATTCAAAGTAAACGTTCTGGGATGACAGTTTGACTGAGAAAAGCTTTCACAGATGAATTCTCTTAGGATAAGGATATTTAAAAAGTAAAACTGGCATTTCTTTAAACATGGCGCAAAATTTATTTTAAAGAGTCGTTTTCAAACTATTCCCTTTCTCATAGGAATCAATAGGAAAAATTACCGAAAAAAAAAACGGTCCATTAGTCCTTGTTTGCAAGGGATTAGTAAAAGTGTATAGCACTAGGGGATTGTTTATAAATTGCATAGCGCCTTTTGACGAAGGGAAAATACTCCTTAATGCATGAAAAGGGCTTTCAAAAGGTCGCAGTAAAGTTTTTATAAAAATGTGTGTAGGAGTATTTTATTTGTCAAAAAATCCTTTATATTTAGTTCCTTATATTTTTTTGCCATTAACAGAAAATAAACGCGATGTGTAACTTCAAATCCCTTTATTTTTACTGAACATTATCCACCTGGTGTATTAAATTATTACATTGCCCAAAATACAAAGTGCATGAATAAACTGATAAGTTTTGATTTACCTTCTTCCCAAGTGGTTTATCACTGTTGAAGGTATTTGAGGTATGAGGGGCAGGTACACAGTAAAATTTATGCTTTCGGAAATCATATGAATCAATAGAACTGACTGTCTAGAGGCGGGAACTTCTTTATGAAGACCAGGGCATTGAATATAAACAACTGATTCTCATTTAAAAGAACTTTGTCTGGAAAAAATCGTAATTTTTTTTTCTCTTGTAGATTAATTAGTGGTTTTATATTTACGAAACATATATTTCTCCGAATTAAAAAAGATATATACCTAGCTATACATATTTAGCCCAAAAAAAAAAACGTTTACACTGCATTGAAAAGAGCAATTTCATTAAGATTGCCCATAAAAATAGAAGTGCTTAAATAAGTCTGCTTGCCCCCATTCATCTACCTTCGGGAATTCGGCAGTGATTGCGTTTCCCGAAGTTTCTAGCTGACTTGCCTAATCTCGCGGATAAACGGTAGTCTCAGGGCAGACCTGAAAAGGAGGAATTACCGAGAATAAAAGAGCGATTTTCTGCGGGTCCTAAGTTGAACTAATGGCATTGTCTACTATTTTGCTAAGTAAAATCAATTATACATGACACCTAAACTTTGCAAAGTTAGTTCTTTATACTGATCACTGCCTTTGTCGTAAATGTGTTAACAATGTGCTCTTTATTTTTTATTTAAATACTAATTTCGGTTCTGTTCATTGAATATTCATCATTTTTTAGTTGGTGAACAGCTTGGTAAAATTTAAATTCTAATAATCTGGACCCTTTCCTTTTTTTTTACAAAAAGTTGTGTCAAAACTTTAGTAACACAAAAAGTTGTGTTAATGTTTACTCTACATATTAAAACTTCTCATAACTTCTCTACATGGAAAACTTCTCATACTTTTCTTAGTTTCAAAGTTTTAAAAATTTTAGTTCAACTAAATGTTCATTAACGCATGTGGTTGAAAGACTGGAGAAATTAATTGAAAATTAATGCATGCTAATTTTCATTTTTAAAACAATTCATCATAATGAATAAATCTTAAATCTAATACACTCGTATCTATAGGAACTAAATAAAAACAGTATCAAGTGTATAACAAAGAACAATTTAATAATATGCCGATTCCGATTACACAAAAATAATTCGTTGGTGAAATGGGATCTCGGTTCTTTCAAGTTATTAATCATAGCTACCTTTCATATCATTTCTAATAATATTTTTTAAGTTTCCAAATACAAAACGTCAACAATTTTATATAACAATAATCATAACTATTTTCGTGATTTATCACTTTTTTTATTTAATTTTTAAAGAAAGTATTCTATTTTGATGACGTTTTATGACTCAAACAGATTATTATATTCTCAGCAGTATTCTTTACCTTGAACTTAGAATAAAAATATATTTAGCTCAATTTTCATTGATTTTGTTCATAAGAAACTTAATTTTTTATATGTTTTCTAAATCTGATAAAAAAAACCTCTTTTTTCTCAATTACTCTTCTTTCGACATCCTCTGAAATATCACATTGGGAATCTAGTATAATTCTCAAAATGAGAAACTTTTCAATTTTTCTATTATTCGATTTCACGATAAGAAATAAATAGGTTTATCTTTCTTTTATAAATGCACATTTTTCTTTTATTTTCTAGAGGTTCGAATTCTATCCTTCATTTTTAGAAGGCCAAAAATGATATTTTTAAAAATTTATCGTATCTGGATTGCATCTCTTAATTTTAAAAAATACAGATTTTCTAACTTAATTCTTTTTTATATCCGACATAGAATTCAAAGAATTGCTTCGCTATCAATTTATTTGGTTTTATTGATGTTGATTTTTTTTTAAATTTCTTCTGGAGGTATCCTTAAAGAAGCATTTGTGCATCAGCTAGTCCTGATTCCTTCGTTAGCTATGTTATCTTTTGCATTTTTTTTTTAAATCTGAACTTTTAGATCACAGAGAAATATCCTAACAGAGGGTCCACGAGGCTATTTTCAAATGCGTTACTGATGTGAGGGCGCCACACTAGATTCTGGAACGTATGCCGGCCGCTTAAATCTCTCGCCAAATTAGAACTCAGCGCATGCGCAAAAAGGTGTTTTCGATCTCCCATAGGCAGCCGGCGAACAATTCAGACTGGATCCAGACGCTAGTGAGTTTAGTGCGATCCCAGCGCCACAATTCTCCCAACCTGTAACAAGATGTCATGATTTTCGATTTCCATTATGGCCTATGGCCGTGGACTCTCTGTTCTAGTACTCTGTGTTTTAGATTAACTTACCTTTTATTATTACTCTAAAGAAAAACTCTGGAAGTGAATTCCTGTTCTTTACCTTGCTTTCAAAAACGATTTAAAATAAACTGTTTGCTTGTAATTTTTTAGTCGCGGGCACAGAATAAGAGGTTTTATTGATGATAGTAAATGATTGAGATTCCAAAGTTTTAATATTTATACACAGTTAAGTAGGGTTTCTTGAATCGAGCTCTTGAATGACCAAACAAGAAAAAAGTACTTACTCCCAAATCAAATATTACGTAAGCACCTATCGGGGGAGGAGGTTTGCTCTTTGCTTATTTTTCTCACAAGGGGGGAGGGGGTATGAGTGATGCTTACGTAAGATGTTACAAAAACTGCATTTTCAAAAATCCCATAAATAATTCTAAAATTCAGCCAAAATTAATTTTTATTTTGAAAAAAAAAAAAAGAACAAAGGTGGGGGGTGTCGGACAGTTTTTTTTTACGTAATTATGAGGGGGGGTTGCAGTTTGCTTATATTTGCTGACAAGGGGGAGGGGGTCAAAATAACATAAAACATGCATGCGTAATATTTGAACGGCCCTAAGTTACTAGTGCATCGGGATGGATAACTAGATTATTTTAAACTGAAAATCCTGGGTAAATTGAAAAACTGGGAAACTGAAATTTCCATTGGTCTCCTGAAATTTCAGGTAAATAAAACATTTTACCTTCAGCTTCTAATTATCCAGTTTCTCTATAGATATTTTTTACTTACGAATTGGTAATCTTTAATCATCTTCTTTTAATCATCGAAATTTGAGTATCAAGTACTTTAAGTAGAATACTTATGTATTAATTAAACGAAGAAAAATATATAATGCACTAAAAAAAGTGGAAGCTTTTAAAATAATGTTAGATATCAATTTGATACATATCCCAATACGAATCCTGAAACTTTTTCAGAGTTCACAAATAATCAAATATAAATCTACCCTAAAAAAGTAAGAATCGTGAATATCTTTATAACTTGGAAAAAATGTATTGAAAGCAATTTCAATAATACCTACATTTTATCCCTAGAAACATTGTAAACAGGATTTATTGAAGCACTCCGAAGTTTAAATGCAACGCACAATAGTTAAAACTTATCCAAATAACGCAGAAATATTTCACAAATCATAGTTCGGAAGAGATTTATCCTTTCCCCAATCGTCTAACACTCAATAACAGTATCCATAGCATACCTACCATCTTGAAAAAAATATATATCAATTGCTATTCAATCCAAACATGCTCGATTCCAATTTCAATAGAACAATCTCTTTCCAGAACTGCTTTGGAAGGCCCCGGAACTACTCCGTTCCCCGTCCTCGTACCCCAAAGGCACGCAAAAGGGGGACGTGTACTCCTTCTCAATCATCTTGCACGAGATCATCTTGCGGAGGGGTCCCTTCGGACACGTGCAATTGCCTGCGGAAGGTAAGGATATATCCAATCACTCTTTGCGAATATTGTCAGAGATGGTTGAGGTACTGTGATTTCATGCACTTGGTTTGTCCTGCATGCGAAAGAATGGTGCAAATATAACATGTGAGTGATACAGGGTGCTTTAAAGTCCTTTTCACGGCTTTCATTTGTTATCATTGTCTCTCAGGGGTATGGAAGTAAGGTGGTATACCCATATGTATGTCACTATGCTGAATCCATTGGGATGGCTTTACATGTCTTCTAGCGGCTAAGTAAGAAACTTGAGAAATTCTTTGCAAAATCATAACAAACGTACCGAAAGTTCCATGAAAATATTTTAAAAATTTGAAGAGTTATGAGCTAGAGAAAATATGCTTTTTTTGTGGGGGGGGGGCATCAGAAAAAGAAAACGTTCGCAAATTTGTAAGGTTTATGTAATTGTGTAGTTTTGCATTTCTACTTAAATAAAGACAAATTTCAATAAGCTTTTCGCGAGCTTTTCTTTTCTGAAGCCCAAAAGAGTGCTATTTTCTCTTCTAATATCTCCTCAAATATTTAAACTATTTTCATGAAATCTTCTTCTGTGTGTTTGTTATGATATTGGAAACTAGTATTTCCTATAATTGGTTGCAACGTTTCTTGAACCCAGTACGTCACAAATGCGGAAGGAGAAATCGGTAAACACGAAGCCTGTTGGGTAGATAGGAGGAGTTTTGGTACGCAAATCGTGATTGAAAAGCACTATATATGCATGGGTTTAACAAAATAATCATAATTTTAAATTGACGTTCTTTATTTCACTCAAAATTCAGACACCGCGATGGGAACTACTTTGTTTATTAGTGACGTCGTAGGGTCAAGTTAAGTTGCAGTCTAGTATAACTGAAATTTCCGTACTTTTTTTTTAATTATTAATCTATATTTTTAATATTATCTCGCCGCTAGGAACGCTGTAAGTCGTCTGGTCTCAATGGTTTCGTCATGGTCACTTTACCAATTGGTGCATCTATTTCCATGCACTTAAGAGACGTGGTTTTTAAATAAATCCGAGGAACGAACTTTTAAAACACCCTGTATAAACTAGATAGAAAAAAATGGTGTAAAATTAAAAATTTTATATTACAGTGGATTTGGATTCAGCTAGGTCTTCTTGGTGTGGTCAGTAAGAGCAGTGTCAATGCATTTTGTTCAACAACACTGGCGTTGTTTAAAAAATCATACTCACAAAAATGTTAAAAGTTGAAAAAAGTTACTCACAACTATCTAAGGTTACTTAATAGGAAAAATCTCTACATACCCTTACTTGAGGGGTGGGGGGTCAACCCCATTCTTACGTAAGATTTTCCAAATTAATGGAAACGAATTCCAATTATTCTAATCAAATTATTGAATAACCACCAGAAAAACTTAAAAATGCTGACGATCTCGGTATACTATCGAAACTTAATTTAAAAAAAAATGAAAGTATATCATATATGTATCTTTTTTATTGGAGTAGCATTAAGTTAAGATAAAAAATAAAATTGTTGAATCCATCTTCCAGTTGTCAAAAGTCGAAACAAAACAAAAGCAAAAAGAGTGAGAAATCTTTATTAGTTTTGGTTTCAACTTATTTTTGTTAATCATTTCGTAATTCGTACGCTTAGTTTTAGTTGAACTCATATTTTTCTAACATTTTATTATTTTGAAAAACGAAATGTAATTTTACGTAAGAATAGGGGGGAGGGGTTTGAAAAATCTTACGTACCCTTGTATGGGGTAGGGGGGGTCAAAAATTGACAAAATCATCCTTAGTAATTAATGAATGTCCCCTTTCAAGTAAAGTAGAAGTGTTTTCCTAATTTGCATAAAACATGATTTTCTAATCTGTTCTTCTTAATAAGGCCTTCTCTTGCATATATTCGGGGTCATTTTATTTTCATAATTTTATTCCGTTCATTACTTTGATTACAAATTTTCATCACTCTCTACTCCTGTAAATTATCCAATTCCGGTGAGTAAATGAGAAAAGAAAATTACCCCACTGTAGATTCAAAAAGATAAATTCATTATTTTACTTTAAAAAAAAAGCTAAACACATTTATTAAACTCATGATGAATATTAAAGAATTATCTTACACGAGCTCTCACTTGCATCAGTTAAAGCTTATCATTAATCATTCACAATTTAACCTTTCCACTCGTCAAAATAATTATTTTTCTCATTGTATGCTTGGAGAAATTCGTGTTAAAAGGCTTTTACATACTATGAATAATTACTGAGAGTTGAAAGATTGTTCAAACACGAAAAAAATTAATGTGTGGAAACCTTCAAAGAGCTATTCTTGTTGAAGTGAAAAGGTGTCATGCTACTTTAAAATGAGCTTTTTTACATTTCTGATTTAAGTTTACATTTAACCTCCAATTTCCATATTTGATATCTTGCATTTAATTATGTGTAGAAATTTAGTTTCTTTAATCAGCAACTTAAATGACGACCATGTTCTATTTTAGTAGAGTGAGAAAATTACTTCTAAATAATTATAATCCAACCTACTTGAAAATAGTGTTTAAAGCTAAAATATCTTACTTTTTTTGACCATAACAGGACATATATGATTTAATACTGAAAAACTTAATTTCAAAAGTGAAATTGAAAGTCAGTTTGCTGTCACTATTCTTTATTTTATGCAATCAAAACTATCTTATGAAGGTTTTACAAGGGGGCACTATTGATATTGACTCAAAACTTAACTGATCGTGATGGGTAAAGTCTGTCTGTCCTCGCTTGGCACATGTGGCAAACCTAAAATCACTACCCACGGCAGGAAAAGCAGTGGCGAGTGCAGGGTATCGGGTATCTAATAGAAGTGAGATAACCATCTTTATGGCTTTTTCGCCACTGTTTTTTCTGCTGTGGGTACTGATTTTAGGTTTGCCACTCGTGCCAAGCGAGGACAGACAGACTTTACGGATAAGTCGCGAAATCTACATCAGATGTAAGCAATTTTCAGGCAACCTTTCGTTGCCATCTTTTCGAAGCCTATTTGTTTCCAAAATTCGTTATTTCAAGCTCAGAAGTAGGTATTTATTACTTTTTTGGTGAAATCCAATGAGCTGAGTCCAACGTAATTGCTGATTAGAGAAGAAACCACAGTTTTTGGACCATGAGCTGATACCATACAGCTTGGCCACACAGCTGATATGAGATGAATATTTTGTTATCAAATTCCATTTTTCCCGGTCTTCATTTACCTCAATATTTTCTTCAACGCACGCAGCTTCTTGTTACACGCGAACGCGCGCCGGGCCTCTTTTTGAAATAAATAGGGCAGATATTAGACTTTTTTTATATTACTAAACATTGTAAAAAAAACCATGAAATTAGAAATGTTTAGGTAATTTAACTATGGGGAATTGATGGTTGATTGGGTGTATGTTTATTTTAGTGCCTGGTCGTCACAGGCCAAGCGCGTGCCCTTGAGGGTTAAAACTCACTCAAAATTGTGATTCTGAGTGAGCAAAAGTGAAAGCGAGAGAACAAATGGAAGAGAACGAATTCGACAACTCGAAGTTCGCCAGCAAAACTACTCCTGTACAAAAGTTAATATGAATTGTCACTTGTGTCCTTGTGCTCCAAACCCTTCATATATTATTTTCTTTCAATTCTCTTTTGAATTTTATATAGTTGTGAAAGTGTAACTGTAATCATAACCATTTCAATTTATTCCTTTTTTCTGTGTTGCTAATTTCAAATTGTACTATTTTGAAAATTGTTTGAGTGATGGGTTCATTTAAAATCGAAGTATTATTATTTTAGAGATCATCACGAGGATAAAAGAGGGACCCGACAGATTCGGCAGGTATTTTCGACCTCCCCTAGATGATGCTGAAATACAGGACTACGTGCTGCACACGATGAAAGAATGCTGGTCGGAAAGTCCTGATCAGAGACCAGACTTTAGCCATATCAAAGAAAAACTGAAAAGGATGAAAGATGGGATTAAGTAAGTTTAGAATAATTATTGAAGTTTTCATTCAAACCTTTAGTTCCCTTGGATCTATCACTATTAAAATTTACCAGACATCGAAAGTTAGGTTTTTTTATGATTTCCTTCGGAAAAATTGGAAATAGAGAAAATAAAAATACAGTTATAAAATTGTTTTTGAAATATTCCTTGATTTTATTATTTTAAGTTTAGATAGTTCCAAAAAAAATTATAGTCATTTAAATAAAACTATTTTTACTTTTTACTGAGTTTTATCAGCTTAGTGTACGTAATAGTGAAGTTTAAAATCAAATTTTTATCCACAAATATAAAGGAATGTTACTATACTTGGTTGCAACGTTTCTTGAACCCAGTACGTCACAAATGCGGAAGGAGACATCGGTAAACACGAAGCCTGTTGGGTTGATAGGAGGAGTTTTGGTACGCAAATCGTGATTGAAAAGCACTATTATATACATGGGTTTAACAAAATAATCATATTTTTAAATTGACGTTCTTTATTTCACTCAAAATTCAGACACCGCGATGGGGAACTACTTTGCTTATTAGTGACGTCGTAGGGTCAACTTAAGTTGCAATCTAGTATAAACTGTATTTAATGCATTGGTTTTGTAATAAAACATCAAATAACTAAAAAACTAACTATAAATCTGTGTACTGAAACTTAAAAGAAGTTTTTAAGCTTCTATGAAAACGTCTTTTTCTTTATTTTAAAACTTCCTTTTAAGCTTATTTGTGAGACTTAAAACATTAAATTTCTTGCTTGCGGTAACAAGATTTAAAATTTAGAGATTCTTAAGTATTTTCTCCGTTTAATTTTTTTTTATTGTTCTTTTTAGAACGTCCAACATAATGGATAACATGATGGATATGATGGAACGGTATGCCAACAACTTGGAAGAACTTGTGGACGAAAGAACTGCTCAGCTAGCGGAAGAACAGAACAAAACAGAAGCTCTTTTGCACAGAATGCTTCCAAAGTAATTTTAGATTGATTCCTATCCATAATGTAATTTACTTCATATTGTCGAGCAATAGAGTTTTTGGAAATCCAATCAAACCTGTACAACTAATAACATTATCGTTCAATTTATATCTGATGGCTTGTTGACTTATTTCGTACGAGAATCAAATTAGTACAAAATCATTTCAACTGTAAAACGACTATCAGGATAAAATTTTTGTACCTAATATTAGATTTAACGCATATCGAATATACCTTTTTCTTATTTTTAAGCAAATGTACTACAATTGGATTTTCCTGTGAGTTTATGAGATTTGAATTAAATTTAATAAGCGAGTATGTATTTTATACGGTCTAAGTTTTTACAATAAAAAATTTGTCTGGGTGTGGTAAATTCTGAAAATAAATTCAATTTGTTATTTATGTTTGGTGATTTGTGTACGGTTTTAACGTAGTTCAAAGAAATTTAAAAATAAATATCCACCGTGTATTCCTAAATAACTAAATCAGTGATGTTCAGTTTGCGATTTTTTCCATAGTTAAAAAAGCAACTTCGAGTCATTCTCTTTCTAAATATTTCCGGGATGGCAGAATTTCATTTTGTGTTCAGAGGAAAACTATTTTTTTTTTAGCCTCTTAAAGATTTCTAAAAGAAATAAACTTGGTACCCTAAGAGAAGTTATAAGACAGTTTTCAGTTTACTTCAGAAAATTTTCTTAAGGGACTCCATATGTCTAGTAAAAACTACGAATGTAGTAATTACAAAATATGAGCTACTTGCATTATGACACAGGTGTGATGGAATATATTTTCATACCTCTTTAAAAATTTACATTACACTAATGCTCAGGATATAAGGAATATTTTTTTCCGAGTAAGGTGGCCTCTTAAAGAAACGTTTTATTATAGCTTCCAAAAATACACACTATATGCTAAACCATAAAAATGTATTCTTAAATCATCTTTCTAACCTCATCTGTAACCAATGTAGTGATGTTTTTTTAAGACTGAACACGAACACTGATGTCTAATTGCAAACAGGTGAAGATTTTGAACGGTCATCTAGAAGTTACTAAATGTTTCCTTTGTCTCCATCAGGTCAGTGGCGGAGCAACTTATGCGAGGCGAGGCAGTCATCCCAGAGTCTTTCGACGCTGTCACCATTTACTTTAGTGACATCGTGGGGTTTACTGAGATGTCAGCCACCAGCACTCCCATGGAGGTGAGCTTACTTAAAAATTATTGCTTTACCTAAGCGTGTCCAAATTTTGTATTAGATTTATTATTTGACTTATTTTTTTTAAATTAAATATTATAGTATTGTATTTAACCTATTCGTATTCTGAAAATCATCAAGAGTTCAATTTTTTTAAAAAAAAGGAAACGGATAACTTAACGATAATAACGAATAACAACAACGAATTTCATGATCAACATTTTTCTTCATCATCATTAAAAGTCATAATTGGAATGTAGTTTAAAAGTTATTTTTTTATCAAATATAATTTATCTCAACGTGTAAAATAGGAAAGTGCTCTTTGAAATTTGTTTGACGTCTGAATTTGTTGGCGAAAATTATTTCTCTTACTCTCGAAATGATAAAGTTTTTCCCCCGGAAATGCTTGGTCTCCTATATAGCATTAGCATTCAATTTATTATTTTTAGCATATTTTTGTATTTTTCCCCCATTCTTTATCTGGACAGGAGTTTGAGGTTAAGTGGCTGCCCACACCAAGGAAGCCACTCAAGAGCAATAAAATAAATCAATCTTGACCCCTTGGCCCTCGCAATACAAGATAACGTTAATTGACCTCCTGGACAGTCGAGTAAACAAGACACTCTCAACCCCCTCTCTTCTATTGGGAAGGCTGAATGGGGAACCTGAGTCCGCCTGTCAAGATAACGATCTTACCCAAGTAGACGAATGACGTGATTTATGACGTCATTTTTTCGTCAAAATATGCCTTAAAATTGACGTCATGTTTTGCGTCTAATGTCCAATCTTTCGTCGTCATTTTCGACGTCATAAATGACGTGAATTTGACGACATATGTGACATGAACTTTGACGTGATTTTATGCCTTAAAATTGACGTCATGTTTCGCGTCGGATGTCCAACCTCTCGACGTCATAAATGACGTGAATTTGACGACATATGTGACGTCAACTTTGACGTAACACGTCATGTTTTGCGTCGAATGTCCAACCTTTCGTCGTCATTTTCGACGTCATAAATGACGTGAATTTGACGACATATGTGACGTCAACTTGGACGTGATCAAATTTACGTGATTATCACGTGATTTAATGACGTTCTTTATACGTGGTTAAAGGACGTGATTTTCACGTAATTGTATGTCGTGAATTAATAGTGATAGAATGACATGTTTCTTTTGTCCTAGCCACTGGTTAGTCATAAATAGTTAAAATATGCTGACTTTAATTCAAATAAAATCCATTTTATGGATTGCCAAAATATATCTATAAAATGGATTTTATTTGAATTAAAGTTAGCATATTTTAACTATTTATGACTAACTAGTGGCTAGGACAAAAGAAACATGTCATTCTATCAGTACTAATTCACGACATACGATTATTCAATCTAGAAATAATATTTTCTAAAAAATATAAAATACTATAATTATTTATTTGAAAGATAGTGTTTTCAATTAATGTGAGCAATTTCTTTTTCTCTACACAGACATACTATATTAATATCATAAATAAAGTAATTCTATTATGAAAAAATCCACCAAAATAAATAAAATACCACCTATAAAATATCTATTCAAAAATGTTAATTATCCCAGAAAAGGGAAAATATAATTTTTCTTGGGTGAAAAGATTGGAAGATAATAGGAAAAATTTTCTTACTTAATATTTATTTCAACACATTAAATGCAAGTAGTAACACAAAAATAGTTTATTGAACAGAGATTTTCACAAACTACACAAATAGTATTTGTTATCCCAAGAGCCAGTTGAAGGGATGTATACAAAATGTAAGACAAATTAAAAATATACATAATGACACAAGTGAGGTTCCCAGTTACAGAATTTGAATAAGAAAAACCAGCCACATAGAGGCCATCCATGAATGATGTCATACTTTTTTTTTTCAACATTTTTGACCCCACCCCCCTTTGTGACATCTCACGATCTTCTACCAATAAGTTTAGAATAAGGTTGGTAAGAATTTGGGACTCAATGTTTTCATTGAAATTTAAGTGCACCCTACCTGATAACTTCAAAGTGAACTCTTATTTTGTTGTTAAGGATCTTAGGATATAAACTACTTTTTTTAGAAAAAAATGTTATTTAGTTTTATATTTGATTTTCAATGTGTGATGTCACAATTCTTGAAACCCCTCTCCCCCTTGTCTCAGATTGATCAACCCCCTCCCTCAACTTTTGACATCATTTATGGGTGGCCCTGTACAACAAATTTTAGAGATTTCTGGGTCAATACAAATAAAAAATTGTACCTTTTAAAAAAATAACAGTAATTTTTGTAGTAGACAAATTGAAGTGCTTTGACTTCCTTGAGGAATTTTGCCAACATTATATTCCACAACAAAATTTAACATGGGAGAGAAATTTTTAATTTTTTTTCTCAGATTGTTTATTTTATTATATGACTCTAAGGCGTTTTTGCTTAAAAACACACAATACTCAATTAAGCTTAATAACTCTTACATAAAAATACATAACTTTGAATAAATATAGCTTAAAAGACATAACAATTTTGACAGTGCAGAGAAATTTAAAATTCAACCATTGTTGATCACTTTCAATGCAACCAGATTCAATAGCCCGTAAAAGTTGAATTTATCAGATTTTTTTAAAAATAAGTATTTTATAGAGATTGCATGGCATTTCCAAATCATGCTTTGTTATAGTTTTAATTAAAGCTTATTAAAAAATATTGATTGATATTGATTCAGATTTTACAACTTTGAAAAGGTATTTTGAACTTACTCAAATAATTAAAAACTGCAAAATGTTTATGGCTTCATTTAAAATATTAATCAATAAACTGAAGAAAATACCATAATAAAGGGAAAGGGATAAAGACTCAGTCAAATGTTCTCCTCATCTTTGTCAGTACTAGTTCCTTTTGCATTAAACCTGAAATGAATACATATAAAATGATCAGGAATAAAACTTATTCGAAAACTTATAACACAAAAGGCCAGAAAACTACTTTTTATTTTACAACTTCAACGTCAAACCGAGAGAAGAATCTATAATACATTAAATTTCCTGTGGATTCAATTGATTTAAAAATCTAACCCAGGTCCCTTTTGCCTATTTCAGTTATTGATCATTTACAAAAGAATAATGTATTTTAGAATTAAATATAGGGGACTCTGTATAAATTTCTATTAAAAGGTTTTATCTTTGCAAAATTTTAAAAATATATTCTTAACTTTTCAAATTAAAAATCAGTGTTAAATTGAGTTCTATCAGCTAGTTCTATCAGTTTGGTGATATTGTAAAATTTGTTAACATGGCAAAATAACATGAGCATAAAAAGGATCTGTGTTAGAGTTAAAAATATTGTAAAGATGGAACTTTTAAGCTAAAATATTTTAAGCTCAGACCTCTAAATACTATTAAAATGTAACATAATAGGGCTTAATTTAATCAATTCTAAATGAGAGATTATCAGATTTTTTAAAAAATGTATTGAAATAAAATGGAAATAATTTTTATGCCATGGGGGAATTTCTGTATTATATGAGTCGTGTAATTTCAAAACCAGATAAGTCACTTTTTCCTAATTTTTCAGGCACAACAAAACACTAAATATTCAAACAAATTATGCACTTACAAAACCCTTATTTTTTATTTAAGATGGTAGGAGATGGTTACATTATCAACATGTATAAGCTTATAGATTTAGTTGGTATATTTAGTTAGAGCACTTTTCCGCATAAAAGTTTTAGAACCTGTTTTTTGTCACAAAATTATAGATTTCTCTCAAAATTAGTGTTAGTCATGAAACATTAGATCAATATTTTTTTAAAGCTTAAAGCTTGGCTATTTTCTAGATCTGTATTTTAACAATCAGAACATAACATAAACTGAAAAAAATTGATCTATTCGGTTTGAAACTAGACGACTCATATATCCTCCCTGCAGTGCATAAAATTATTCTTATCCTGACAGTAAAAATTTAATAATTGCCAAAAATACAATATTTTTTTTAAGACACATCAGATATTTGTGTAAAATTATAAAAAAAAACCTTTTTTAACTGTTCAATGTTGTGGTTACAAATACAAATTATTATACTTCAAAAATTAAGAAAATGTATTACCTTTTTTACTCCACCAGCTTTTCTTGGAGTGGGTGAAACAAAAGTGGGTAATTTGGGACAGACATCTTCATAAGCCTCCATCCAGCATTCTCCTAGATATTCACCTCCATCAGGGTTTCAGTCAGCTTTCCTACAGTAGAAATTAAAAATATACTTTCAGAAAACACAAAACTTTTAAAATTAATAGTAAATTTAAGATAGGTTTTTTTAAATAAATAATATTTAACGTTAAAAAATGTATTGAAGTAAAATGGAAATAATTTTTATGTCCAGGAGGAATTTCTGTATTATATGAGTCGTGTAATTTCAAAACCAGATAAGTCACTTTTTCCTAATTTTTCAGGCACAACAAAACACTAAATATTCAAACAAATTATGCACTTACAAAACCCTTATTTTTTATTTAAGATGGTAGGAGATGGTTACATTATCAACATGTATAAGCTTATAGATTTAGTTGGTATATTTAGTTAGAGCACTTTTCCGCATAAAAGTTTTAGAACCTGTTTTTTGTCACAAAATTATAGATTTCTCTCAAAATTAGTGTTAGTCATGAAACATTAGATCAATATTTTTTTAAAGCTTAAAGCTTGGCTATTTTCTAGATCTGTATTTTAACAATCAGAACATAACATAAACTGAAAAAAATTGATCTATTCGGTTTGAAACTAGACGACTCATATATCCTCCCTGCAGTGCATAAAATTATTCTTATCCTGACAGTAAAAATTTAATAATTGCCAAAAATACAATATTTTTTTTTAAGACACATCAGATATTTGTGTAAAATTATAAAAAAAAACCTTTTTTAACTGTTCAATGTTGTGGTTACAAATACAAATTATTATACTTCAAAAATTAAGAAAATGTATTACCTTTTTTACTCCACCAGCTTTTCTTGGAGTGGGTGAAACAAAAGTGGGTAATTTGGGACAGACATCTTCATAAGCCTCCATCCAGCATTCTCCTAGATATTCACCTCCATCAGGGTTTCAGTCAGCTTTCCTACAGTAGAAATTAAAAATTTACTTTAAGAAAACACAAAACTTTTAAAATTAATAGTAAATTTAAGATAGGTTTTTTTAAATAAATAATATTTAACGTTAAAAAATGTATTGAAGTTGGAAATAATTTTTATGTCCAGGAGGAATTTCTGTATTATATGAGTCGTGTAATTTCAAAACCAGATAAGTCACTTTTTCCTAATTTTTCAGGCACAACAAAACACTAAATATTCAAACAAATTATGCACTTACAAAACCCTTATTTTTTATTTAAGATGGTAGGAGATGGTTACATTATCAACATGTATAAGCTTATAGATTTAGTTGGTATATTTAGTTAGAGCACTTTTCCGCATAAAAGTTTTAGAACCTGTTTTTTGTCACAAAATTATAGATTTCTCTCAAAATTAGTGTTAGTCATGAAACATTAGATCAATATTTTTTTAAAGCTTAAAGCTTGGCTATTTTCTAGATCTGTATTTTAACAATCAGAACATAACATAAACTGAAAAAAATTGATCTATTCGGTTTGAAACTAGACGACTCATATATCCTCCCTGCAGTGCATAAAATTATTCTTATCCTGACAGTAAAAATTTAATAATTGCCAAAAATACAATATTTTTTTTAAGACACATCAGATATTTGTGTAAAATTATAAAAAAAAACCTTTTTTAACTGTTCAATGTTGTGGTTACAAATACAAATTATTATACTTCAAAAATTAAGAAAATGTATTACCTTTTTTACTCCACCAGCTTTTCTTGGAGTGGGTGAAACAAAAGTGGGTAATTTGGGACAGACATCTTCATAAGCCTCCATCCAGCATTCTCCTAGATATTCACCTCCATCAGGGTTTCAGTCAGCTTTCCTACAGTAGAAATTAAAAATATACTTTCAGAAAACACAAAACTTTTAAAATTTATAGTAAATTTAGAATAGGTTTTTTAAATAAATAATACTTAATTCGAGAATTAAAATCCGCAGAATTTAGCTCAGTCGGTATTAACTAATTACAAGGATAACCTTTACTTATTCCCTTGAAAACTTTCACTCTTATAAGAAATAAAAAAAAATTCTAAGCACAACACACAAGGAGCGTTTCAACCATTTTGTGTTGCTTCGTCTTGGGTCGTACACGATCTGTAATCGGCGTCTCAATCACATACAGTATAATTAAAATATCCTGGTGCAAATTACTTAAAAAGGTACATCAAGTACTGACAATTAAAAAAATATTAGTTCAATAAATTATTTTATATAGTAACATAAAAATTACTTACTTTGCGAGCGGCGAGCAGTCGTGTTGTCAATTCTTCATTGATGATGATGACGCTGCAAATTTTCAGTACAGCCATCTATCGGTTACGGATGCTAATAATGCACCAATGCTTAGCGGATAGGTATTTTTTTTTCTAGGGAAAAGGGTTCATAAGAATTCGTAGTGTCAATATTCAAACGGCTGTTTCTTCCTTTCTAATTGAGGTACATACTTGAAATTTTAATATGTTTTAATTACAGTATATCTATCTAGTCTTTAAATTTTTCGGGGTCCGGGGACAATTAGGGGGTCGTATACAAATTAAAAACCGTTCAATATAGAAAAAGGGGCGGGAAAATTTCACACGCCACATTAGTGCGATACTCCATTCAAAGCGTAACTTTGAGTTACACAACATAGTAAAATTTCATCAAAATCGGAAGGCAGGTTTTTTAAACTAGAATTTTTTCAAGTATTAAAATACACCGGATGTGCATGTAATTAGGCTAATTAAGGGACTTCCTATAGAGATAGAAGCATGAAATTTTAATATGTTGTTCATGGTGTGAATCCACACAATCTATTAAATTTTCAGGGTCTAATTCTAATTAGGGGGTCGTATACATAATAAATACCAGTAATAAACTCGAATAATCTATAAATCCAGAACTAATTCATCAACCTCTTAATGCGATACATATTTTTGTTTGCCTACCTAAAGGTCTACTACAACACATTAAAATCTTAAATATTTATCTCAATATTTGGTAAAAAAATTTCAAGTAAAACGAAAATTCTTTGAACCTAAATTACAAACGCAATATGTATATATTCCCCTTAAAATTTGCAATTTTTAGAACCATTTTTTATAAGCTTTCTAAATATGTAAAGCATTAAAATGTGACATTAAAAGTAAACAAACCGAGAACTCAAATTTGGGAAATATTCCAGAGTCATTCGCGTTAAAGACCAGTAAGCTCCATTCTGCTTTCAAAAATTCTCAATTGCGTCATAATCACCATGGAAACCCGAAATTCTGGAAAAACTTTGCCATAACGGTCCTTTACTCATAAGTAAAATGAAAAATTTTTTTAAAATAATATTTATCGATTTATTAAGCAAAAAGTGGACTTGTGTTTTTTAATGATCCCATATATTTTTTAATAAGTCTAATATCTCATTAAATTATAAAGTTATATTCATGAAAATTGGATATGACATGTATCACCATGTATATTTTAAGAATCAATCACCTTTTAAAAGATTATTAAAAAATAAATCGATTTATTTCAGAATTATCGGAGTTTTTTGGTAAAACGTCGGACAAAATAGAATCCGTTATAATGATCGGGTCCCTAGACGTCCCGAACAACATACTGAAAAGAAAAGATATAAACTTCTTATCCTTGAATGGAAATAAGGAAACCATTTCTTATAAAGAAACTTTGAACCTCGAGGTTCAAAGTTTCTTTATAAGAAACTAGCTGTTACGACCCGGCAAAGCCGGGTCTTACAGCTAGGCTAGCCTTTTATGCGAGCTTCGCTCGTTACTACTTCAAGTTCCTATTAATTATACATTAAATAAGAAGTTTAACTTTAATAATTTATTATTGTTGAATTAGAAACCAACTTCCCTAAAAGTAACTTTTTAACCTTTATTAAGTAAACCAACTTTCTTGAAAGATATTTATTTAAAAGCTATTATATTATTTTAAAATTTTAATTACTTTTATTTATTTATTTTTCTGATTATTGCGAGATGGCATCGAGTCAGTGAGTGACGTGGGCTTTTATATTTTTCTGATGATTATGATTATTATTGCGAGATGGCATCATAGTGTGCGAGCGTTCCAGAATCAGTGAGTCAGTGAGTCAGTGAGTGACGTGGGCTTTTATATGAGAGATGGTTTTTTATGTCAATGAACTCACTTAATTTTGTACAAACCCCACACTATTTCTGAAAAAAAAAACTGTTTTACGTGGGTTTTCTCAGGGTGTTTTATTGAAAAAACTCGATAAAACCCAACCCACTTGTTGTTTTTTTAAAAAAACCCGGGGTTTTGCCAACCCTGCTAATAATGCACCAATTTTTAGCTGATAGGTGTTTTTGAGGGAAAAGGGTGTGAGTCTTAAAAATTTCACGGACGATAGTATTCAGTCAGACGTCTTGGTTCAATTGTTCAAGTTCAAACATGGCGCCGAGAATGCGTGAATCCCCACTGAATAGCAATAGTACTAGAACGCATGCGCATTTAAAGTGACGAAAAAATGACCAAATTTATAACGTGTTTAAAAATCATGTCATTTAAAGTGACGTGAAAAGGATCAAATTTATAACGTCTTACAAATCACGTCCTTTTAAGTAACGAAAAATGACCAAATTTATTACGTGTTGAAAAATCACGTCATGTAAAGACACGTGAAAATGACCAAATTTATAACGTCTTACAAATCACGTCATTTAAGTGACGAAAAAATGACCAAATTTAAGGTGTGTTTTAAAATCACGTCATTTTAAGTGACGTGAAAATGTTATAATTTATGACGTCTTACAAATCACGTCATTTAAGTGACAAAAAATGACCAAATTTATGACGCATTAAATATCACGTCATTTTAAATGACTCAAAAATGACCAAATTCATGACGTCTTTAAAATTACGTCACTTAGAGTGACGTAATAATGACCACATTTATGACGTCGTATAATTCACGTCATTCAAAGTGACGTAAAAATGACCAAATTGTCACCATTCAGCAAAATGTGGTCATTTTAGGTGACGTAAAAATAACGTCTAAATGTCGTATTAAATTGACGTCATTTTTGGTGACTCAAAAAAGACGTCACAGTTGACGTGATTTTTTCCCTATCGACGTCATATGAAAAAATATGACCTGATTTTGACGTCACAAATGACGTCATTCGTGTACTTGGGTAATGGGACAGCGCGCACGACGAGTTCGGTGTGGGCAGCCACTAATTCGAACCAAAAGGGCTTTTTACGGGCAAAGCCACTTTATATTGTAGTAGGGCAAATAATTGTACTTTTTTAAATTTGTACCACTCGGGCAACGCTGTTATAGTACTTTAAAATACACAAGATATAAGGAAACACTGCTTTCTCACCCCAAAAAATATCGTCCTAGGCATAATCTTTACAATGCCCAACACGAAGAACAGAAACGGAGCAAGTCCAGCAACTTCCAGTCTGAAGGAAAACAAAATGCTGCTTATATTTCCCTTTTATAGTCCTAAAACATACATAAAATCCTTAAACCAGCCAAGTTGATGGTACCTTTGTGCTTTTAGTGCTTGAAATCCCGCCTTGGCTTAGAACCCCTATATTAAACCGATGCATCACAAAAACTCTTGTTTTACAACACTCTGTGGATCTAGTTTTAAAATGCTACTTATATTCCTCTCTATATAACATAGTTTGAAGTTCTTAATATTTTCAATGAAACTTATAGGTATCTTAATAAAAATCACTAAGCTCTTATCCTCGGTATAAAAGAAATGACATTGGATACTGACTGTATACCAGTCAGGGTATTATGACTGGATTTTAGAAAGTAAAAAAAGTTTGATGCATCATCTCCGTTCTCATATAAATTCCAATAAAGCATTAAGGATGACGTTTATTTTCTACAGAAGAAGCTGAAAACGTAACTAAATTACGTAACGAATTAGATCTCAAAACGTATCACTTGTCTAAAAAAAATCAGCGAATAAATTGTTTTCTTTCAAAAATTATTTTGTTACATTTATGTCTTTTTAAAATCAAAATGTAACGTTGTAACTATTGTGTAATGATTAATTTTTCTGTGTGTAGGTGTTCACATCTTCATGTCAAATGGAATTATAGAGTTGATCTATCTCTGAACAAAAATAAGATCGTAAGATTCAAACTTTTAAGTTGCTTAAAAAGTTAAATTAAAGAAAATATAGATTGTACGGAGTACGCGCAAATTTTGGTTGGAGGAAACCCTCTTGGAAAACATGATTATTTAAAATAGTTGCTTTTGAACCAAAAAAAAAAAAGAACACTTTACACTGCCATAAAAAACACAAAAATTTAAAAAATTTTGTTTGATAGCTTAATGGTTATTAAAAAAGGTTAAGTTGAAAAGTACGTATAGTTAAAGGATTTACATTCATGTTAAGTTATTTAATTGTACTTATTTTCCACGTATTATTTTCTAATACCTTTTCTTAAATGCAGAAATTTTTCAAACTGTAAATTTATTTTAATACTCATTCTTTTTTACACATGCAAACAGAAAATTATCATAATTAAGCGAATTTGACAAATAAACATTTATTGGTAATGATTTTGCTCGAAATTCTTTTCAAAGCCGGCAGTTTTAAATTTTTTACACGCACATCTTTTAGCAAATATCAGTTTATCCATCTTCATTTCCCTCACGCTTCACACTTTCTAAACATCATTTCATGTGCCCACTTTTGTAAACACCACCCATCAACCCTGTGGACTAATCGTTATTAATGGCGTTTTTCCAGAGATCCGTGTCCAGATAGCTTTAATGTCAACATCGCGAGACATCTTAATTCAGCCCGATCTAGATAGTGACAAAAAGTTCCAGGCGAAGGATGAAGTCTTCAGCCCTATTTTGACAGATGGAGTTCTTTTGATTAATAGCTCTGATGATGAATGATTTGGACTCTGAGGTCTTTTTCTGTGCTGCCAACATTGAATTATTCATTGGGAAATCCCGCTTGGCAATCGCTAAATGCATGGTGGTTAGGCTTTGGCAAAACCAATTTGTTTGTCCAAGCGTTAATGGAAATAATCAGTATTGTTTTTACACCATGGTTGTTATACTTTCTAAGTTGAATATTATCAATGTTATAGACATATTAAGAGTGATGTAAGGTTTTGTTTGTTTACTTTTTTGCAGTTTTTTAAAACAATAGCATTTTTCAACCTATGAATATACATACAGAGAAAAACATATTCTATTAACTAGCCTCATTCTATATGCAAATGTTTAACTATAGATAATTGAATCAAATTTTAAAATGAAAAAAAAAAAAATTAAAGTAACTTATTATAGTCACGTAACTCTAATTAGTACCTTAATGTTAGTTTACTTTAATTTTTATATATATATATGTTACGGGCAATGTGATAAATCCGGGCATTATTAATAATGTCCGGGCAATGTGATAAATTCAGTGGAATTTATGAATGAAATTTATCACTTTGCCCGCCTTCACTTCGGGCATTATTAATAATGCCCGATTAATCACTTTGCCCACAACATATATAACTTATTTTAGTCACGTAACTCTAATTAGTATCTTAATGTTATTTTGAAAATAAAATACTTTTCCTCTAAAAAAAGGAGTAACGAAAGGGTAATATAAGGACCATTTTTGTAAAGGTTTCTTGAATTCGCATTTTTCTCCACTGGTAGTCAAACTATTTTTTAACATATCAAACGGTGAAACCCTTACTCTTTAAATATCGACCAATTATCAACTGCACGTAGTACTGAAGATTTCTAGACAGCTCCACGTAGACGGAAGCCCTCTAAAAACTATCATATTTATTGGATACATTGCATTCGTCTTATTATTATATTCTTTGGTAGGATTGAATTAGAGCAACGCGAACCGTATATAGGCCCTTCAACCTCAGGTTCAAACTCCTGATTTAAAGAACATATAATTGAGCGAATATACCTCAAATCATTCGGAACTGTTCGAAACCCATCTCTGATTTCCTCTGTGTGAAGAAGCCCAGCCCCCGAAATACTTGGTCGTTCTCTTTTCACCGAGAGGTATATTCTGTCAGAGAGAGGGGCTCCGATTCCTTAGAATAGTAATTGGTGTTTGGGCCGTACCATTGTTATGGAAATCCCCGCTGCAACGGAATTTGTATGAAAAAGCGATAGAAAGATCGAAAATGATAAAAGAGTCATATACAACGAAACTTTTTTGTTAAATGTGTATTTTGACGAGGAAAAGTGTCAAAAATGACTTTTTAAATAAAAAATTTTTGTATCAACAATCATGTTGTTTATAAAAGTTCCAAAGAAATGTAACTAACTATATATAGTCCAGGCAAATTAGACATTGACCCGGACATTCAATATAACAGTGTGAAAATTGGTGGAAATGTAGAGGATAGTGTTCTGATTAATATCCTGAAAATCCCAAAAATTCTATCGACGGGATTATCCGCCATTTTGAAAAAACCACAGCCATCTTGGATTCCGTTTTCAAGTATAGCGGCTGAACCAAGCGTTCGATTGTGTTCGTTTTTGCCCTAAAGTGTTTAATAATGAGCATTTTAAGATGCAGCGTCAAAAAATTCGAAATAAAAAAGTTAATTTAATTAGAATTAATTTTTATTTAATTAATGTTTTGCTGGGTTAAAATGCAGGTAAGCATTCATAACAACATGCTGAAAATTGGTAGAAATGTTGAGGGTAGTATCCTGATCGATATCCCAAAATTCCCAAAAAATACCACGAGGGGAAACTGCCATTTCGAATAAACCGCCGCCATCTTGGATTGCGTTTTAAGCACAGCGACTGAACCGAGCGTCAGATTGTGTTCGTTTTTGTCCCAAATTGTTTAACAATATGTATTTTAAGAGCCAAAGTCAAAATATACAAAATGAAAAAGTTAATTTAATTATAATTAATTTTTTATTTTATTAATGCTTTGCTCGGTTAAAATGTAGGAAGACCTTCAAAATAACAAGCTGAAAATTGGTGGAAATGTTGAGGATAGTGTCCTGATCTATATCCCAAAAAATCCCACCAGGGGAAAATCCGCCATTTTGAAAAAACCATCGTCATCTTAGACTCGCAGTTTAGCATAGTGATAGTCCAATTTTTCTCTTTACACAACAATGAAATTTCCCCAAAACTCATTATTGTAGCCGAAAAAAACTGGAATTTTAAAGTCGAATATTTCAAAAACTATTCAAGTGATTTATGTAAATTTGGACTTAAAATTTAATTTATTTATTCAATAAAAACATGGCATTAATTGCATAGTCAAAAATCTCACCGATTGGTTGCAATTAAAACAAATAGAATGAACAAAATGGTCAAAATTAGAAACCGAACTATACTCCAAGCGGTATAGCAACCAAACGGTGAGATTTTTTACTATAATATACAATTAATGACATGTTTTTATTGAATAAATAATCTAAATTTTAAGTCCAAATTTACTTAAATCACTTGAATAGTTTTTGAAATATTCGACTTTAAAATTCCAGTTTTTTTCGGCTACAATAATGAGTTTTGGGGAAATTTCATTGTTGTGTAAAGAGAAAAATTGGACTATCACTATGCTAAACTGCAAATCTAAGATGACGTTGGTTTTTTCAAAATGGCGGATTTTCCCCTGGTGGGATTTTTTGGGACTTTTGGGATATCGATCAGGATACTATCCTCAACATTTCCACCAATTTTCAGCTTGTTATTTTGAAGGTCTTCCTACATTTTAACCGAGCAAAGCATTAATAAAATAAAAAATTAATTATAATTAAATTAACTTTTTCATTTTGAATATTTTGACTTTGGCTCTTAAAATACATATTGTTAAACAATTTGGGACAAAATGAACACAATCTGATGCTCGGTTCAGTCGCTGTGGTTAAAAACGCAATCCAAGATGGCGTCGGTTCTTTCGAAATGGAGGTTTCCCCAGGAGGGATTTTTTGGGAATTTTGGGACATCTATCAGGATACTACCCTCAACATTTCTACCAATTTTCAGCATGTTGTTATGAATGCTTACCTAAATTTTAACCCAGCAAAGCATTAATTAAATAAAAATTAATTCTAATTAAATTAACTTTTTTATTTCGAATTTTTTGACGCTGCATCTTAAAATGCTCATTATTAAACACTTTAGGGCAAAAACGAACACAATCGAACGCTTGGTTCAGCCGCTATACTTGAAAACGGAATCCAAGATGGCTGTGGTTTTTTCAAAATGGCGGATAATCCCGTCGATAGAATTTTTGGGATTTTCAGGATATTAATCAAAACACTATCCTCTACATTTCCACCAATTTTCACACTGTTATATTGAATGTCCGGGTTCGGCCCATTTTTTGTCTAATTTGCCTGGACTAATAAGGGATTCGTCAGTTTAAAAAAGGGAATAAGTACATAAATGGCAAATTGACTTTGCTTGCTCAAAAAAAAAAAAAAATCTCCAAGCTTCCAAGCCATAGTGGAAAAAAGAAAAAAAACTACCCCTTATAGGCAGATATGGCCCCTTGAATTGGGCGAAATCGATTGTCCATTCATTGTATTTTTTAAAATTTAATTTTAAATTTAAATTACCTTGTCTTTCTTTTCTTATTCTTTGTATTGTAAACTAATCCAAAACAAAATTTGTTTTCAATATAAATGTGCTTTTACCATATTATCCAGTGAAAGCTAGACTTCATTGATATTCATTAAGCTGAATTATAACCTGCCTTTTTATTTCTCACTTTTGTGCTGTGAACTAAGCAAAAAAATATAATTTAATTGCCAATTTAAGTGGTTTTTTAAGATTTTTCAGTTGCAATTTTATAAGTTTGAAACGGGAATAAGTCAATCAACTTTTTTCAACTGTACAATATTTTTCCGTGTGTGAATATACTTATTTATGTATGTGGCCCCCCTGTAAAAAGGGGCTGTGCCTGTGAGTGTGGCGTGGGCAACAGTACTTCACCTCCGTGGCTTCGGTCCACAGGTGCCCACTGGGTAACGCAAAGTACTGCTTCGGCATGACATGGGTTAATGGACTTCAGTTACAGCTCTAACAATTACCTGCCATTAAAAAAAATACATATATACTTATTTATTTTTTTGGATGATTGTTCAGTTTTTTAAATAGGGTCAAGTTTTTGGGTTTTATAACAATAACTCCATTACTTATATAGTTTTTAAAATGATCAAAACTTGGTTTTTGGGACTTTCCTTTTCAGACTAACTATTCAAATATGAAACCAATCATAAGTGTTACGAGGTAAAAATATAGGATTTACTGAAGCAATTCAAAATTGATTATGCTTAAATTTATTTTTCCTTACTCTCAGTTTTACAAATGAGCTGGTTAGGATGAAAGTGGTGTAAGTCCACTGAACTTCGTTTTGTGTAATTGAAGGTTTTCTAAAAACATGTGCTAAAAATTCAGGATTGCTTATATTTTTACTTTGTGGGGTGGATTTGTCTTTAGGCAGGGACACAATTTTTGCTGTGGATCAACTTTTATCAAATTTTAACTGAAAGTGCTTTAAATTAGCTTTAATGGACTTACACCACTTTCATCCTAACAGATTGATGGGTTTCGGGAAGGAAGATGGGTATTGAGATGTAGTAAATATAGCTTTCCGAGCAACTGGCTAGTACAAGGTTAGATTTTAAGGTTCTGTTCCACAGATTTTGATGCTTTGATTACGAATATTTTGGTGGAAAATTTTTTATGACCCATATTGGGGGGTCATATTCAAAATGGCGACCGTGAAACGTTCTTCGCTTGATATGCCTCTAGTTTATTTTTTCTATTTGCTTTAACTAAAGCTAAGGTATAAATTAAAATAGGTTTTCATTTTTTTAAAAAACTTGTTACCGATGTGATTTTTAAGATGGCGTCCAAGATGGCCGCCGATTATAAAGTTTTGCAGTTTTTATGATAGAAAGTTGAGCAATGTATCAAATTGATTGATTTTGAGTAAGGAAATGGAAATTTAATTGAAATGAAATTATTTTTTACAATAATAAACGCTTTTTTTAACCATTAATTTTAAAAAAATTTAATTAAAAAATTAATTTAAAATATTTTACTAATTTTTATTTTTGACTTTTGATATAAAGTACGCCACTGTTTGAATTATACTAGGTTATTAAATTAATTTTAACTTGTTATTAGGGTGATTTTCAAGATGGCGTCTAAGATGGCCGCCGTTTATAATTTTTTCAGTTTTTATGATAGATAGTTGAGCAATAAATCAAATTGATTGATTTAGAGTTAGTAAATGGACATTTCAATAAAATTAAATTATATTTTACAACAATAAAAAAAAATTAACCATAAATTTTTAATTTTAGAAATTTTAAATTTTAAAAAATAAACTTAAAACATTTTATTAAGTTTTATTTATGACATTTGATGTTTAGTACGACACTGATTTAATTATAATGGGTTATCAATTTCATTAAAACTTGGTATTTGGGGGATTTTTAACTGGCGTCCAAGATGGCGGCCGTTTATAGTTTGTATAATTTTCTATGGATAGTTTAGAGCAATATAGTTTAGAGCAATATATCAAATTGATTGATTTTGAGTTAGGAAATGGAATTTTAAATGAAATTACATTTGTTTTTCACACCAATAAACTCTTTTTAAAACCAGTAATTTCTAACTTAAAAAACTAAATTATAAAAAATGTTAAATTTTTATTTATGGCATTTGATATAAATTAATACACTGTTTGAATTATAATGGGTTATCAATCAATAATTATCAATAAATTAATACATTTATCAATCCTAAGTTCCTCAATACCTAAAGTTACTAGCATACTGTAATTTATATAAAATGGTTGTTAAAATACATACAAGATATTGACTGCAAAGGGGCGTCTGTATTAGCCATGACGATTAAAGGATTTAAGCTTTCCCGCTTAATCTTCCCGCGCGGATTTTATTTTCGGATATTTTCTTACAAAAAGGGGTCATCCATAAATTTGTAATGAAAGATAACAAAAAATAATTTTTCTCCAGTAAGACGCTTTTTCATAACCCAACAGCCCTCGCCTTTGCAGCCGCGCGCGAATGTCCTTGGGATTCTCTAGATTCTCTTATCAAAACAAATTCACTGCACGAAGCGGAGCTGTGGACTTATGCCACTTTCATCCTGACGATAACGGCTGTTTCGGTAAGTAGTCATTTTTTGAGTCGCTCTCACGGGCCAACAAATCAACTTTTTCCTTAGCAAACAACTACACTAAATAAAGGACCTAAAACTCTATCCAAATCCACTCTTAACTCAACTTTTGTCATTTTTGGACTTACACCACTTTCATCCTGGGCAGCTCAAATGTCGAAAGAAGAACGGTTATATAGTATCTTCAAAAGCTAATCGAACCACTTACAATAATACCTACAAAACAGGCATAAATTTAAAAATCTACCTCTAAACATCTAATCCAAACTCACTGTACGTTATTCCAGTCCTCCCAGAAATAGCATGTCGTTTCATCAAAACAGTTGGGTCTCCTTTACTGCCTCTGACTTAATAAGACAACTACCAAAATTAAAGAGAAAAGATGGCAGAGGTTATGCAGTACAAAACCTCTACTAACGAATAACTGATTTGACGCATACACAAATAAAAGTCTAATCCATAGAAATCTTTAAAATGTTCCAAGAGTCTTCATTAGTCTTTCTTGTACCGTTTTCCTGAAACAGAAAAGCTACCAAAACAAAGACTCTCAGAAATGCGTGCGTTTGCTCCTAACAAAATGGGCCTGGCTAGATGTGGATGCAGGATCGCAAAACAAAAGCCTATTGTGTTGAATGTTGTGGGACCAAATTTTCTGAGTATAATTAAGCGAACCGTCTTGCTGCTGGTACTATTAAAAGGGAGGTGTTTAAGTTAGCATTCTTTGTAAGTTGAATAAAGACTGAAATAAAAAGAAATGTTTTTCATTATGTTAATTTTAAAATTAAATGTATTGTTAACATACATTATAATATTGACAAATAATTAATTAGCAGATAAAATGGACCGTTTCCCTAATAATAAAAATTGTAAGTTAATAAAGAAAGTTAAAAAGAAATAATAATAAAGAACAATTTTTGTAAGGTTTCACATGAGAATTCGACAATTCAAAATACTTATTTTACGAATAAAAAATATCAAAATTAAAAATGTAGAAATTTCATTCAAATTTCAATGTAAAATCTTTAAGCATGTTTTGAACACAGATTATAGGTAATCCCTTTTATTCAATCATTTTTAATTTTCCCAATGCCATTAACAAGCAACGGAAAATCAAAATTGATCTTTTTAGCCCGCAAAAGATAGCGCCAGATCTACTATTTGGCCCGTGGCAAATTTTGGCCCGCAACGCGATTGACGTTGTGCAGGATTTTTACCGATTTCAGGATTTCAAAAATATACCTCTCCAAACCAAGAATTTTTTTTTCAAAAGAATGGCCCCTCTTTATTTTTTTTCTAAAATATTGCTTACTCTATTTTTTGAAAATATTGGCAGTCAGACAGAATTAAGCTTTTTGGTGGGCATTTTTGTATTTAATCTACCCGAATTTAACCTTCTCCCAGTTCCAGATAACATCCAATAGCCGCGAAACTAAATCCTTAATTATTTTTAGTTTTGTTTCCTGGGATTAGATTGGTAGGTATACACGAAACTTTTTAAATATTAAACATAATCTTTAAATATTAAACACTTTTGTCATACACAGAAATAATACAAGTTTTTCTTTGAGGTTGTATTATAATAGAATCCGTTTTTAATTATTTTACATTACCCAAGTTCAGAAATTATGTTTCAAAAAGGAGCCTCACAAGATGCATACAGAAAGAGAAAATATACACTTTTAAAATTCACAATTCAAGTATTTAAAACTTTTTATTGGTCATAAAATTGCCTCAGACATTTTACTAATACTAATAAAATCTCTAGAGATGTTAATTATATACACTGCATGCAAGATTATAAAAATGCTAAGGAAATTAGTTAAAAACAATATAAGTATCTTTCCTTTAACAGTATTTATGTATAATACCAGTAACAATAGAGTTGATATGATTAATTTTTAAAACTGCTAGCATATACAGGGTGTTTCAAATAAGTGTTTCATAACTTCTAGGGGAGGTAGGGTACATCAATACGAAAAAGAATCGGTATAGAAAGGGGGGGGTCGCAAGTGGGGTCTAAGGGGTGAAAATCACGGGTGAAAATTAGCAAAAAACCTCGCATATCTGGGCAGAAAGCGATACAATTGTTCGATTCCGGTATTTTTTATATTTAACCAATTCAAATTTTTCATGTAAAAATCAGATACACGAGTGTTTATCCTAATCAAAAACAGACCAATAAATTAAACAGGCATGCGTTGTAAGTTGATAGACTGCAATAGAAAGTGTCACGACAAAAACATCTTAATATTAGAGTTTTGTTGGTTCTTTGGTTGGAGTTCTATGGCACAAAGAACTAAAGTCTGACCAAAGGACAATTGTAACTTTAATCTACCAACAACGCATGCCTCATTCAATTATTGGTCTGTTTTTGATTAGAATAAACACTTGCATCTCGTTTTTACATGAAAAATTTGAATTGGTTGAATGTAAAAATTACCGGAATCGAACAATTGTATCGCTTTCTGCCCAGATATGCGAGGTTTTTTACTAATTTTCACCCGTGATTTTCACCCCTTAGACCCCACTTGCGACCCCCTTTTCTATACCGATTCTTGTTCGTCTTGATGTACCCTACCTCCCCTAGAAGTTATGAAACACTTATCTGAAACACATTGTATAATAATTTTTAACCCATTAGACTACATATTTACACGAAACTGATCTTCTTATATTAAAACAAACAAATTACGTACCGTATCACAGTTTATGGATTATCTTATGTAACACAGTTACTCTGATGCCCCCAAACAACTAGTTCCTTCTAATTTAAGTATATTGATAATCGATTTTTTTATTCAAAACCCTTTTATGTAGTACAAGCCGTTTGATAGCATGATACTGAAACTTAAATGTTCACTGGATAAAAAATGAGTAGTAATGAGAAAGGTAAAAGTTGTGTACTACGAGTATCTCATCTAATATATTCAATCTTTAAAATGTTTTCGAAGGACTTTTCGGCTTTCTTTCAAGATACCTCGGCACCTTTTCCTTTTAGGGAAAGAGTGTGAACCTGGCCCTATTTCAACTAGCTGAAGATCTGCTAGCCACTCTTTCTAATCTTCTTAACGATCTTTTTTTCAGTCTCATCACCATCAACAGACGGCCTTCGTTTTTATTTTTTATTTACTTCTTGCTCTATACATTTTTCCTCAGAGTCCGAATCCATCCCCAGGCTAATTATCTCAGTGATGGGCTCACGAAAACTCATCTTGTGATCCTGAGCAAGCCAGTTTTTGGTCCAACCTTCCAGCAGACTCACCCCGCTGGTTCCAAATGATTCGGCTGGAACCGAAATTGCAGCTTCCATAATCGAACGACTGGTTTCAGCTTGGACTTCAACTGGACTTGTAGTTGCTAAATCCGGTTTTTGGTTGTCCGCAGTCGAATGGTCAAGAACAGGATGGTTCTTTCCAATCGGAAACGGGGTTGGGTTATCCAGAGTTGAAGAGCACATAACAGGGTAGTTATGTGTAACCGGGATCACTGAAACTGGAGCCGACTGTTCCGGAATTGGAATGCTCTGTCCAATAACCGTAGACGTGGGATCTGGTGTGGGGTTGGTCGGAGCCCGAAAGTCAGAAACAGGATGATTCTGTTCAACTGGAGCCACCGAAACGGATGGTAGAATATCTGTTTTACATGAAGGATATTTGATCTTTCCACGCGTGCAAATAGTCAAAAGCTTAGGTAAGAGCGTTGGGTACTCGGATGGTTTAAACACATTTAATGCATTTATTCTTAAATTCTCGATTTCGTCCTCGTTGCTTGGTGACCCTCTACTTTTATGTTCATATATCATGCTAAGTAATTGTCCGTATCTAGAGCAATCAAGCGTGAAATACATTTCAAACAAAAATGAGAAATTCTCGTAAAATCGGAATGTAAAAGCAACGCCCGAATTTTGACATTCCATCCGATGCTGGTTTTCTCTTTCTCTGACAATTTCTAATAAGCAATTACCAACAGTCTGCTTTTTTTCATGTTCGTGAAGTCTCAGAACCACAAACTGCAGCATTTTAACAAAAACACGTCTAAAAGTTGCGCCATCGAGATGTAGATAAGCACTCTCAAGGAAAACTAATTCCGAATTATTGCTTCCCTCTCTTGATTGTAAAAATCTAAAAACCCTTCTCGTTAAGTAGCCACAATCCAGTATTGGTGCAAATATTCTGATTGATTTAAGACGCCAATCACATACAAGAGGTTCTTTCAGAAGTTCCCAAAACTCCGTCTTAAAACAATGGAATTTAAAATCAGGGAGGTTATTCTTGGCATCGATCGCTATTTGCTCCGCCTCTTCCATAATCGAAAGAGGATTCGGTTCAACTGGAGCCACTGAATCGGACGTTAGGTTATCTGTTTTAGATGAAGGAAATTTCACATTTCCACGTGTGAAAATATTCAAGAGCTCAGGGAAGAGCGTTGGGTACTCATGTGGTTCAAGCAATTTTAATGCTTTTATTCTTAAACGCTCGATTTCGTCCTGGTTGCATGGTGCCACTCTACTTTTATGTTCATATATCATGCTAAGTAATTGTCCGTATCTAGAGCGATCAAGCGTGAAATACATTTTAAACAAAAATAAGAAATTCTGGTAAAATCGGAATGGAAAAGCAACGCCCGATTTTTGATATTCCATCCGATGCTTGTTTTCTCTTTTTCTGACAATGTCTAATACGATTTTACCAGCAATCTTCTTTTCATTTTGGTAAACCCCAGTTGGTGGCCCCAGAACCACAAACTGCACCATTTTAACAAAAATACGTCTAAAAGTTGCGCCATCGAGATGTAGATAAGCACTCTCAAGGAAAACTAATTCCAAATTGGAGGTTCCCCATCTTGATTGGAAAAGTCTAAAAAGCCTTCTCGTTAAGTCGTCATAATCCAGTATTGGTTCGAATATTCTGAGTGATCTTGCATGCCAATCATGTGCAAAAGATACTTTTAGAAGTTCCCAAAACTCTCTCTGAAAGCAATGGAATTTGATATCAGGGAGGACATTCTTGGCATTGATCACTATTTGTTCCGCCTCTTCCATGGATAAAGATATTCGAATCAAGACGACATTCGATGGGGGGGAGAAGACCTTGCAGCTTCAATCTCTCCTGTTAAAAAGGCATTGAGTTGGAAGAGGTTTGCAAATGGGCTTGAATTGAGTTAATAGGGTAGAGATATTTGCTTGCTCTCTGGGAGCCGCTTCTTTTTCTTCTTCCTATTCACTTGATATTATTGTCCTTAATGTTAGATAGGGTATGCCAAGTAGCTTCGGGTGGGAGGAATATTTTGAGGCCGTTGGAGCAATAACCAGGTATCTCCACTTTCAAACCATGTTTATTCAGTTATATTTGCCACACGAGCGCTTATTTATGCAAAATTTTAATCTAATGCGCATGGACTTGATTTTCGCTGTTTTTTGGAAGTTATAATAAAATAAAAACTGGGAATAGAACCCAGGAACTCTCGCATGCTACGCAAGCGTCCTTACTACTGCTTCAGCGGGCATTCATTAACTTTAAAAATTATAACATTTTCTGGCACAGCTGGAATAAGAGTCCTCCATTGGGCGACTCGCGTTGCGGTCGCCAAGTTAGCGGTACGGAAGTTAGCGACACAGTTAGTAGTTGTCGGTATAGTTGGCGATCGCGACGCGATTGCCAAATGGAGGACTCTTATTCGAGCTGATCCCATTTTCTTTCTTTTGACGCAAGCACATGGCGAGACCAAAATGTTGCATTTATAAGCGCTATAATATTTGCAAATTTCGCGGTACATTTTTAATCATTGTTGCCTTAAAATGCAGATTTTTGCTTGTGCCCAGGTATGGGTTCTTAAACTGCAGGCCTGAAAAAAAAACCCCTGGGCCTCATTTTAACTTTCTTAGAGACTTAACTGAGTGAAAACACCAGTGTGGGGGGGACGGATGGCCCGTTGGGTTTGCTCTCTGCCCTTCACGCCAGCAGTCTGCGCACTGCTCCGTAGTCAGTTCGATTCTGACCTCGCCCCTGGGTGTAATTTCCTTCTTTGTGTCAGTAAAAATTCTGTTGTGGCTGTCTTACTTGACGAGGGTGTATAAGCGGATTTGAGACCCAGCACACATACCTGAAAATATATGTAACAACAAACCAAACCAAACACCAGTGTGGTGATAGATGTTTAAGGTTGAGGGTAATCAATAAGTACTTACCTGCACTTTTAAAAAATCCAAGGAGTTTGATATCATCCGCTTGAAATTTTAAAACGCAAAATCAAGCTTATATATCTTATACATAGAAGGATCCTGGTACAAATACAAGGGTTGCTTTTTTGACTCCAGTATTTATCCTAACCTACACATTAACAAGCATGAGAAATTTAAAATTGCTCTTTTAGGCCCGCAAAAGATCGAACCAGATCTTTGATCGAACCAGATGAACTTTTTGGCCCGTGACAAATTTAGATGGCGAATTTTGGCCTGCAACGCAATTGAAGTTTTGCAGGATTTTTACCGATCTCAGGATTTCAATAATAAACCTCTCCAAACCAGGAATTTTATCAAGTGTTTTTCAAAAGAATCGCCTCTTTTTTTTTCTCTAAAATATATGACTTACTCTAAGCATATGAAAAATCTGGGCAGTCAGACAGAATTAAGATTTTTGGTGTGTATTTTTGTATTTTATCTATCCGTATTTAACCTTCTCCCAGTTCAGGATATCATCCAATAGCCGCGAAACTAAATCTTTTTTTTTTTGTTTAGTTTTGTTTCAAGGAATTAGATTGGTAGGTATACACGACGCTTTTTAAATATTAAAAATAATCATATAACTTGTGTCATACCACGGCTTACTAGATACTATTATACAGGCTAGCCAAGTACGGAAATCATTAAACATCCAGATGGCAATACTGGACAAACTGGCAAAGTATATCCACAGTGTTGAAGGCGGTAGGTGATATAGGTAGGACTTGTGGCGATCCAAGCGGGAAAAGTTGTCAAATGGTTTTCATTGTTCAAAACTCGGCTAGCCTGTATAGTATGTAGTAAGCCTTGGTCATACACAGAAATAATGCAAGGTTTTCTTTGAGTTTATATTATAATATAATCCGTTATTAATTTCTAAACTTGGGTAATGTAAAACAATTATGTTTCAAAAAGGAGCCTGACAGGGTGCATACAGAAAGAGAAAATATACACTTTTAAAATTCACAATTCAAGTATTTAAAACTTTTTATTGATCATTAAAATTGCCTCTTTCAGATATTTTACTAATACTAATAAAATCTCTAGAGATGTTAATGATATACACTGCATGCAAGATTATAAAAATGCTAAGGAAATTATTAAAAACAATAAGTATATTTCCTTTAACAGTATACGTTGTATAATATCAGAGTAACAATAGAGTAGAGAGTAGGTATGAGTAATTTTTATAAATGATTTTTAACTTTTAGACTACATATTGACATGAAACTCATTTTCTTATAATGAGAAAAGTAAACGTCGTGTATCTTATCTAATATATTCCATCTTTAAAAATTTTTTTCAAGGACTTTTCGGCTTTCTTTCAAGATTTTGGTTGTCCGCAGTCGAATGGATGGAATGTCGGAACAGTCCCGAAATCCGAATGCCTTGTCCAACCGTAGTCGTTGAATCCGGTTTTTGGTTGTCCGCAGTCGAATGGTCAAGAACAGGATGGTTCTTTCCAATCGGAATCGGGGTTGGGTTATCCAGAGTTGAAGGACACCTTACAGGGTAGCTATGTGTAACCGGGAGCACTGAAGCTGGAAGCGAGCGTTCCGGAATAGACGACATTAGTCATTACGTCACTTGCTTGTTTGGAAACGTTGATTCCATCCGTGATTGGTTCCGTACGGATTTACTTCCAATCACGGAACCAATCACGGATAGAATCAACGTTTCCAAACAAGCAAGTGACGTCACACTAATGTCGTCTATTGGAATGCTCTGTCCAATAACCGTAGACGGGGGATCTGGTGTGGGGTTGGTCGGAGCCCGAAAGTCAGAAACAGGAGGATTCTGTTCAACTGGAGCCACCGAATCGGATGGTAGAATATCTGTTTTAGATGAAGGAGATTTCACCTTTCCACGCGTGCAAATAGTCAAAAACTTAGGTAAGAGCGTTGGGGACTCGGATGGTTTAAACACTTTTAATGCTTTTATTCTTAAACTCTCGATTTCGTCCTCGTTGATTGGTGCCCCTCTACTTTCATGTTCATACATCATGCCAAGTAATCGTTGGTATCTAGAGAAATCAAGCGTGAAATAAATTTCAAACAAAAATGAGAAATTCTGGTAAAATCGGAATGGAAAAGCAGCGCCCGATGTTTGATATTCCTTCCAATGCAGGTTTTCTTTTTTTTTTGACTATGTCTAATAAGCAATTACCAACAATCTGCTTTTTTTCATGTTCGCGAAGTCCCAGATCCACAAAGTGCAGCATTTTAACAAAAACACGTCTAAAAGTTGCGCCATCGAGATGTAAATAAGCGCTCTCAAGGAAAACTAATTCCAAATTATCGCTTCCCCTTCTTGAGTCTAAAAGTCTAAAAACCCTTCTCGTTAAGTCGTCACAATCCAGTATTGGTCCGAATATTCTGAGTGATCTAACACGCCAATCACATACAACAGGTTCTTTCAGAAGTTCCCTAAACTCCGTCTTAAAACAACGGAATTTAAAATCAGGGAGGTTCTTCTTGGCATCGATCACTATTTGTTCCGCTTCTTCCATAATCGAACGATAATTCTGTTCAACTGTAGCCATTGAATCGGATGTTAGGTTATCTGTTTTAGATGAAGGAAATTTCACATTTCCAGACGTGCAAGTATTCAAGAGCTTAGGTAAGATCGTTGGGTACTCGCCTGGTCCAAACAATTTTAATGCTTTTATTCTTAAACGCTCGATTTCGTCCTCGTTGCTTTGTGCCCCTCTGCTTTTATGTTCATATATCATGTCAAGTAATTGTTTGTATCCAGAGAGATCAAGCGTGAAATACATTTCAAACAAAAACGAGAAATTCTGGTAAAATCGGAATGGAAAAGCAGCGCCCGATGTTTGATATTCCTTCCAATGCAGGTTTTCTTTCTCTGACTATGTCTAATAAGCAATTACCAACAATCTGCTTTTTTTCATGTTCATGAAGTCCCAGAACCACAAACTGCATCATTTTAACAAAAACACGTCTAAAAGTTGCGCCATCGAGATGTAGATAAGCACTCTCAAGGAAAACTAATTCCAAATTATTGCTTCCCCCTCTTGAGTCTAAAAGTCTAAAAACCCTTCTCGTTAAGTCGTCACAATCCAGTATTGGTCCGAATATTCTGAGTGATCTTGCATGCCAATCACATACAAGAGGTACTCTTAGAAGTACCCGAAACTCCGTCTTAAAAGAATGGAATTTAAAATCAGGGAGGTTATTCTTGGCATCGATCACTATTTGGTCCGCCTCTTCCATAGATAAAGATATTCGAATCGAGAAGACCTTGCAGCTTCAATCTCTCCTGCTAAAAATCATTGGGTTGGAAGAGGTTTTGCAAGTGGCTTGAATTGAGTTAATAGAGTAGAGACATTTGCTTGCTCTCTGGGAGCCGCTTCTTCTTCTTCTTCCTATTGACCTGTTATTATTGACCTGTTATTATTGACCTTAATGTTAGATAGGGTATGCCCAGTAGCTTCGTGTGTGGGGTTAATTGAGGCAGTTGGGGTAATAACCAGGCGGAGGGTCTATTTGTGCGGCAAAACCGGCAGTTGGCGCATGCGTCGTAGGTCTCGCTTTGCTACGTAGCAGTCCCGGCGCTCCAATCAAAACCGTTGCCGGGTAAAAAAGACTAGAGTTGTAGAGTACATTTGCCGGCCAAATAGACAGTGCCCCAAGTTTATTTAGTTATACATATTTGCCACGAGGGCTTATTTATCCAGCATTTTGATCCAATGCGCATGCGTGTGGACTTAATTTTTGCTGTTTTTTGGAAGATTTAATAAAATAATAACTGGGGATAGAACCTATTAACTGCCGCATGCTACGCAAGCATCCTACCACTGCTCCAGCGGGCATTCATGAATTTTAAAACTTATTATAACATCTTCTTTCTTTTAACGCATGCGCATGGCGAGACCAAAATTTTGCATTTCTAAGCGCTATAATATGTGCAAATTTTTCGATACATTTTTAATCATTGTTGCATTAAAATGCAGATCTTTGCTTGTGCCCAGGCAAGGCTAAACTGGATTCGTTGTGTTATATCAGACTTGGTCATTACCCAAAAGATCAAAGAAGCTCGGTAGTAGTTTAGTCTCGGTAGCGAGGAGACGTGGCCAGCGCCATCTGCCATTCATTCATTTCATATAGGAATGACAGATAGATGGCGCTGGCCACGTTTCGCTCGTTACCGCTCCTCCGTAACATCGCTTTTAACTCATTGTCCAAGCCTGATATAACACAACGGATCCAGTTTAGCATTGGCCCAGGTATGGGTTCTTAAACTGCAAGTCTGACAAAAAACCCTGGCCTCATTTCAACTGTTTTAGAGACATAACTGAGCATAAACATTTTTAAAAAATCTAAGGAGTTCGATATCATCTGCTTGAAATTTATAAAACGCAAGATCAAGCTTATATTTATTATACACAGGGGTATCCTAGTATAAATGATAAAAGTGTGTGTGTGCGCGTGCGTACGTGAATCAGATAAGCGATCAAGAGAGCCAAACCTAACGCTAACGATCAATGACGTCAGTTCTTCACGATAACTACTCTGATTCGTCAATGTGTTTCCAATAGGTTGTGACGTTCCTGAACGACCTCTACACTGTGTTCGACTCCATCATCGGCAACTATGACGTGTACAAAGTGGAGACGATCGGAGACGCGTATATGGTGGTCAGTGGACTGCCCATCCGCAACGGTAACCAGCACGCGGCGGAGATCTCCAGCATGGCACTGGACCTTCTGGAAGCGGTCAAGACCTTCAAGATTCGCCACAAGCCCACGCAGTCCCTGCTTCTGCGCATCGGAATTCATTCAGGTACTGTCTGTCAAGTTGAGCTCTCGTTTACATTTCTGTTGTCTAGGCAACAGGATTCTCCTCATTTTCAACGGAGGGAATTGTTGCATTGAATCACTAGTCCTCCCCGCGTAACCCGGTTGCTCCCAATGCGCGTTGGGAGCAACCGGGTTCCCATTTCATTCCGCAACTCACCCATTTGCCTTGATATCATTCTTAGAGGAGGCAGCTCCGAATGTTCAAGCGAGCAGCTGACGTCTATTCCACCGTCTTACAGCCAGCTGATGCGTTTTTTTCTTCTAGATATTAGCAGCATTCACAACAGCCAACCTGTTCAACCGGAGAAAGAGCTAAAGAAGTAGGGGTAAAGGGATCTCCGAAAACCATCCGTGAGGAAATTCAATAGCCCGTTCACAAGAGCACTCGTCTTACCAGTAGAAAGAATCACGTGACAAGCGAGCGAGCTCGTAGAAATGCATTACGGGAAGCGAGTGAGAGCGCCGTCTACAGGAGGTTGATTCAATTAAAACAATTCCTCTTGCTATAGCCCAGGGGAGAATTTCCAACCGATGGTCAGGTGACATTTTCCCTAGCGTAAGGAGAGCGGTGGAATAAGAACCAGTTTTCTCCGCCTTTCCTCCGATAAAATGGCTCTTGTGAACGCGGCTATTGTGTCAACTTTAATGTATTAAATTTTTAGCAGGGAGGAAATGACTGAAAATTTTATTTTTTTTTACGTGTTTGGGGGGATACTACCGCTCAACCGACCCAGGGAACCGCAGCTGACGTTCACTAGGCTTTATGGTACAACTCTCTGAAGCATTCCACCAATTATCGCTTGAGAGGAAATTGGTCACCAAAATCTGTCACTGTCTCCCGTACTATAAGAGGGTAGTTTAAAAAATGACTAAATTTACTCATCAACTTCAACTCAGAGAAAATTTCGATTCCTGCCGTGTTTAAAATAAAGTATATTGCTCATATTAGCCAAACTGAGACTTCGCGTTTTAAGACTTGACAATCACACTCCTATTCAAATTACACAGAGTATAGCAGTTTGTACAATGAATTATGAATCCCTCCTTATACATATAAGCAGGCTTTCCCACCTGGTCTCGTCTAGGTGAGATAAGGCCCACTACAACAACCCTAATTTCTCAAACATCGGAATTCCTTTACATCCCCCAATTAACCCACGTTCTTTGCCTTCCGAAATACCGCCAGGTCGCAAACTTCAAATTACCTCGAGTTGAATGAAACCTCAGGGCGCCGCTTGGCAAATCGACGGTTTATTAATTAAACCAACTGCCAACCCGCTTTTATTCATTAATTCGATGATGCTTTTCCCGCGCCGAGGGAATAAGTAAATGGAATTTATGCAAGACCGGGTTCGCTGTGGAGGCTTCTCAAAAACGAATTAAGTTTGTCGGATTTTGGGTAGAATGTCGATGTGGGGATTCGTTTGTTTCTGGTAATTTGGTTGTTGCTTTGGTTACGAACGTGGTTGGATTGTAACGTATTGGAAAGAGAGCGATAAATTGTTTGCATTTGATTACTCTAACTGGATTGGACGGGGAAAATACTTAATTGAAATATTATTGAAAAATGAATACTCTTAAGGAAATCTCACTCTTTTGAGAGTAGTGTGGTATTTCTGACAAAATGAACTCAAATAAATTATTCTCTTAAATTCTTGACTAAAATTAATTACTTTATAACAGCATCCATTTTTATTCAAATAAAAAAGTACCGGTACACTTATTTTAGTGGGTGAAAAACTGTTTATCATATATGCTTTCACTCTATTCACCTTTGAGATCTCTTTATTTCTGTTTATTGAAGCAAGTACGAGTAAAATATTTATGTACCAGAAAGTATCCAAATGTTTTTTATTGGTAATATGCAATAAATCATGATTTATATAAAATCACTTTCACCCTACTGAGTTAATCGGACATTTTTAATTACACACAATACGCCCATTTTTAAAAGTCCTTCTCTGTTATTATTTTCTCTTAATTGTCCAAAATTCCTTTTCAGTGCTTTACTTTAACCTTCCGATCTGAAAGTTATCTTAAAATAGTAAGGAGTGAGCTTCTCCTCAAATTACCAACTACTTAAGATGCCAGGTCATTTAACCTTCCACAAAATATGCATTCAGCCAACCCTTAAACAAAATCAAACATTATTTATCATTAAAACAAATTCCTCGTCTCGTAAAAAATCATCAATAACATAACCCAGACTACATAAATTCCCCTTACATGTAAAACGTGTCTGGTCCATTTTTCGCCCTGGGTTATGAAATGCTATTTTCGCTACCCTTGAAACTATTTTTAGATTTAATTGAAATAGCATCGGGAAGTTAGGAGGTTAAACGCTTTGAGTTATAACCCTTTGGCCTTCGAGTGTACTACAAGCCTTAAGCTGAAAGAATCCTGTACGTGAGTAGAAATGAGAGTCATAATAGTAGGTCTACTTACACACGGTGTTTAGGGTTAGTTTACATGTCTGGGTAATCGCGAAGCGATCGTAACAACTCGTAGAAATCGTTCTATCATTCTTTTAAACCAGTAGTTCCCAAAGTGGATGGTACTGTCCCCCAGGGGACATTAAACCCAGGGGGCGTTAAAGTATTCTAGGGGGGGGTGATGAGTTTATAGGAAATTGGGAGGTGTTATTAGAGTGAAAGGGGGCGTTGACCACTTTTAAACTATTGCTTAATGTCATTTTTATGCACAAAACATTAAAAAAATCCCGTAAAAGTATCTTAAAATTATGTTTATAACATGCCAAAATTCGAAAATTTGGAGGACCCCCGGACTTTTCTATAACTATGGATTGAGAAATCAATAATTAAAGTTATTTTTAAGTTGAAGAAGGGAAATTTTTCAGGTGGGGATACCAAATTTCCTTTGAACGTTATCAAAGGGTATATACGCTCTGGGTATCACACAACGGGTTTCAGTATATTCAGAATTAGGTAAAGAATTTTTTTATTGAATCAAACTCTCTCTGTATAAAAATGTAGAGTCGAATTATTGTCCTAATTATTTAAATTGAATTTGAAGATGCATAGAAAACTTAACTTTTGAATATTGATTATATCCTAGCTTACAAAATTTTATTTTTTGGTTAAAATTAGTATTTTTTTATTACAACATTGGTATAAAATTATATAAAATATAAGTAGGGCAAAAAGCTGTAAGGGGGGAAATTGTTTTCTTGAAAAGGGAGCAATGGTCCCAAAAAGTTTAGAACCTATGTCTTAAACAATGTCCAAATGAAGACACCCTTTACTTAAGGCGCAACAGATGACATAACTCACTTTTGCCAACTTTAAGGAAGAAAAACTAACTTGTGCATCTGGCTAACTATGTAAACTATGTAACTTTTAATGTAATGTAACTGTAACGTAAAACTATGTAAAAATGTAAACTTTGTAAACTATGGTAACCAAACTGGCGACCGCAACAGTTCTTGGACGTTTTCGCTAAACCGTTTGATGTATTACTCAAATCATCCCAAAATTGAGTTATTTATTGCGCCTTAGCCATCTGGTTTTAGCCACTACGTTCTTAGCCCTACTCATAGTAGCTACGTCATCATTGATAGGAAGTTTACAACACGTCGCTACGATCGAGTCGCAATTACCGAGCCATATAACCCCAACCCCACCTTAATCCAGTACCTCCTCATGGGTAACTTTTTCTATATGCTAATATGGTTATAAAATTATTAATGACTAGAATCCCACAATGAATGGGGTATTGCAGCCTTGAAATAAATAGAAGGGGATGTGTATTTTCCCAAAGCACATGTATCACTTCTGTTTGGAATTTCCCGTGCTACTAAGCCTTACCCACACCTGTAAGTCATGTCTTATTCTATATGCATACCGACTCTGCAGAGTCGGTATGCATATTTTATTTAGGCTTTCACTTTGAAAAATTGAAGGGTAAAAAATTGTAGGCATTTATATAGGGTGACAGTTCTTGACTTTAAGACTGCTTCATTGTTTTTTTTTTCTTTGTTAAAACTGGACCGAATGCCAGAATACGGGATTACTGAATCTTGTGTCAAAAATGTTTGACGAGTTTTTAAGGCAATAGGCTATTTATGCTACATTTGGAAACAGAATGAATTTATTGCGAACATGTTTCTGAAGTATTTAGACAAAAATTGTTTTTGATGAGTTTTGCACCTCGGTTTTTATTTTCCATGTCTCTTTTGTTATGTGTAAAAGAAATAATGACCACCTGCCATTATAAAATATTGGTAGTTTGTAATGTAAAAAGTGGAAATTTATTTTACTGAACGAGTTCAAAGTGGTCACTCCTCTAACAGATATACTGAATATTTTTGACTCATCATTTCATCATTTGATAGGTCCTGTGGTAGCAGGTGTGGTAGGACTGACCATGCCAAGGTACTGCTTGTTCGGTGATACTGTGAATACAGCTTCAAGAATGGAGTCAAATGGAATGCGTAAGCTTCAGAATAATTATTTGATCTAAAAATATTTCTTTTGATCTTTAATTTTACAGGGGTATTCCGATTCCACACTAAAAACTTGTAGGAGAAGAGTGTTCACGGTGAGGAATTAAAAATTATTTGTTTCAGTGAAATAATACTACGGAAATAGAGGTCACATTAAAACTCAAAACGGGAACACTTCTGATACATAATATAAAGGGATTTTATGTGTGGTTACAATTTGGACAGCTTTTGTCTCATTTCTTCAGTTTTTTTTATATCCAGTCGATCTTTTACCAGCATATCAATAGGGAACGGTTACAGAAGTTTCTAGCATATTTAATTAGATTGATATTTTTAATCGTTTTTTTTTCAAAGTATTGTCATATTTTAATAACCAGATATTCAATTTTACAAATATAGTAACATTAGATAAAATTAAAGTATTCGAGGGTTTTCAATAAAACGAATGCATCTTCAGAGTGAAGTGATTTATTTTTCCCTTTGAATAAATTATCTTAATCTGTAAATTCTTAATATACTGGATACAGTCTTGTAATATATTCAAAGTAATTACATAAGTATTGAAACTTAGGTACCCACTCATGATTCATTACTAAAAATATAGGTGCTTAACAAGACGAAATAATGCATTTAATTTTCAAAAATAATCGGTGACCCTGTTTCCGTTATGGTTATTTTGACTAGAACATTAATCTCATTAACTAAACAGCTAGTCGAAAGGTTTCTCTTAATTCTCTTATAAGTTATGGTTTTAGATGTGCTCTTTGAGGTAATTAAGTTATCAGCTCCTTAGCTTTTCTCTCAAAGAAGCAAACTAAAAGTAAATCACGGGAAAGAGTAGTTTCTAAAATGTTTCCATTAAGAAAATGGAAACTATATTTATGGACTTCAAACTTTTCACGAATAAATGTGTTTACTCTCTTTATACATTTGGAACAAATACCTTAGAAAATAATAAACCAAAGACATATGTAGACCCTTCATTTACAATCTGTATACTACCTGGTTTTTAAGATTAAGTTTTCAATAACTGAATTTTGTATGGGGAATGAAAAACATACTTCTTTATCAATAGATTAAATGGGTTATAGGAATTATTTCCTCCTCTCCCAAAATAATATTTCTGTTGTCTTCTCTGTATGGATATTATGTTATTAATAGAAAAAGGATGTGGAACGTCTAGGACGAAATACACGATATTAAAGAAGACAATTCTTCCATTGATCACGATAATGGTTAGAAAAGAGGACATATGAAATCTATCATCGTGATACGTTTATAAAGACACCAGCATTTATCTTGTTTAAGGAAAGTAACTGCAATTTGTTTTCATTTTGGAAAACCGTTTGGTTCTCGATTGAATTTTTTTTTTAAGTTTATAATGATCATCATATCAAGATCAAAGTAATACTATTGTAGGGCTGTGTGGAATAATAAAGCGTCAGAGTTTAAAATATAATTCGTTTTATTTACATGAAAGGTAAAAGAAAAAAGGTAGAATCCAAAACGGCACTGGTTATTACCACGAAGGTAACAACTCAACTCTTTTTAATCTCGCTACTTCTGAAAAATTACAAGCTAAATAAAAGCAAAATACTTAAAGGTAGCAACCTGGGATCGAAACGGGGACCATTAAGTTACTGGACGCACACTCTACCACTAGGCCAGAATTGATCAATAACATAATTTTTTAATGTCACAAAACACGTAATAACCAACTCCTAATACTGCGCATCAGTGGCGGCTCGTAGTTCAAATGGGGGTTCAAAATTAAATTTTGTAAATACAATTAAGTACAAATACCACAATTTGAATAGAAGAGGGGTTGGAAGCTCATCCTGAATAAAGGTACAAGTTAGAATAGATTTTGATTAGTTTTTCATTTAGTATGTTATTATTGACTTATTTCATTATTATTGGGGGTTCATGTGCTCCTATGGACAAGCTGCCACTGCTGCGCATGCTTCAACCTTCGTGGAAATAACCACTTCCATCCAAAAATAGCTGATCTTCAGCTTATATAAAGTTAAATGTTGTTAAAATGTTAAAATGTTTTCACTTATATAACATACTGCCTTATAGACAAGGTGTTTAAAATACTTTGAAATGCCTGTTATAACTCATATGAAAATTGCAACTTAACAAAACAAATTTACATTCATCATTATTTTTATCGTGTAGTTAAGAAATACATCAAAATAAACACTTATTTTGTTTTAATTTTAATAATATACCTGGTAATGTTTTTTTTAAATAATGATTTATCTCTATAGTAATTTTCATTATTGCTGAGCTACATGAAAATTGTTCTGTAACGCATAAATATACAGTTTATTTTAATACCGTTCTTAGTTATATTTTAAAAGTTAAGAATCCTGCTACGCTACGGCAATATAATAATATATACGCAATATAATAATATATACGCAATATAATAATATATACGCTACGGCAATAATTCAAACTTCACTCCATTTCATACTTAAACCCAACCCCATAATTTGGCTCCCTTCTCCTGAAATAGTATTTATAAGTAGTGGGTATTATAACTACAGAATATTGTTGCGAGAGAGTCTAATTATAATTTAAGAAAGATTCAGGACATTGATAAGAGCTCACTTAATTTGACTTGACGTTATACCCTATTCTTTTAATTCCACACCTCAAATTCAAGACGTGCCAATCCTAAGTCCAATTAAAACAGTACGTGTCGCTAGGTTTCTCTAATAATGTATCGAGTGCATGTGTTTATTTACTATTATTTATTTTAGCTATTAAAATACCCTTTTCTTTGTTTTAGCTTTGAAGATTCACATCAGCGATCAATGTCGAAGAATTTTGGAGAGTTTAGGAGGTTATGATATACAGACCAGAGGTTTTGTGCAATTAAAGGTGAGGATTCTAATCTTGTATTTCTTTTCTTTTCTTATTCTTTCTTTTTTTGTTTTTCTTGTAAATCTACTAGATTATTACATTGGTAATTCGTGTTTTGAATACATTGACAAAAATGGATGAATAAGCTTGTGGATCTTACGTTTTCTTGGATCGTTTGTTTATACTATTTCTCTTTCAATGAAAAATTTCACAAAACTCTGTCTTTTGAGGAGACTTACTACAAATACTCAAGAAATTTATTTAGTTATTTATTATTTTTAAAATACTGAGGGTTTAATGCTGTTAAAATAATCTTCTAATATTATATCAGTTCATGTTACAGTATTTTTAATAATAATATTAGTTAAATAAAAATTTTAAACATATAAAGTACCAATTCTTGAAAATTCATTATTAAAAAGCTTTCAAAGGAAAAATATTAACTGCGTTTATTTTTGTTATTTTTTTAGGTTAAATTTACATTTTTAATAGTTTAACATTAACTTCAGTGTCAGAGATAAATATTACTTATCCAGAGGGAATAATTAAATCTGATTTTCATATAGGTAAATCATATATCCATCCAGTGTTCTAAAAGTACAAAAGATCTGAAATATGTTTTTCTAGTGTTGCGGGAATCGATTAAAATAAACTTCACCAGTCTAATTTACGGTACATTTCATTCTAAATCCTTAGAACATTTCAGAAAAATCAAAAAAGGACTAAATTGAGAGAAATCAAAGCTTTTATTATTTTTTTTCTTTTTTATGCATTAAAACGACTTTACAAAATAATAATTAAATATATTTATAGATACGCCAAAAAATATTTTCCAGATAGATGTCCTTAAGCCATAAGTAAAACTAGTTTTTTAATTCTCTGATTTACTTTACTTCGCCAAAAGAAGCGGAATAACTAAACTCCTTACGTTACTTGTTTAGAAAACTTGGTAATCGATTAGTTTCAAATCATTCCCACCCACCGCCCTCCAAAAAAAAGAAAATGCTGATTAAGAACGTTTCATTAATTTCCCATAAGAATATTATAGTAAATTAAATAGCAGTTATTATTAATCTGTATTTAATAAACTTCTTCAATGAATAGTTTTTTAAAGAATAAACTTAAAAAATTAATTCTATTTTTCTTAGGTAAAATCATATTTGAACTGTATGCAGTTTAATATTTTTCCCAAAAGTTTAAATACTTTTTCTGTAGATTTTGAACTATTTTTGAGTTATGTTATTCAGTCTAGACTTAATTATTATACTACATGTAATACGCTTTATAGAAAGTGTTTTTAAATATTTCCGATAAAGTTTGAAAGTGATATTCAAATACAAATTTAAAATATATGCATTGAAGTATTTTTAACAGCGTAACTTTAAATATTTACTTTTCAGGTTTCTAACTTTTTAAAATAAATCAGTAAAAGTTTTATAATATATTCTAGCTGATTTTATTACAGAAAGAAATATCCCGCCCCCCTAATTTTTGAATGCACTTTATTTCAAATGTATAATGTACCAAACCTAAAAAAAGTTTAATTTTTCATAATAACCTCTATATAAAGTTATTATATTTTTTATTAATAAAGGACTTTTCATAAAGTACAAAGTAATATTCTAATATCAATAGATACTGTCTGCTCAGGGAATAGGGATAGTGATAGAGTTAAAGATATATTGGCTTTGAGTAGAGCAGATTAATTCAGTTTGCTGTACAGTAGAAACGCATTATAGTTTAAACTAACTGATAATCGCAATGATTGAAACAGCATTCAATTTCAATTGCTGTCGAGTATTAGTCTACATATTTCCTCGTATTAAATTTGGTCAAATAGAAAATTCGTTCAATTCTCCTTTTAACCCTTTAAAAGCATCCATTCAGTAGTTTTAAGAAACTTTTTCACGAGTTTCCCGTTTAAGAAGATTCTAGAAAAGTTAAAATCCAAAACACTTAAACCACACGCTATCAAAACAGTTCAATATATTCAACCACGGTTCGGCTTCACAGAACAAACAACGCAGCTGCTCTAACAATCTATCCATTTCAAAGACTTCTTTCATTTCTTTCAAAAACTAATCGCATGGTCGATTTCCAAATAATAATCTATTTACTTTCTCCAATATATCCACAAGCAGTAAAAATGTGGGTTTGTTTACTGTAGACTCTCTTCAATAAACAAACATTTAATACAGCTGAACAGAATGGAGGATGTTGCTCTTTCATTCCCTCGCATTTTAGAAAGAGTCCATGGACTGTGCGGGTCGCTAGAGATATCTACTCTCCCTTTGATCATGAGAAATAGGTACACTGTTTCAGACACAGAGAAATATCCTAACAGAGGGTCCACGAGGCTATTTTCAAATGCGTTACTGATGTGAGGGCGCCACACTAGAGTGTGGAACGTATGCCAGCCGCCTAAATCTCTCGCCAAATTAGAACTCAGCGCATGCGCAAAAAGGTGTTTTCGATCTCCCACAGGCAGCCGGCGAACGATTCGGAATGGATCCAGACGCTAGTGAGTTTAGAGCGATCCCAGCGCCACAATTCTCCCAACCTGTAACAAGATGTCATGATTTTCGATTTCCATTATGGCCTATGGCCGTGGACTCTCTGTTCTAGTACTCTGTGGTTTCAGATTGGTGCTGATAGTTGAGAACAAATTGGGAGAATGTGTAAGCAGTTTCATTATTTTCAACAGTGCACCCGAATTTAGAATTATAGTATTTATGAGGAGGAAGGTAAAAGTGTTTTGCAATAAATTTAGTGCATAATGAACAATAATTTTTTTCTAAAATATTGTAAAATTACAGTATGTATATGTTTTGCTTCGTATCAGTGCTGTAGGTATTTTTCAGGTTTAAAATATTTTTTATTTTACTACATTTTGATCGATTGTATTTAGTGTAATACATGTTTTTAAATAAAAATATTTAAAGCTATTATAAAAATACCAAAATATTATAACCTCGCTTTCCTTATAAAGCATTCATTCAGGATTTTGTAAAACTTTCATGTTTTAAATTATAAGCAATTCTGGAAGTGTTACTGTTCAATATTCATATAATAATAAAAAATACGATGATACGGGATTTACTTTATTTTAAAATTTTGGGGAATAAAGTATTCTCAAGACTGGTTGTTTTTACCGCTGCCCTGGCGTGTTTGGGTGTTTGAAGAACCCACATAATCGTATACCTGACCCCCTCTATAAAAACATCTCCTTTTGAACTCTCATTATAGCTAACTGAAAGCTACGATACCATCTTGAGAAGTTGAGTCTGTTTTCTAAATATACTTCTACTGGTAGAGTTATGTTGTTACTTTTGCTGGGTCTGTTTAGTTTCAAGCGAAAAGCTCGTTAAGTTCATCAGCCTCGTTTTCCTTGAGATAAGGTGCCATATACTATCTTTGACTCCTTTTATTGCTGGTTGCAGCAGCTAAAACAACTAAGCGAATTCCTCTCAAAAATCTTTCCCTCACCTAAATTGAGCTTTTAGAATTTTTTTACGAATCAGTTCATATATTAAAATATTGCTTAAGTTGTTCGTTACTTTGTTGAGAATGAGAAAGTGATAAGGACATTTGATTAAGAATGCATGAACAAAATTTAATTCATGCAAGAAGATATGAGATATATCATTAGGATTTTACTGTTTGCCGTTAATAATATTCTTACCTAACTCCACAAACTAGTTAAAAACAGAACAAATTTAATTGAAAGTTTACTTTTAGCTTAGTTTAACAACACTCACTGGCGTTGTCGAGAAAAGTTTATTTCATCACTTCGAGAATTCGGTTTTACTGCTCAGAGATGATTTTTGAACACATCTCTTAACAGGAATCTTCTCACATACGGACATTTAACAGATACTTTTTAAAAAGAAACAAAAATATACAATACTGCTGTTTTTATTTCAACTTAAAAAGGACTGTACTTTTCAACAAGTCCACCCAAACACTGCAAAGAAAATTTTTTGCATGGAGTACTTAAAAATGTCCAAAGAAACAAAATTCTGGCATATCTAATAAAAAAAAATCTTATTTCATTCCACGGCGTGCGAGTTATGTGCTGTAGATATTTTCAGCATTCTATTTTGCAAAGATCCAAATAACTATGTTCACGTTTTCCATAAACTTTTTTAGACTAAACTGGATACAACGCAATACCTTTTTCTATCGGGTTTTTCTTGAAAATTATTCAATGTAGAGGTATAGTCCTATGGGTATTTTTATGTACTCCACGCAAAGAATCTGGCAGGGCAGAAATTGGGAAGACTTGTTGAAATGCCCTATATATTTATTATAGCCTCCGTAGATTGTAAAAATCTGGCAAATGAAATCAATTTTAAAATCGGTATTTAGAGGAAGTTCCAATTAATTGAATATGCGTGATTCAATTTTAAGCAAAATGTTTCGTGAATTTCAACTAGCTGGGAACAACTTCATAAACCCACTGTAAGCTTCTTTTGATTTCAATAGTTTCGCGTGTTTCTCATCCTATCTCTTCTCCTTCAGGGCAAAGGCGAAGTGGAGACCTTCTGGCTTCAAGGTCACTCCACGACGACTTCGGAGCTCCGCAAGCGGCTGGTCCACCGCGGCACGGTCCAACCCCCGCTGCTCTTCAACATCCGCGAGTCCGAGAACCGCCGGCGCAGCCCCAAGACCGAGTTCCTGCGCCGCATCCCCGCGTCTGTCGTCGCGCCGCCCCTGCACGACGCGCCGCTCTTCAACGGCGCAGTGCCCGGCAAGGCGCTGCTCCGGCTGCAGGACAGCCCCCTGATGGCCGCCAAGCGGGTCCCCAGGCCCCCCGTCACCCGGGACGCGTCGCAGTCCGAGCCGTGGGACGGCAACGAGCTCGGATTCAACGTGGCCTACGACGGGGACGAGCCCGTCATCGGCAAGCCTGCGCCGTTGCTGCTGCTGCGCCGCAACGGCGAGACGGACGAGGGCGGGGAGGTGACCCGGCCGCTGATCGGCGCGCAGAGGCGTCTGGAGAACCTGAAGAAGTTCAAGCACAAGTACCAGCCGTGGCGGAGGTCGTGGTCGGCCGACGTCATCAGCCAAGGAGAGTCGTCGCCGTCGTCCTTCAGCAGTTTCTTCAAGAACTTGCCGGTGGGCGGCGCTGCGAACTTGCACACGCTGAGGGAGAGCGATACCGAAGAAAGCGGGGTGTGATTGCTAAGGCAAAACTGAGTGGATGAAAAAACACACCCTCACATATCCTCCCTCAAGTGGGTGGATGAAAAACACACCCTCACATATCCTCCCTCAAGTGGGTGGATGAAAAACACACCCTCACATATCCTCCCTCAAGTGGGTGGATGAAAAAGGACACCCTCACATATCCTCCCTCAAGTGGGTGGATGAAAAACACACCCTCACATATCCTCCCTCAAGTGGGTGGATGAAAAAGGACACCCTCAAGTTGGTTGATAAAAAAGTCAGTCACTGCTAAATAGGTAGCAGAAATAGGTTGGCTTGTTGAATATTAGGACTCAAGTCAATGGTTGTCTTCTATTTGTGAACAAGCATGTGTTTCTCCACTAGCTATTCAACTATTATAAGCCTGTCCAATCCAGTAAGGTTCTGAAGTAAGGAATATGTTACGGGCAAAGTGATAAACCGGACATTATTAATAATGACCGAAAGGAAGGGGAAAGTGTGATAAATTCAATGACATTTATCAGTGAGTATTTATCACTTTGCCCAAAATACGCCGGGGCATGATTGGATAATACCCGGATTTATCAGATCGCCCATCACAAATGTATATTTCTGAAAAATAGTTCATCATTTAAAACTCTAACCTACACTGTAAAAAATAATCGTTAAAAAACGGTAACAAAAGATGCATGAGCTTTTCTGTACCTAGGGATTTTTCTGTTTACTTAAACATTTCTGTATACAAGAATCTTCTGGCAAGGTTTTCTGCCAAAGCACAGTTTGGTGAAAAACCACTGAAATTTCCGAAGTTAGAAAAAAAATGTCACACCAGATTGTACAGAGGCAGTATGCAGTTGAGTAAATAGAATATATTCGTTGACTAAATTCCCAAAAGTTGACAGAAAATCGTGATGTACAGAAAACGTTTCGTCAACAGAGAAATCCCGTGTACAGAAAAGCTCTGGCAATTTCTGCTGCCAGAGCCATTTTTTACCATGTTTTTTTACCATTAATTTTTACAGTGTATTACCAATTTTTACCTTTTATAAATTGATTCATTTTTGAATAAAATTAAGTACTTAATTCAATTTGGTCACTGGTTTCATAATCCCACTACTAGAAACCAATATCGTGTTTCACGATATTTTTATAGTGCCATATTTATTATTTTTACTTTTTTGAAAGTAATTTCCTATTTCAAGAAAACGGGGTGCTTATCAAAGCTATGATTAGTTGAAAAGTACGTCCCTAGAATTGTTCAAAGGTTCACAGTTCGAAGTTAACAGCGTTACTCCAAACCAGGACTGTGATCACTCACCTTCTAGTAAGTACTTCTCAACCTTTTTCTTAATTGTCTAAGAAAGAGACCCTGATGGCAATAAAATCAGAGCCAAACTTGATTGTGATGGTTTATAAATAAGCAAACAGATATCTGCTGCCTATTTAGTGGTATCTGCGACTACTGCAAGCCCATCATCTAAGCGGAATTTTTGCCCGAACAGTACCTGACCAACGAAAGTACAGACAGATATTAGATATCAATGTCAAGTCTTTTACATACATGAAAATATGTGCTTAGTATCATATATTAAGGTCATAATTTGATCGGTATTTTGCGTTGACGAGAATAATTTTACTATTTTATCATGATACAAAAATTTGGTCAGAATAAAACTTCACTGATTTTCAGAATGAGGGTACTACGTACATTAATGAACCTTTATACTCAAGGTAAAATAATTTTTAAGTACATTCTTGATTTGACCACAAATAGTGGTCAGCACTGATAATAATAGTAATTTTAATAGAAATGTTGACTAATTACATCTCTTAAAACGGGTTTAAACTTTATATATTGTTTTTATAACAGAAATAAGACCTGTTTTACAGAAATTGTTACATTCCCAGACTAGTTCCTTTCTTTTTTTTTTCTTTAATTGGTTGCTATTGGCTACTTTCTAGAGAGCCATTTAATAGCTATAGATAGATGAAGGGGAAGGACCAAAACTTTTTCATCGAACACTTGATTGTGAAAATTCTCTGAACTGATCTTATCTTCGATTGAATGGAATATTTTGCCGTTCATGTTTTACGATGTTTCACAGAGATCAATGTAAGTACGAATTAAAACTGTGTTATGACATTCAAAGAGAAGATCTATGGTGTTTTAATCTTCAAAAATGTTCATTTTTTGAACTTAAAAAGATGCTCATGAAGAACAATACAACTAATCTCGTGCCTGGAATACTTCCAGAAAGGTTGGTCTGGCCAATCATTGAAGCTGTGATATATTTCATGCTAGTTTCGTGTTTTCGTGTCTATTTTTTTGCTGGATCGGGGACAGACTCCAAACAAACATCATCCGAAGACAATGTTCATCCTAATTTATATTAGCATCGACGTTAAAACACCTTTTCAAAAGATGTTTCAACGTTCGACTTTCAAAATGTCAAACTGATACCATCGAAGCACTTTGCATTCCTTTCACGTGATACTGATCAAGAGCAGTCTGTCTTACGTCATTCCATTTTAACATATAAAGTGGATGGACATGGCACGTTTTCGCGCGACGCAATCATATATGTCACGGTAAAAAATTTCCTGTCGTTCTGTACAAGCTATTTCTACTAACATCTTCTTTTCGCAGCTACGTAGTAGTTTTGACATCGTGGAGGAAATTATTCGTCCACATCGGTACAATCGCGTTGCGGTACCGTGCCATGTCCATCCGACCTAAAGAGGAAGTATCCTTTGGCATAACTTAAAGGTACTTAAGCTCACATTGACTCGGTGTTATGTTTTTTAATCAACATTGTCAACGCATATTCACCGATTGTAAATTCCATAAATACTTAAAAATTTCGAGTGGTTACCTAGGTAAGCTTAAAGTTATTTTCATGTTTATACTTAAGGGTAACATGATTTGCCCCATTTCTCATTTTATGATCTTTTATATGAATTTATTTTTATTACCTTGACGGCTTCAAACTGACTTTCAAAAATTTATCACTCATGTTGCTGTTTTAACATTCCATTTGACCCGTGGATCGAGCTCAAAAATTATTTAAGAAATGTTAAGTCGATGTATGTTGTCGAATCAATAAACGTTTTAATTGTTTTTGAAAAGCTGTTGTTTTCAATGCTGTTTATTTTACTTTACAGGTGATATATTGACACTAACACAATAGCCAAAATCACAAATATCGATAAATTTTTTTCTAAATAACACTATTTTAATGAAATGAACCTAAAATAATTAATTTTTATACCTCTTTTCTGATCAATTTCGGGTTAAACGATATCAGGTAGCAAAAACAATACTGTTGTGACATGTATAGGTATTGGTCGATATATCAGAGGGGGTATTTTTGACTATGACCAATATTGACAGAAAGATATTGGCCGGTTTTTTATGCTACCTGGATATTTCCCTATTTCTAGCGAAAGCTTTGAGAATTCTTCGCTGAACCCTGGTTGAGAAACATTGATTCAAAAGACATAGCACAAATAAGATCATAGTTTGATTAGAAATTAACATTGTTTATTTCATAGGATTTAGTTTTGTAATTTAGTTATTGAAGTATATTTGATTGATGTATGTGAAGTATGTTAAGGAAGTATGTTATGTATTAGTATGAAGTATGCTACACCAACGTTACCGCTCTATCTTTTACTGCACAAATTTATTCAAAAGGATATTAGAAGTTTGGGATAGAAGTTTGCCAATCTCAAATGCTCCATTCAAAATCTTGAATCATCTAAAATTTCTTACCAAGCTTCCATACTGAACAACTTAAAAAAAAAACGAATGTCTTTGCATCAAAGAAAATACACCTCTTCCATTACCATTTCGTAGTTTAGTGATCGTAAAACCAAGATTCTTAAAAAACACATTCATTTCTGTTTTTTACTGAATTCCTTAAATTAGCATTTTTAGTTTGTTAAGTGAGGTATCATCCGAATTTTATGAAGGATTATTACAAAAGAAAAACTTAATATGTTATTTAAAAGTAAAATCGTCTTATAAGTTTTCTGCTTGGAGTTAATTTATAAGTTGTAAAATTTAGGATTTTTTTTAAGTACACCACAATGTACGTTTTTTTATCTAAAGTAGTGTTCTATATCCTTCTAGTTATGTTTAAAAGGATTAGAAGCCGGATTTTTCTTTTAAAAGTATATTAATATACTTTAATGTTGCTTTACTGAATAATATTTATAGCTGTTATGCCTTAAATCTCTTCCTGGACTTTTATTAAGGAAGTACTTATTTGTATTCAGTTTCAAAAATAATTTTTAAAAATTGATTTTTCTTAACATAAAGCATGACTTTAAAATATTCATTTCAACCATCATGGGAAACAATTAGTAATGCAATTTTTTCTCTGTCATTTAAATTGATAATGACCTATAGAAATGTGTAGAAAACTTGTCTTTACATTTATAATTACACATCCCAATGGAAACGATACTCACAACCAAAAAAAAGGATAGGATTATTTTAAGAACAACCGGATTGATTTCCCCGTTAAGAAACCCATACAAATTACCTTAATTAACTTCCTCCTGGCATGAGAGAATCTCATAAACAAAATAAAAACAATAATCCGTGTTTATGATGATGGCGTCTTCAAAAAGCTACGTTTAATTTTTGTAATTAATTTCAAGTGGTATTTCTTCTAAGCGTCATTAAGTTTACCGCGGCTCGAAATGCAATGCGTGACTGAGTCGTTAATTAAAACCTCTAATGATGTCCAGAAGAAGGAAATAATTCCACTGATTATCGAACACCCCTAATTATTGCTTTAGAGTATACTATACTTTTCTCCTTTAAAAATTGAGGTATTTGGATAATTTTTATAAATTTATTACACTAGAGCAGTGGTTCTCAACTGGTAGTTTTAGGACCATAGGTGGTCCGTGAGAGTCTTGAAAGTGGTCCGTGGAGGGGAGCACAAAGAAAATCCAATGAGTACAAATTTGAGCGAATAGATAACAAGAAAAGATTGAATTATATCGGTGACGATGACTTTTGGCAGAGTAATTTGTGGGGATAATAGTCGCCACTAAATTATTAACAATACTTCAATACTTTTGTGTACTAATACGCAGAGATATTTTTAACTCCTCTGAGAGAGTATTTCACTCCTTGAAAACCAGAAATACTCTTTAAAAAACTAGCCAGGAGTATTTTCGCTCTTTGAATTTTTCACAAAGGTTTAGCTTAAAAAATGCGCCGTGCCCCCACTGAAATCAACAAAAAATATTTTTCTATTCAAAACACCAACTGATCTCAGAGGAGATATTTCCGCCAAATTCTGGCCAAAGCCAAATACCAAAAGCCACGGCACCCTAATTATCGTACTTTTTAATTGTGTTTCCATATAGCTGTAGTATTTTTTTTTTCATTTATTAGGATGCTTAGGGAGTTTAATTGCGGTTTTCGTGTCTGTATATGTAGTTCATGCTATTTCTGTATTTCACTCCTCATAATTCAATTTCACTCCTCCTAAAAAAGTCAAGGAGTATTTTTACTCCTCCAAAAAATCCTAGGAATAACACTGCTAATAAGTGATATTAAGAGCACTGAAAACAAAATCGGCTACATTTTTGTAGGTCTCGAAGATTTAACTAAATCAAATACAAAGTCTTAACTCGTGTGAGATATAATTAAATTTTTCTTTAAATAGAGTTACAATTCAGAGCATCCTATAAGATTTTATGCTTGAAAATTAATTTCCATCTTGTAATTTTGTGAGGGTGTAGGACTTTAAGCTATAAAGGGGTGGTGAGTGAAGATTCCAATTTTAAACTTGCTCATCCGCAGACTTCTCTGAGTTGGGAACCACTGATCTAGCTAGAATCCAGTCCACCTAAGGGAATATAATAGCATGATTTCGAGTAAGTAGAAGTCTTTGATGTCAGTGGTATTAACTCTTGGAAGGATGTAAAAAATATAATAATTAAAAAAGTGGTAAGGTCCTCGATGTCGATGAAAAACTATTAGGTGTCTTCATAATTATTAAAATGGCAAAATTCAGTCTTCAGTAGTTAATTAAAATTCAATGTAGCATGCGTTCGGATGGCCTGAGGGGCCTGAGTGCTAGAGCGTGAGGCAACCAAAAAAGTAGTCTGCTTTGTCTAAATTTTGAGTGAAATTAAGAACTTCAATTTAGAAATGTTATTAGTTTGTTAAACTTTGTATACAGGGTGCATAGGAAAGTCCCTTTTACCAGAAAATACTCTCGAACGGAAAGAGCTAAAGATGTGAAAGTTTCACGAAAACATTTTGTGCCCAGTGTAAAATCCAGTAATACAGAATTTGTTACAATGAGCTTACTAAGTCTCATATAAACCAGCAAAAAAAATTTATCGAAAAATAAATCACCAGTATTTTTTTTTCGTTTATTTCTGGATAGATTTATATACTTAGATGACAGGTATTTCTGAAGCCTTCTTGGCTTGGTGGTAGAGTATGAGCTTTCCAACCTAAAGGTCCTCAGATCGAATCCAGGCAACAACCGAATCTTTTTGCACTTTTAATTAAATCCCTAATAAGAAAATTCCATTTGATAAATAGGGATGGCTTGAACGTCCCTTGATGGCTCAGTTGGTAGAGTGGTGGTCCTGCTGTGTGAAAGGTGCTCAGTTCGAAACCTACTAACCTAGGAATTTCAAATTCAAAAAGTTAGGAAAAAATATAAATCAAACATCTTCCTTTTGGAAGAAGTAATTTCTTTAAAATTGATCTTGAGGTAAAGAACGCATCTACTTTAACATGAGAGAGATGTGAACCCAGTAGCCTGGTTGGCATAGTATCTGCCTTCGGAGCAGAAGGTCCCCGGTTTGAATCTTAACGAAATATCGAGTTCATTTTTACAAAATTAATTTAGTTTTCTAGTTTGAAGAACGCACCAAAATAAAATACAGATCAACAACCGCCTACGTGCTGGTGTGCTGCTCAGGCACCAAATAGGTTAGAGGTTCGATCCTCGACGAAGCAGAAACGGTCCTGAAAACTCATTTATTTTGAATTGTCCTAAGCATCACAGTTTCGGTTACAGTTAATTTTTAAGTTACGGTCACAGTTAAACGGGCACGTCAAAATTTTTGAGTGAAACTAGGGTGGCGAAAGACGGGTAATGGAGCCAAAATATTGCATTCTAATAACTTAGGGGGCCGTCTCCAAATTACACTCCGTTAGGGGGTCGTCCACAAATTGTAAATTGTTCCCTGGGATTAAAATTTTTGGCAAAACTGGTTTCCTGACGGACCTTTCTCCGCTGGCCCCCAGGGCGAAGGGGCTTTCGGGGGTTATCCGAAGAACCCCCTAGGCCCGCGACCCCCCGGGGAGCAGATCAGGTCCGCCAGGACGACCTCCTCTCGTCCGAGCCCCGACATCTTCGACGGGTGAACGGACTCGACTCGGTCACCAGTTTCTGTCCCCTAGGTCAGCTGCGACATCAGGTGCTCGAAGATATTAATCTAACAATTTTAATATCAATTTATATAATTTACTAGTAAGAGAATCATTATTATTTACTTATTAAGAGGAAGATAAAATATCACATAAGAAGATGACAGATAGAATGTTAGGTTAGTAGGTTTCGAACTGAGCACCTTCTGAACAGCCGGACCACGACTCTACCAACTGAGCCATCAAGGACGTTCATGCCATTCCTATTTATCAAAATAGTTTGGAATTCTCTTATTGGAGATTTCATTAAAAATGCTAAAAGGTTCGGCTGCTGCCTGGATTCGATCTGATGACCTCTAGGTTAGAAAGCGCACTCTCTACCTCCAAGCCAAGACGAATGTTCACTAGCCATTCTTATTTATGAAAGTATTTTGAAATTATCTTATTGGAGATGTAACTAAAAATGCTAAAACTTTCGGCTGCTACCTGGATTCGATCTGAGGACCTTTCGGTTAGAAAGCGCACTCTCTACCACCAAGCCAAGAAGGCTTCACAAATACCCGTCATCTAAATATACATAAACCTATCTATAAAAATTTTTAAAAAAAATAAGGATAACATAGTGGTGATTTATTTTTCAGTAAAAGAGTGTTTTGCTGGTTCATATTAGACTTATTAAGCTTATCATAATCAAATTCTATATATTATTGTATTTAAATTATAAAAACAAAAATGTTTTGCGTTTTCTTGTTACTTGGCAATTATTTTGAGCTATCTTTTTGATGTGAAGAAACGAGTTATTACTAGAATTAACAAATGACTAAAATTATTGAAATTACAACTACATTTGGATATTTAAAAAGATCTTTGAAGTGTTCATGGTCAGCTTGCTTCTCTTAAAAGAGTGTCTTAGTGCACTACTAATTTCACAGCTCTTTCTTTGGTTAGTGATGTAGCTGTACGGCCCACTCGAAATAATTAAAACCAGCACTTAATCAAAACACACAACTTTATTCAGCTTTTCGAGAGAGAGATTGGTGATTAGTTGAGTTTATTTCTGCTGCCCTTTGCTTCGACTTGGGCCGGTATATAGCACACATGGAGTAGAGATTATAATCATATAAGTCAGTGGATCCCAACCGGTAGTCCGTGGAGAGACCCGGAAGCACACCAAACAATGCCTAAAATAATTGAAATTGGAATGAATTGAACAAGAATAAATTAATTTTTAACAAAAAAGAGACCGACTTCAAAAATGCGCCTAAAAGTGAGAAATAATTTTTATCCAAAAAAACAACAACACTACTTTTTAACATAATTTTTGAAGTCGAAACACTTTCACAATAAATTAACATTCCTCGCTAACATATATTCTACAGCGTGCATCCAAATGGACAGTGAATGATTTTAATATCTTAGCCTGCAAGGAACTATGATATTGTTGTTCAAAATATTTTTATTGCTTACATCAGATGTGAAGTCAATTATTTTCCTGTCGCAATTTTATCTAAAACTATCACTTATAGAGATACAGTTTTGGGGTCGTTTCCGTTCACGCACACAGATAAAAATGTCAATGCTTAAGAGTTATTTAATGAACTTAAGTTAGATATTATGTTATAATTTATCTCTTCTACAAAGCTACTGTTGAAATCCTAGGAAAGAAACTTATTAAAAATAACTAATAATTGAAGTAATTCAGTCTAGCCCTGATACGTGTACCCTTTTTGGACTCTAATCCATAAAAATAAATATCCAAACTTTCTAGGCATAAAAATTGGTTATGTAATTGAGTAGGTTAAGCTGTTAAAGATTATTTTTTGGGATGTTGTCATAATTAGTGTTGCTCTTATTGTGTAATTAAAGCAAACATTTTTAATTAAAAAAAAAGGATGAAATAAAAAATTCATGTAACAGTTTAATTATGACTTAAAATCAAAAGTTGAATTAAAACTAATGACAAGGTGTTAATAAATATGAGCCATTTTGTGTGTTACCAGACCACACTTTGTAAGAATCAATAGCTATTAATTCTGAACATTTTTTGGGGATTTTTTAAAAGAATCTAACAACTTAAAATAACTGAAAACAAATGGTTGATGGTAGTAACCAGAATTCAGAATGCAATCTGGATAGTGCTTAATTAATATAAGGTACTTTCATGTTTTGAAAATATTTTATCAGAAGTGAAAAATTTGATGAAAAACTAGAATTGGGCAAAAAAAAATTCGCTAATTTAAGGTAAAGATCGCTAATTTTAAAAACGAAAGCAAAATAATGTAGTAAAACGCATGAAATACATATTATCATAGTTTTTCATTCAACGTTGTTTTCATTTTTCAAAGTTTGTTTACATCGCACTGCGGTTCAGGAGCACGTTTCCAGATCATAACATTGTCGAAAAGACGATTACGATATATCTACAACAGTTAACGGTTACGATCAAGTTCAGCCTTGCAAGAGTATTTTTCGTATTTTTCAACCAAATATTGCCGAAAAGACGATGTAACCTTCCTTCTCATTGGTCAGAATGGGAATTTCGGTGGACCTTTCAGGTAGCACAAAAGCGTGACGTACAAGACCTTCAGAAGCTCCCCCCCCCCACAAGATATGCCGTTTGAATCGCTAGGACAAGTCAAGAGAAAAAAGATGACCGCGGGAAGACGAACTCACCAAAGCATATCTTGTGAAGAAAAGATCAGAATTTTGAAAATTTGTCTCTTAAAGTAGTGTTTCAACTCATTTTAAGACCATTTTGGGTTACATCCTAAGACAACAGTTCCTTGTAAACCACAGAATTTTCTTGGGAAAAAAAGTTATAAATTAACGTCGAAGTTTCAAGGGGAGGCCGGAGGTCCTCCCCCAGAAATTTCATTGAGAATTGCCCTTTAAACTAGTGTTTTAACTCCTCTTCAAACACTTTGGGAACAGTCAAAGGGAGCCACTTCTTGTAAGCGGCCGAATTTTCAAGGGAAAAACACTGTATAACAGATGTCAAAATTTTAGAGGCGGCTTAGGGGTTCTCTCCCAATTTTTTTTTTTTAAATTTGACCCTCAAGGGTAGTGTTTTAACTCCTTTTTAGACCATTTTGGGTTACATAAAAAAAGAGAGAAGTTCCTTGTAAACCACAGAATTTTCGAGGGGAAAAAAGTTATAAATAAAAGTTAAAGTTTCGAGAGGGGCTGGAGGGTCGGTGATGTCCTGTTTCATCTCTTCCGCTTTCATCCCCTTGTCAAATTTTGTGCTGTTTCATCCCCTCGATAATTTATTACTATTTCTTAATGTGCTTTCGTCCCTTCTTTCAAATTTGGCGCAATCAATACACAGTTTGGTTTCAAAAAATGTTCTGTTCCCAGAAAGTCGCATTTTTAGACTATCTAGCCTTTTTTTTAAATATCGTTTTGCATTTCAAGGCATTCATTAATCAGTAAAATGTTTAAAAGGAAAGACTGATGGTAAAGATAGAATTTTAGTAAGATATCATGGGAAATGAAGATGTTATGCAAAAGTTTTTTCCTTTCAATTTTTATTGAAAAGTGTGTAAATTAAAATAATTTTTGTATTGAATCAAGACAAAATAAACTTAAGAATATCAAGAAATTGAATGTGAATTAAAGAACTTTTATCAATTAACAGTGTAAAAAGTAACTGACAGGTAACACCTTGACATACATAATAATATTTTAAAAACGAAACTTTTTAAAAGTTATTTATTTTAGTAATAATTTTAATAGGATATCCAAGAAAAAACTGAAGCGCAGCTAACAATAGTTCACCTTTTTAGCGGTTTTATGCCAATTATGGTAAACTCAACACCCAGGGGATCAAACAGGAATAACCAAAAATGCATTTAACCCTAAAGGGATGAAACAGGACAATTTTTGACAAGGAGACGAATCAGGAAGAGACGAAAGAGGACTAAACCGGGGGTCTTTCACCACAATGTTTTTTGAAAATTGCTCCTTTAAACTAGTGTTTTATCACCTTTTCAAACTCTATGGTGAACACCCTTAAGGAACCGCATCTGTGGTAAGAGGCAGAATTTTAAAGGGAAAACACTGTATAGCAGGCGTCAAACTTTTAGAGGGGGTTTGAGGACTCTCCCGCAGAATCACTTTAGAATATTTCTTTTTAGTGAAAAATTCCCTTTTGAATTTGATGCTGCCAACAAAATTATCCACCTATAAAGCCATGCTATTTCAATTTACCTTGTTTTTGAAATTAAATTACCTTGGAATTGTATTAGTGTAACGTTTTAAAGGCTAAAAGGGCTATGTAATTCACTTTTTGCTTTTCAATTTAGGGTTGTGAATTATTCTTTAAAATGCCCGTTTCTTATACTCCATTTAAACAAAACTTTGGGACGATAAGAAAAATTAGCATTTTATCCCTGAAAATGTATTTATCGTATTTTTCTCTTTATTATATCAATATATTATTGTTTTTATTTTATTTCTCAAGTTAAGTTCAATTATGTATTTAATTTTCCTGAAAACCAAGGGATAGTAGGAAAAACTTTTGCTCGCCACTTGAATGTTTATTGAAAAATTTGTAAGTATGTACTTCTATTGAAATTTAGTTTTAATTTAAGTTCTGGTGAATAAAGTCAATTTGCCAAGAAATTAAGTAAAATCAATATTGAAACACATAGGGGCGGGGGGGAATAGTTTCGAGGGTTTCTTATTAGGCCTCCTGAACCATTCGAACCTGAAGGAAAGGGGGAGAGCCGAGTTTATAAAGAGAAAGAGGGAACCGACCTTAAAAAATTGAGTTTGCAGAAAAAAATGATTTTTTTTTTGGGCGGGGAGAAAAATTTTTTAGTCTCACAAAATGAAATAAGAGAAACACCATTTTACATTATTTTATTGGTTTTGTCAGGATATTTAAAAATATAGCGTTATGTAAAACTTTCAGTTTGTAACTTTTTAGCCTAATTTTTAACTGAGTAAATCTCGAAAGATTTTCAATGAAATTTTTTTAAAAATTACTCGGATTATAAAATACACTTTAGAGATTATATTAATACTTTAATTCGATTTTTAAGTGTTTTAATTAGTAAAATAACTGGCTTGTTTTAATTATCTTTCGTGGGGTAATAAGATATAAAGCAGGTGCTTTATTTTTTCAAAGAAAGCTGATAATGATACAGGGTGTCCGTAGATAAGTGACCACCCATTTAGATTTTGAACCCTTAAAGATGTAGTCATAAAAGGGGTGTCTAGGTATCGTAAAGGGGCCATGCCCTATCCTATCCGAAGCAAGAACTTTCGACGCCCTCTAGCGGTAATGTTAGGAGTTATAATTTCTATTTAAAAAGTTTTAGGGATTTGCTAAATAAGTCAATTACAAAGTTGTAGAGCAACATCGATTTGTAACGAAAAGACACCTCTTGTGCAGAGAAATGACTTGAATAGAACCCAACAAGATATTGACCTTGGAATGGCACTGTCTATTTGGACGTACAATATACAACTAAACTCTACTGTTATTTACACGACAACGGTTCTGATTGGAGATCACACTAAGCACCGGACTGCTGCGTAACCGCGAGACCTACTGCGCATGGTCCAACTGCCGTTTTTGCCGTCCAAATAGACCCGTGGGCTACTGATAGACGGAGCAAGTGGGTGTTGCCTGCGTCACCAACATATTCGACAAGTATCCCAACATCAGCTGATCGCTGTTGTTGTTTTCAGTCGCGAGATTTCTATAGTCGACCTACCACAAGTTGAGCTCTCTGGTTGTGGCGATTGCTATAGAAACAAGACCGGTTCATTTTAAATAGAGATAAATAGTATGTATTATGATTTGGAGGGGGATTAAAGCCGACAGAGGATCATTGGCAGAATTTTCGACGATCGCAAGCACGGTCTTCTTTTTGGAACTGATGCATATTGTGTTACATATATTTTCCGGTCTGTGTGCTTGATCTCAAGGATCCGTTTATAAACCTTCGTCAAGAAAGACGGACACAACAGAATTCTTACTGACACAGAGAGAGAAAGTACACCCAGGGCGAATTGATGCATTTGTTAGAGGCTGGGATTAGTGAACTGTTAAAATAATAAACAAAGAGGAATATTGATTCAATGTAACAATTTCCCCCGTTGAAAATGAGAAGTCCTGTTGTCTTTGGCAATATAAATGTAAACGAGAGCTCAACTTGTGATAGACAGACAGTACGCTAGTAGACGATCGCCTAATAATTTTGGACCAAAACCATAGTAATAAGCAGTAAACAGATTTCATTCCTTCAAGAAAAGTTTTTAAGATCGAAGTATATCTTAAACACTTTTCGATCGTTGAAGATTGAAAAAAAAAATCTATTGATCGATCGATCGGGTTAAAGGTTTATGGGTGCAAATTCGGTGTCGATCTTAAGATCTAATAATCGAAATTTCATTTAAGGAACGTTATAAATACATACCACGGCTTACTAACACTCGATAATCACTTATTCGGTGCAAAGTTCTTAAGCGATCGCTTGGTGTATAAGCCAAACACGCGAGTAAAAACAGCAAAAATTATCAGCTGATGATGTTAGGATACACGTGCTTTTCGAGTTTAGATGTTGGTAACAATCACACCAGCTCAGGGACAGGGCGGCCTAGTTGGTCCGCGCACTGTACTTGTTGTCGGTTCGATTCCGTTGCCCTGGGTGCACTTTCTCTCTCTGTGTCACGTGTCAGTAAAAATACTGTTGTGTCTGGCTTACTTGACGAAGGTTTATAAGTAGATGCTTGAGACCATCAAGCACACAAGCCGGAGAATATATCGTTACCAAAACGCCAAAAACACGAATCTGCTATGTATAAGAATAGCAGATTCGTGTTTTTGACCAGGTGGTAACGATATGTAACCTTGTAATCACACCGGCTCACCGCTATGGTGATTCGTGTGCAATGCATGCTCCATCTATTTGTATTCCAAGGTCAATGAACACTACCCAAGCAGCACAAACGTTCAATATTCGTCCAATGTTTGTCAAGTTAGTTGCAATTACGTAAACTTGACATATTTCGCATGAGGTGTGCTATAGGGAAGGTATTGGTATCAAGAATAGAACAGACGACAGGTACAATGCGCATACTGCTAGTGTAGTTGGCAGTACGTTAACCAATTAAGCCGTCCTGTCCCCATGAACAAGGGTAAACAGAGGGGAAAAAAGAGATTAAGAGTACAATGTGTCGAAAAGTCCATAGACCAGAAGATAGAAAGTCCATAAAAAAAAATTAATAAGATGCAAAAAAGTAATCATCGCCATGCGTTATCAGCATCGATTGTTCGGAATTTTTTTCCCTCAAAATATACAATTTTAGTTTATAAAAATGTTAACAGATGGCGCCAGCATAGTTAACGATTCCTTCCCTGTTCCGTTTATTCCTGAGCTTTATTCGGAACTATTAGATTCCGAATAAAACTCATTTCGAAACTTACTGTATCCCTCTGTACATACTATACCCGTTAGCCTGATGAAAATGACGTTGTCGATATCGAACCTATAGAGTATTTTCAGGTGACGTCACAACCGGTTACTTTATTTTAACTGTGTATCTTCTGTAACAGCCATATTCACAGCCATCAGCGTCAGTGTTAAATCCTCGGTCAAAGAAGAATTCCACCAATCAGAGTCAACGGAAAGCTACTTTTTCTTTCTTTAACCACTAGTTAACCTCGACGCTGATGGCTATGAATATGACTGTGCAAAATTCCCGCAGTTTTTGAAACATGGGAAAAAACCCGGGAATTTTGGGGAATAAACCCGGAATATTGGGAATTTTGAGGAAGTTTTGAACACAAACAAAGACGGCCATCTTTAGGCTTAAGGTTAAAATTTTCATTTCTTTTCTCAACACTTGTTATTTTTAAACTTATTAATATTTGTCTTATTATTAATTATGTAATTATTACTTATTAATTTCAACATAAATAAGATTTCTTAACCGAGATTAGATGTTTTTTCCTTCTCCTGTGTCAAAGGTCAAAATTCCCGAAAAATCCCGGAAATTTTCAAAATTTCCTTCCCAAAAAACCCGGTTTATTCCCGGGTTTAAACCGGGTTTTTTCCAGCCTTTGCAACACTAGCTGTAAGGCTTTTAACTGTTGCTAAGGCGTCGTTTATCTGTTGCTAAGGCGGTTTTAAAGTATGGGATCACGTGATTGCAAATGCTCCAATAGAAGATTTCCACGGCCAGTAATTTTCTGTAACTGTTAACCTTTGTAGGGCAAAAAACTGTAACATTTCTATTGCTAAGGCCGTTGTTAGGTCCGAGTCATGTGATTGTTGGGGGCCAAGTGGCCTGGTTGTGTTACGTGCAAACAACCACGCTAGCAGTGTGTGCACTGTATTGGCCGTCGGTTCGATTCTGGCCTTTACCCTGGGTGTATTTTCTCTCTTGTGTCAGTAAAAATATTCTATTGTGTCTGTCTTACTTGACGAAGGTTTATAAACGGATCCTAGAGATCATGCACACAGACCGGAACATATATGTACGAAAAAACTAAACCAAACCATGTGATTGAAAATGCTCTATACTCAGCAAAAATCGATTTAGCCTACACTTTCCCTAGTAACTCATACCAAATATGTCGAAGATAACCTTGGATGCAGTATCTGTTACTCGGAAATTAGGAATTGAACATGGATCCCCGTTAATTATGCTGGTACCTTCTGACACCATATTAAGGAACTAACAAATTTATTCACTTAATGATACCCCGTCTCACAGAGAAATATCCTAACAAAGGGTCCACGAGGCTATTTTAAATGCGTTACTGATGTGAGGGCGCCACACTAGAGTCTGGAACGTTTGCCGGCCGCTTAAATCTCTTGCCAAATTAGAACTCAGCGCATTTGCAAATAGGTGTTTTCGATCTCCCATAGGCAGCCGGCGAACAATTCAGACTAGATCCAGACGCTAGTGAGTTTAGTACGATCCCAGCGCCACAATTCTCCCAACCTGTAACAAGATGTCATGATTTTCGATTTCCATTATGGCCTATGGCCGTGGCCTCTCTGTTCTAGTACTCTGTGCCCGTCTAACCGATGCTGTCTTAGCAAATAGTTTTTTTTTCATTAATTTTTGTTAGTAGCACAATAGACGACATTAGTCATTACGTCACTTGCTTGTTTGGAAACGTTGATTCCATCCGTGATAGGTTCCGTACGGATTTACTTCCAATCACGGATAGAATCAACGTTTCCAAACAAGCAAGTGACGTCACACTAATGTCGTCTATTCATACAAAATATATTATGTTTACGTAACTGCTACTAGAAGTCAACGAAATTTGGCCTTATATTACAAAAACTGGACGAATCTTGAACATTTTTGATATTTGGGGCAGAGGGAACAATCACTAATAACTATTACAGGGTGGACAAAAAGTCGGCAAACTTTTGAAAATTCCATAAAAACCGGGGGAAAATCGGAAGAATAAACTCTTCAGTCTCAGTATGCTGAGGCAAGGGGGCTTTTTATAAGCCAATAAAAATATTTAGTTTAAAAATATGTTAATGGATGGAGCCAACAAATTCATGGGGTTCCACGTTCGAACATTAGATCCCTGAAATCGAACATTAGATCCCTGAAATCGAACATTAGATCATGGAAATGTGACCGTTTTTTATAGCCTTGTAAAAAAAAACACCCATGACCTCAGAATGTTGAGACTGAAGACCCTTTTTCTTCTGATTTTTCCCCCCGCTTTTTATGGAATTTTCAAAAGTGTACTGACTTTTTGTCCACCCTGTAATACCCATTACATTAATCATTCATACATTAATATACACACGCATAAGTAACAATTGTCAATTTGACCAACCTGTATATCACCCTATGTTCATACCATATTTCATCAAAATCTGTAACGTTTTGTTCATGATTCTAAGAGCACATATAACTTACTAGGAACCTCTTGAACATAATAATAAACAATACCAACATTACCAGCCTGTATTCGTCTTTTTTTTATCATTCAAAAAACTACCGAGCGTTATAAGTAATACGAAGAAATATACTGTAGGTATTAGTCGTTAAATTTATTTTATGTACCTCTCAATATATTTCGTATAATAGAACCACCCCAGAGCCAAATCGTTCCAATGTAACTTTTAACATACTTAAATTCATCAATATTAATTCTTAACTTCACTCAATCAAAATTTTAATTAGAATATTTAAAATATAACTGTTGTTTATTTTATTTCATATTTTTTTTAAGATTAAATTTGATCTAAAGTTGTTTAAAATCTTGATCAGGCTCTTGAGAAGTTCCCTTAAAGAACCTTGACATACAACAGCTTGCCCGTGGCAAGCAGAATCGAGATTTATTTAAGCATAAAATTTGATGATGAATACTATAGAGCTATAAGAGCTAAAATTTCACATAAAAAGGGAAGGAAAATATTTTAAATGATCAAGATAGCTATAAAAGTATTAAAAGTACATTCGATAATATACAATATTCCTCCTTTTTCACACAGTTGTCAAATTTCCTACATCCTGCTGGAGGGCAAAACTGAAAAGACATTTACACAGAAAAGGATTAGTTCATTAAAACATTAAATAACTTATTATTCATATATATTACCATCTTATAAATGTATTATTTTGAAGTAATAGATAAAATATATATGTTACGGGAAAAGTGATTAATCGGGCATTATTAATAATGCCCGAAGTGGAGGCGGGCAATGTGACAAATTCAATGGCATTTATGAATGAAATTTTACACTTTCCCCACCTTCCCTCCGGGCATTATAAATAATGCCTGATTAATCACTTTGCCCGTAGTATATATAAAAACCCATTCTCTATTATACTTGAGCCAGGGGCCATAAAAAGCCAACTAACCAACCATTCTCTTTTACTAACTTGTGGCGAGCTTACTCCCCACAATAAGAGTCAGATTAATCAAATGGGTTATAAATACAGACTGAATGAAGTGTGAATATCTTTTGAGTCGTATGACCTTCGGATCCATCCCCGAGGCTCACTCTTGCCACTAACTAAATCATGTTGTGATATATTAGTGTGCGCTCTTTACATTTCGCTCATGGCCAGAACAGTAATGACAAAACAGTCATGGCGACAAAAGTTCCCCGTCTGCGCCTACCCTCTCCTCTTTATTTCTCTCCACTATTCCTTTGATCTTAAGCCTGGGTCATTCCATTTCAAGTGGTCCAGCACTGGTTGCTCGACCATTTTTAAAAAATCTGAAATTTTTTGTACATCAACCCTAACCTAAAAGAAGATCAAAACAACCATTATTTTTAATTTAACCTATTTTGCTTGTCCGCAGCAGCCATGCAAATTTCGACGTTTTAGCGGTTTTTGCTAATTTAAGCGTTTACGGGATTGGAAATATCTTCCCTTTAAAATCTCCAAATCAAATGGGGTTTGAAGCAAAATTGTTTAGAATAAAACGGTCTAAAAGACTAGAGCAAGTATGTTTTTCTAAAATAAACCCTTAGGGGTGAAATTTTAGTTTAAAGTTTAAATTTTTTTAAAAATATCTGCCCACTTTAAGAAGATTTTTTTATAAGAAGGAAACCTGTCAAGGCACCAATATTTTTTTTATTAATAGTCCAAATACATTTTAGGTCATATGCAAAGTTTTGGATCTGAGCCTCAATTTGTCTTTATTTAAAAAAATCTCAAAGTCGAAGATTTGTCAAAATTTGCAATTTTGAGGGTTAAATATCTCTGGTGGGGGACCAGTTAAAAATTTTAAAATGGTTCATTCTAGAGTACTATATATTAGTGTTAAGCTCAAGAAGTTCATAGGAGGAGATTTGACTACAAGCCGAGGTATGATTTTTACAAGGTGCCCCCAAATGTCGCAAAATTTGGAAGTTAAGGATTTCTACAAAATTTGTCTGTTTTCAAGAGAACTTTTTTATAGGAAGGAAACCATTCAACACAACACATATTTTTATACAAATAGTCCAAATGTAATTCAAGTTACACGCAAAATTTGAAACCTGAAACTTGGTTTTTCTTTGCTTAAAAAAATCCCAAAATCAACGATTTGTCAAGAATTTCACTTTTTTAGAGTGATATCTCTCTGAAGGAGCAGGAGATAAAAATTTGAAACTTTGTCATCTTAGAGTATATTATGGTAGTGTTATGCCCTTAAAGTTTCAAGATGGAGGATATCTTTATCCGGGTATCTTTTCTCTTTTTAAATGCTCTATTTTAATTTCATTAAGTCCTTTGGTTATAACTTTTTTTATGAATTTTTAGTGGATCCGAACAAGTATTGCCAAAGAGATTATGATATTTTAACAAATACTTTTTTTCATGATATTTGCATGTATTTTTGACAGATTTATTGATCCTTAGAACAATAGAACAAACAAATTTTGATGATCTTCCCTTAGTTCACTTAACCGATTAAACTCAAGAGTTACTGGGCCATAAGGCGACATCCATAAATTACGTGAGGTGTTTTTTCCAAAATCTGAATCCCCCCCTCCCCCCTTGGTGAGATTTTGCTGGACCCCCCCTCCCCCCCGCGTGAGATTTACCTACAACTTTTTAAAAATTATTTTCCTTTCTCATACTAAAAAAACAAAGAAAATCGAATAATTTCTAACTTAAAAAGTTAACGTGGGATGCCCCCCTCCCCCCTTGGTGAGATTTTTCCAAACCCCTCCCCCCCCTTTTTGACCTCATGTAATTTATGGATGTCCCCTAAACAGACTTGTGACAATTTTCTCTGATAAGTTGACCCACATCACAATCCATTTTTTAACATGAACTTGCGACTAATAAAAAATACAACAACAAAACACCTTGGTGAATCAAAATGTTCTTCCGATCTTGGTGCAGGTTTGCAGTCAGTGGCGTATATAGGAATTTATTTCGGGAGGGGCCCAAAATTACTCTCCAGCCCCTTCCCCACATATTTAATAGGTCCAATGTAGCTTTTTAAGGTTATAACTTAGGTTCTAAAAACTTAATATAGGAAAAGGTGTTAGTAATAAAAATACAAGTACCAAAGGGGGGGTCTGGGGGCCTTCCCCCAGAAAATTTTTGGAAGTTTGACTAAAAAAACCAGGTTTTTAACTAGTTTTGGTACACTAAGTCCGAATTTTGGATGTACATTTTTATGAACTTAATATTTAAAAAGTAATAAAGTAGAGTTCCAAGTACAAAAAGGGATCTGGAGTCCTTCCCCAGAAAATTTTTGGAACTTTACCCCTAAAAAAAGGGGTTTATCTTGTTTTTGGAACACTAAGTCCGAATTTTGGACATATATTTTTTGGTAGGATTTGGATTTTGATGAACTTATTATATATGTAATATAGTTGTTAATAATAAAATTCCAAGTACAAAAGGGGGGTTTGGGGGTCCTCCCCCAGAAAAGTTTTTAAAATTGGGCCCTAAAATACAATGTTTTAACTTGTTTTGGTACACCTAGTCCGAATTTCGGGGGGGGGCAGGGCCCCCTCGGCCCCCCCTTATATACGCCACTGTTTGCAGTATGCAATAAAACAATTCTCATCGCGGTTTTCTTCTTCCCTCTCCGTCTCTCAGGTTGTAAAGATTGTCAATGGCTGAATGCTAAGGTTAAGCAGTTAATATAATTACTTATATCAAGCCCAACTTTAACATATGTTTGGTAAAAAATAGAGATAAATATTTTAATTCATAAAGTTCATTGCTAAGCTTTTCTATATTGCTGTATTTTGTATAATTAAAATTAAAAAGTAATGAAACATTAATAAAATTTACAAAATAATTGTAAAGTAAAAAAAATCACTTCAACAAAAAAAAAGTTTAATATCATCCTTGCCATTTCTATGTTTGTAGCCAAATAATCCTCCATCTTGAAACTTTTAGGGCATAACACTACCATAATATACTCTAAGATGACAAAGTTTCAAATTTTTATCTCCTGCTCCTTCAGAGAGATATCACTCTAAAAAAGTGAAATTCTTGACAAATCGTTGATTTTGGGATTTTTTTAAGCAAAGAAAAACCAAGTTTCAGGTTTCAAATTTTGCGTGTAACTTGAATTACATTTGGACTATTTGTATAAAAATATGTGTTGTGTTGAATGGTTTCCTTCCTATAAAAAAGTTCTCTTGAAAACAGACAAATTTTGTAGAAATCCTTAACTTCCAAATTTTGCGACATTTGGGGGCACCTTGTAAAAATCATACCTCGGCTTGTAGTCAAATCTCCTCCTCTGAACTTCTTGAGCTTAACACTAATATATAGTACTCTAGAATGAACCATTTTAAAATTTTTAACTGGTCCCCCACCAGAGATATTTAACCCTCAAAATTGCAAATTTTGACAAATCTTCGACTTTGAGATTTTTTTAAATAAAGACAAATTGAGGCTCAGATCCAAAACTTTGCATATGACCTAAAATGTATTTGGACTATTAATAAAAAAAATATTGGTGCCTTGACAGGTTTCCTTCTTATAAAAAAATCTTCTTAAAGTGGGCAGATATTTTTTAAAAAATTTCAACTTTAAACTAAAATTTCACCCCTAAGGGTTTATTTTAGAAAAACATACTTGCTCTAGTCTTTTAGACCGTTTTATTCTAAACAATTTTGCTTCAAACCCCATTTGATTTGGAGATTTTAAAGGGGAGATATTTCCAATCCCGTAAACGCTTAAATTAGCAAAAACCGCTAAAACGTCGAAATTTGCATGGCTGCTGCGGACAAGCAAAATAGGTTAAATTAAAAATAATGGTTGTTTTGATCTTCTTTTAGGTTAGGGTTGATGTACAAAAAATTTCAGATTTTTTAAAAATGGTCGAGCAACCAATTTTACTTTTTTTGGACCACTTGAAATGGAATGACCCGCCTATTATTCCAAAACCAATTCCTTTGCACTTCCGCCTATTCTGCCAGTACACTAATACTCATTACCCTGTCACCACTAAAATCCCTCATTGACCTAAATTTCATTAAAATTGCTCCTGTTATTTTATCCTGATTAGCCTGTTATGCCTCTACTATTCCTTTCGTCTTAAGCCTTATCCTTTTAGCATACTTAAGCTACTAAGTCCTTCAGCTTCCTTTATTTTAAAAACACATTACCCTCAAACATTCTTTGACACTACCCTATCTTTTGGTATCTTTGCTCTTGAGCTTCTCTTCCCTCTAACATTCCTTTGCTCTTGGACATTTTAGATTTGCTCTAGATACTGTCCCCTTTCAATTAGGCTTTTTATTTTGAACCCTTTTAAATTCCCCTAAGTAATCCTTTACTCTTTAGCCTCTTATTCCTCTATATATCATTCCTTTGCTCTTGGGCTCATCAGCCTTCAAATTTGCTCTAGATCCTATCCCCCTTCTTTCTACGTATTGTGAAGCCTTTTCAATTCCCCCTAGTTTTCCTTTGCTCTTGAGCCTCTTATCCCTCTATCATTCCTTTGCTCCAGATCCTATCCCCCTTCTTATAACCTTTCTATTTTAAACCCTTTTCAGTTCCCCTTAGCATTCCTTTGCTCTTGAGCCTCTTTTCCCTCTAACCTTCCTTTTTTCTTGAGCCCCTCACCCTTCAGATTTGCTCTAGTCTGTCCCCCACATACTAGGCTTTTTATTTTGAACACTTTTCTCTTCTCCGTAGAAATCATTTGCTCTTGGACTTTTGCTCTTGTCCGCCCCTTCTATTAGGCTTTCTATCTTCAACCTTTTTCCTCTTACCTCTAGCAATCATTTGCTCTTGAGCCTCTTTTCACTCTATCATTCCTCTGCTCTTGGGCTTCTCACCTTTCAGATTTGCTTTAGATCCTGTTCCCCACCTATTAATGTTCCTAGTTTATACCCTTTTTCTCTTTGCTCTTGAGCTTCTTTTCTCTCCATTCTTTTGCCCTTGGACACCTCACCCTTCAAATTATCCTGTTCCCCCTTCTATTACCCTTTCTTTTTTTAACCATTTTCTCTACCTTCTATCATTCCTATGCTTTTGAATCTATTCTCTCTAGCATACCTTCACGCTAGGGTCCCTCGCCTTTAAGATTTTTTTGTATATTGTGTCCCCATTCTATTAGGCTTTTTATTTTGAACCCTTTTTCTATTCCCCATAGGAATCCTTTGCTCTTGAGCCTCTTTTCCCTCCATCATTCCTATGATCTTGGACTCCTCACCCTTCAGATTTGCTCTAGATCCTGTCCCCCTTCTATTAGGCTTTATATTTTGAACCCTTTTCTCTTCCCCCTAGCAATCCTTTTCTCTTGAGACTTTCTTCCCTCTATCATTCCTTTGCTCTTTGGCTCCTCGCCCTTCATATTTTCTCTACATCCTGTCCCACTTCTATAAGCCTTTTCCTCCTATTAAATTCATCATTCTAATAGCCTTTCATTTTGAACCCCTTTTTTCTTTCCTCTTGAGCCACTCACCTTTCAGATTTGCTCTAGATTTGGTCCCCCCTATCTATAAATCTTTCTATATAAACCTATCATTCTTCCCCCTAGCATTATTTTTCTCTTGAGCCTTTTTTTCTCTAACATGGCATAGCTCTTGAGGCTGTTATTCAAGCATTCCATGTCTCTTGGGCCCCTCGGCTATCAGATTTTCTCTAGATATTGTCCCCTTCTATTAGCCTTTCTATTTTGAACCCCTTTTGTCTTTCCTCTTGAGCGCCTCCCCTTTCAGATTTGCTCTAGATTCAGTCCCCCCATCTATAAGCCTTTCTTTTTTTAACCCTTTTCTCTTCCTTCTATCATTCCTTTGCCCTTGAGCTTTTTTCCAACTAGCATTCCTTTGATCTTGGGTCCCTCACACTTCAGATTTGCTTTAGATACTGCCCCCCCCCTTCTATTAGTCTTCCTAATTTGAACCATTTTTCTCTTCCCCCAAGCATTCCTTTGATGTTAAACCTCTCTTCCCTCCCTCTAGCATTCCTTTGCCCTTAGGCCCCCACACTACAGATTTACTCTAATCATGTCCCCCTTCTATAAGCATTTTATTTAAAAACTTTTCTCTTCCCACTAGCATTTCTTTGCTCTTCAGCCTCTTTTTCTTCTAGCGTTTCTTTGCTCTTGCGCGCCTTACACTGTAGATTTAATTTAGATCCTCCTCCCTCTTATTAAACTTCCATAGCTGTACCTCTCTCCGTTTGTGAGTATTTTTAGGTTAAAGAGATTTTTCTATGCACCCTGTAAAATATATTTATTTTTTGGTGATAGTGACACGCTTTACAGAAAGGTTAGGCGTCCCTGTTATAGTTATGGTTAGGAAAACAATGAATAACCCGAAAAATGTATTTAAAAATAAGAGATTACAGGAAAAATTAAACCATATTACCTTTGACTACTCAGTGGACCTCCTTCTGCCACCCATTTACAAAGCAGTCTTAACTCAATGTTAGGCACCTAAAGTAAAACGAGAAAATTATTAACAATTAATTTTAAAATCTTAGTTTCAAAATCTAACATTAAATTGAATTGCCTACTGTAAGAAACGGAATAAGTCCAAGAAATGTCCAAAAAAATCCCCAAGCACATATCTCTACATGAGATGAAAGAGGGATAAAAATCACTACCCCCCCCTATATGCACATAATGCCTCTTGTTTTTTTTGATTAAATTATAATTTATATTGATGACTCCTAGGGGGAAGAGAATTCCTTTTGAATATATTCTCTCTAGCATACCTTCACTGTAGGGTCCCTCGCCTTAAGATTTTCTGTATATATATAATTGTCCCCCTTCTATTAGGCTTTTTATTTCGAACCATTTTCTATTCCCATAGAAATCCTTTGCTCTTGAGCCTCTTTTCCCTCTATCATTACTTTGCTCTTGGGCTCCTCACCCTTCAGATTTGCTCTAGCTCCTGTCACCCTTCTATTTTGCTTTCTATTTTGTACCCTTTTCTCTTCCCCCTAGCAATCCATTGCTCTTGAGCCTCTTTTCGGTCTATCATTCCTTTGCAATTGGGCTTTTCACCCTTCAGATTTGCCCTAGATCCTGTCCCCCCTTCAATTAGGCTTTCTATTTTAAACCCTTTTCTCTTCCCTCTATCATCCCTTTGTTCTTGGCCTCCTCACTCTTCAGATTTGCTCTAGATCCTGTCCCCCTTCTATTAGGTTTCCCCCTCCTGTTAAAACCCTCCCTCTACTAGCCTTTCTATTTTGAACCCCTTTTTACTTTCCTCTTTAGCCACTCACCTTTAAGATTCGCTCTAGATTCGGTCCCCCCTATCTATTAGTCTTTCTATTTATTCTTCCCCCTAGCATTATTTTTTCTTGAGCCTTTTTTTCTCTAACATGGCATAGCTCTTGAGTCTAGTATTCTAGCATTCCATTTCTCTTGGGCCCCTCACCTATAAGATTTTCTCCTAGATATTTTCACCTTTCCATTAGCCTTTCTATTATGAACCGCCATTGTCTATACTACTGAGCCCCTCACCTTTCAGATTTGCACAAGATTCTGTTCCCATCAATCTATTAGCCTTTCTTTTTTTAACCCTTTTCTCTTCCCTCTATCATACCTTTGTTCTTGAGCCTCTCTTCCCTCCAGCATTCCTTTTCTCTAGGGCTCCTCACCCTTCATATTTGCTCTAGATCCTGTCCCCCTTCTACTAGGCTTCCCCTCCTATTAAATTCCTCCTTCTACTAGCCTTTCTATTTTGAACACTCTTTTTTTTCTCTTGAGCCTCTCACCTTTCAGATTTGCTCTAGATTTGGTCCCCCCTATCTATTAGTCTTTCTATTTGTTCCATCATTCTTCCACCTAGCATTCCTTTGCCCTTGGGCCCCTTACCCTGTAGATTAAACTCTACTTCTCCTTCCACCCTCCTATAAGATTTTCTATTTTCAACACATTCTCTTCCCTCTAGCATTCATTTGCTTTTGAATATATTCTCTCCAGCATACCTTCACTGTAGGGACCCTCACCTTAAGATTTTCCGTATATATATATATTTCCCCTTCTATTAGGCTTTTTATTTTGAACCCTTTTTCTATTCCCCCATAGCAATCCTTTGCTCTTGAGCCTCTTTTCCGTCTATCATTCCTTTGCAATTGGGCTCCTCACCCTTCAGATTTGCCCTAGATCCTGTCCCCCTTCTATTGGGCTTTCTATTTTGAACCCTTTTCTCTTCCCTCTAGCAATCCTTTGCTCTTGAGCCTTTCTTCCTTCTATCATTAATTTGCTCTTGGCCTCCTCACCCTTCAGATTTGCTCCAGATCCTGTCCCACTTCTATTAGGTTTCCCCCTCCAGTTAAAACAATCCCTCTACTAGCCTTTCTATTTTGAACCCCTTTTTACTTTCCTCTTGAGCCACTCACCTTTAAGATTTGCTCTAGATTCGGTCCCCCCTATCTATTAGTCTTTCTATTTGTTCCATCATTCTTCCTCCAAGCATTATTTTTCTCTTGAGCCTTCTTTCTCAAACATGGATAGATTTTGAGGCTGTTATTCTAGCATTCCATTTCTTTTGGGCCCCTCGCCTATAAGATTTTCTCCTAGATATTTTCACCTTTCCATTAGCCTTTCTATTATGAACCGCTTTTGTCTATACTATTGAGCCCCTCACCTTTCAGATTTGCTCAAGATTCTGTCCCCATCTATTAGACTTTCTTTTTTTAACCCTCTTCTCTTCCCTCTATCATACCATTGCTCTTGAACCTCTCTTCCCTCCATCATTGCTTTGCCCTTGCCCCTAACTTTGTAGATTTACTCTAGATCTTGTTACTGTTCTATTTGGCTTTTTATTTTAAAACCTTTTCTCTCCCCCCTAGCAATTCTTTGCTCTTGAGCCTCTTTTCCATCTATCATTCCTTTGCTCTTGGGCTCATCACCCTTCAGATTTGCTCTACATCCTGTCCCCCCTTCTATTAGGCTTTCTATTTAATCTTCTTCCGCCTAGCATTATTTTTCTCTTGAGCCTTCTTTCTCAAACATGGCATAGCTCTGGAGGCTGTTATTCTAGCATTCCATTTCTCTTGCCCCTCGCCTATAAGATTTTCTCCTAGATATTTTCACCTTTCCATTATCCTTTCTATTATGAACCGCCTTTGTCAATACTATTGAGCCCCTCACCTTTCTGATTTGCTCAAGATTCTGTCCCCACCCCATCTATTAGCCTTTCTTTTTTTAACTCTTTTCTTTTCTATCTATCATACCTTTGCTCTTGAGCTTCTCTTCCCTCCAGCATTCCTTTGCCCTTGGGCCACTAACACGACTCTAGATCTTCTTACCCTTCTATTAGGCTTTTTATTTTGAACCCTTTTCTCTCCCCCCTAGCAATCCTTTGATTTTGTTCCTTTGCTCTTGGGCTCCTGATCCTTCAGATTTCTCTAGATCCTGTTCCCTTTCTTTTAGCCTTTGTATTTTAAACCCTTTTCAATTCCCTCTAGCATACCTTTGCATTGAGCATCTTTTCCCTCTAGCATTCCTATGTTCCATAGCCCTTCGCACTTCAGGTTTGCTCTAGATTGGGTCCCTTCTATCAGGCGTTTATTTTTTTTTTATTTTGAACCCTATTTCTCTCCCCCCTAGCCATCCTTTGCTCTTGAGCCTCTTTTCCATCTTTCATTCCTTTGCTCTTCGGCTCATCACCCTTCAGATTTGCCCTAGATCCTGTACCCTTCCTATTAGGCTTTCTATTTCGAACTCTTTTCTCTTCCCTCTAGCAATCCTTTGTGCTCTTGAGCCTTTCTTCCTTCTATCATTAATTTGCTCTTGGCCTCCTCACCCTTCAGATTTGCTCCAGATCCTGTCCCACTTCTATTAGGTTTCCCCCTCCTGTTAAAACCCTCCCTCTACTAGCCTTTCTATTTTGAACCCCTTTTTACTTTCCTCTTGAGCCACTCACCTTTAAGATTTGCTCTAGATTCGGTCCCCCCTATCTATTAGTCTTTCTATTTGTTCCATCATTCTTCCCCCAAGCATTATTTTTCTCTTGAACCTTCTTTCTCAAACATGGCATAGATCTTGAGGCTGTTATTCTAGCATTCCATTTCTCTTGGGCCCCTCGCCTATAAGATTTTCTCCTAGGTATTTTCACCTTTCCATTAGCCTTTCTATTATGAACCGCCTTAGTCTATACTATTGAGCACCTCACCTTTCAGATTTGCTCAAGATTCTGTCCCCATCTATTAGCCTTTCTTTTTTTAACCCTTTTCTCTTCCCCATATCATACCATTGCTCATGAGCCTCTCTTCCCTCCAATATTCCTTTGCCCTTGGAGCCCTAACTTTGTAGATTTACTCCAGATCTTGTTACCCTTCTATTAGGCTTTTTATTTTGAAACCTTTTCTCTCCCCCTAGCAATTCTTTGCTCTTGAGCCTCTTTTCCATCTATCATTCCTTTGCTCTTGAGCTCATCACCCTTCAGATTTGCTCTACATCCTCTCCGCCCTTCTATTAGGCTTTCTATTTTGAACCGTTGTCTCTTCCCACAACAATTATTTGCTCTTGCGCCTCTTTTCCCTCTTTCATTCCTTTGCTCTTGAGCCTCTTTTCCATCTATCATTCCTTTGCTTTTAGGCTCCTCACCTTTCAGATTTGCTCTAGATCTTGTCCCTCTTCTATTTTGCTTTCTAATTTGAACCCTTTTCTCTTCCCCCTAGCAATCCTTTGCTCTTGAGCCTTTCTTCCCTCTATCATTCCTTTGCAATTGGGCTCATCACCCTTCAGATTTGCCCTAGATCCTGTCCCCCCTTCTATTAGGCTTTCTATTTAAACCTATATCATTCTTACCCCTAGCATTATTTTTCTCTTGAGCCTTCTTTCTCAAACATGGCATAGCTCTTGAGGCTGTTATTCTAGTATTCCATTTCTCTTGGGCCCCTCGCCTATAAGATTTTCTCCTAGATATTTTCACCTTTCCATTAGCCTTTCTATTATGAACCGCCTTTGCCTATACTATTGAGCCCCTCACCTTTCTGATTTGCTCAAGATTCTGACCCCATCTATTAGCCTATTAGTTAGTATTATTAGTAGCCTATTAGGTTTTTAGTTTGAACCTTTTTCTCTCCCCCCTTGCAATTCTTTGTTCTTGAGCCTCTTTTCCCTCAACCATTCCTTTGCTCTTGGGCTCCTGATTCTTCAGATTTCTCTAGATCCTGTTCCCTTTCTTTTAGCCTTTGTATTTTGAACCCTTTTCAATTCCCTCTAGCATACCTTTGCATTGAGCCTCTTTTCCTTCTAGCATTCCTATGTTCCATAGCCCTTCGCACTTCAGGTTTGCTCTAGATCGGGTCCCGGCTATCAGGCGTTTAATTTTTTTTATTTTGAACCCTATCTCTCTCCCCCCTAGCAATCCTTTGCTCTTGAGCCTCTTTTCCATCTATCATTCCTTTGCTTTTCGGCTCATCACCCTTCAGATTTGCTCTACATCCCGTCTTCCCTTCTTAAGCTTTCTATTTTGAACCGTTTTCTCTTCCCACAACAATCATTTGCTCTTGGGCCTCTTTTCCCTCTATCATTCCTTTGCTCTTGAGCCTCTTTTCCATCTACCATTCCTTTACTATTGGGCCCTTAACACTACAAATTTGCTCTATTATTAGTCCTCCTATTATTAGTCTTTTCTATTTTGAACTTTTTCCCTTCCCCCTAGCAATCCTTTGCTCTCTTGAGCCTTTCTTTCCTCTATCATTCCTTTGCTCTTAGCCTCCTCACCCTTCAGATTTGCCCTTCAGATTGATATTAGTCTTCTACTAGGCTTCCCCTCCTATTAAATTCCTTCTTCTACTAGCCTTTCTATTTGAACCCTATTTTTTTTCCTCTTGAGCCTCTCACCTTTCAGATTTGCTCCAGATTAGGTCCCCCTATCTATTAGTCTTTCTATTTAAACCTATGATTCTTCCCCCTAGCATTATTTTCCTCTTGAGCCTTTTTTTCTCTAACATGGCATAGCTCTTGAGGCTGTTATTCTAGTATTCCAGCATTTTGAACCCCTTTTTTCTTTCCTCTTGAGACCCTCCCCTTTCTCATTTGCTCTAGATTCGGTCCCCCCATATATTAGCCGTTCTTTTTTTAACCCTTTTCTCTTTCTTCTAACATTCCTTTGCTCTTGTGCTTTTTCCATTCAGAATTCCTTTGATCTTGGGTCCCTCACACTTCAGATTTGCTTTAGATCCTGCCCCTCTTTTATTAGTCTTCCTAATTTGAACCCTTTTCCTCTTCCCCCAAGCATTCCTTTAATGTTGAGCCTTTCTTCCTTCTATCCAGCATTCCTTTGCCCTTAGGCCCCATTACTACAGATTTACTCTAGATCATATCCCCATTCTATTAGGCATTTTATTTTAAAACTTTTCTCTTCCCATTAGCATTTCTTTGCTCTTGAGCCTTTTTTCCTCTAGCATTCCTTTGCTCTTGCGCACCTTACCCTGTAGATTTACTTTAGATCCTCCCCCCTCGTATTAACCTTTCATAGCTGTACCTCTCTCCGTTTGTGAGTATTTTTAGGTTAAAGGTATTTTTCTAGGCACCCTGTAAAATATATTTATTTTTTGGTGATAGTGACACGCTTTACAGAAAGGTTAGGCATCCCTGTTATGGGTATGGTAGGAAAAACAATAACCAGAGAGATTATTAAAAGTAAGAGATTACACGAAAAATTAAACCATATTACCTTTGACTACTTAGTGGACCTTCTTCTGCAACCCCTTTAGAAAGCAGTCTTAACTCAATGTGAGGCACCTAAAGTAAAACGAGAAAATTAATAACAATTAATTTTAAAGGCTTAGTTTAAAAATCTAACAGTAAATTGAATTGCCTACCGTAAAAAACTGAATAAGTCCAAGAAATGTCTAAAAAAATCCCCAAGCACATATCTCTACATGAGATGAAAGAGGGATAAAAATCACTACCCCCCTATATGCACATAATGCCTCTTATTTTTTGTTTGATTAAGTTAGAAATTTAAGTAAATTTTGCTTTCTTCTTATTTTTTAGCCGGTTTTCTATTTTTCACATTTGTGCTACCCTTTTCCCTTTAGCATTCCTTTGCTCTTGCCAATTACGCTGTAGATTACCTCTAGATACTTCGCTCCCCTCCTATAAGTATTTCTATTTTGAACCCATTTTCTTCCCTCTAGCATACATTTGCTTTAGAATCTATTCTGTCTAGCATACTCTTGGGCCCTTCACCTTTCAGATTTTCTGCAGATATTGTCCCTCTTTTATTAGCCTTCCTATTTTGACCCCTTTTCTTCCTCCTCATGAGCCCCCCACCTTCAGAATTGCTTTAGATTCTGTCCCCCTTCTATTTAGCTTTCTATTTTGAACCCTTTTCTCCTCCATCTATCGTTTCTTTGCTCTTGGGCTCCTCATCTTTCAGATTCACCCTAGATCCTGTCCCCCTTTTATAAGGCTTTTTATTTTGAAATCTTTTCTTTTCCCCCTAGCATTCCTTTGCTCTTGAGCATCTTTTCCCTCTACCATTCCTTTACTATTGGGCCCTTAACACTACAAATATGCTCTAAATCCTGCCCTCCTCCTATTATTAGTCTTTTCTATTTTGAACTTTTTTCTTCCTTCTAGAAAACCTTTGCTCTTGAGCCTCCCTAACATAGCATTTTTCTTGACCATCTTCTCTCCAGCATTCCATTGCTCTTGAGCTCCTCGCCTTTCAAATTTTTTCTAGATATTGCGCCCCTCTATTAGCTTTTCTATTTTGAACTCCTTTTCTCTCTCCTCTTGAGCCCCACCCCCTTCAGAATTGCTTTAGATCGTGTCCTTCTTCTATTAGGCGTTCAATATTGATTCCTTTTCTCTTCCCTTTTGCATTCCTTTGCTCTTGAGCCTATTTTCTCTAACAAAACATTACTATTGATCCTCTTCTCTCCAGCATTCTATTGCTCTTTGGCCCCGTGCCTTTCAGATTTTCTCAAGATATTGTCCCCCTTTTATTAGCCTTTTTATTTTGAACCACTTTTCACTTTCCTCTTGAGCCCCTCACATTTCTGAATTGCTCTAGATCCTGTTCAAATTCTTTTAGCCTTTCCATTTTAAACCCCTTTTCGAATCCCTCTAGCATACCTTTGCATTGAGCCTCTTTTCCCTCTAGTATTCCTATGTTGTAGAGCCCTTCGCACTTCAAATTTGCTCTAGATCTGGTCCCCCTTCTATTAGGCGTATTATTTTTAACCCTTTTCTCTCCCCCCTAGCAAACCTTTGCTCTTGAGCCCCTTTTTCCTCAATCGTTCCTTTGCTCTTCAGCCTCTTTTCCTTCTATCATTCCTTTGCTCTTGAGCTTTTTTCCGTCTAGCTTTCCTTTGCTTTTGGGTCCCTCACACATCAGATTTGCTTTAGATCCTATCCCCCACCTATTAATGTACCTAGTTTGAACCCTTTTTCTCTTCCCCCGAGCATTGCTTTGCCCTTGGGCCCCTTACATGTAGATTAGACTCTAGATCCTCCCCCCCCATAAGACTTTCTATTTTCAACACATTCTCTTCCCTCATTCATTTGCTTTTGAATATATTCTCTCTAGCATACCTTTACTGTAGGGTCCCTCGCCTTAAGATTTTCTGTATATATATTGTCCTCCTTCTATTAGGCTTTTTATTTTGAACCCTTTTTCTATTCCCCATAGCAATCCTTTGCTCTTGAGCCTTTCTTCCCTCTATCATTCCTTTGCTCTTGGCCTCCTCACCCTTCAGATTTACTCTAGATCCTGTCCCACATCTATTAGGTTTCCCCCTCCTGTTAAAACCCTCCCTCTACTAGCCTTTCTATTTTGAACCCCTTTTTACTTTCCTCTTGAGCCACTCACCTTTAAGATTCGCTCTAGAATCGGTCCCCCCTATCTATTAGTGTTTCTATTTGTACCATCATTCTTTCCCCTATCATTATTTTTTCTTGAGCCTTTTTTTTCTCTATTCTAGCATTCCATTTCTCTTGGGCCCCTCGCCTATAAGAATTTCTCCTAGATATTTCCCCCCCCCCTTCCTTTAGCCTTTCTATTATGAACCGCCTTTGTCTATACTATTGAGCCCCTCACCTTTCAGATTTGCTCAAGATTCTGTCCCCATCTATTAGCCTTTCTTTTTTTAACCCTTTTCTCTTCCCTCTATCATGCCATTGCTCGGGAGCCTCTCTTCCCTCCAGCATTCCTTTGCCCTCGGGCCCCTAACATTGTTGATTTACTCTAGATCTTGCTACCCTTCTATTGGGCTTTTTATTCTGAAACTTTTTCTCTCCCCGATAGCAATCCTTTGATCTTGAGCCTCTTTTCCCTCAACCATTCCTTTGCTCTTTGGCTCCTCTTTTAGCCTTTTTATTTTAAACCCTTTTTAATTCCCTCTAGCATACCTTTGCATTGAGCCTCTTTTCCCTCTAGCATTCCTATGTTCCATAGCCCTTCGCACTTCAGATTTGCTCTAGATCGGGTCCCCCTTCTATAGGGCGTTTTATTTTGTTTATTTTGAACCCTTTTCTCTTCCCATTAGCAATTCTTTGCTCCTGAGCCTCTTTTTCCTCTATCATTCCTTTGCTCTTGAGCCTCTTTTCCATCTATCATTCCTTTGCTCTTGGGCTGCTCACCCTTCAGATTTGCTCTACATCCTGTCCCCCTTCTATTAGGCTTTCTATTTTGAACCCTTTTCTCTGCCCCTTAGCAATCCTTTGCTGATGAGTCTCTCTTCCCTCTTTCATTCCTTTTCTCTAGGGCTCCTCTCCTCGCCCTTCATATTTGCTCTAGATCCTGTCCCACTTCTACTAGGCTTCCCCTGAAATTCCTCCTTCTACTAGCCTTTCTATTTTGAACCCCCTTTTTTTCCTCTTGAGCCACTCACCTTTCAGATTTGTTCTAGATTCGATCCCCCTATCTATTAGTCTTTCTATTTAAACCTATCATTCTTTCTCCTAGCATTATTTTTCTCTTGAGGCTTTTTTCTGAAACATGGCATAGATTTAGAGGCTGTCATTCAAGCATTCCATGTCTCTTGGGCCCCTCGGCTATCAGATTTTCACTAGATATTGTCCCCTTCTATTAGCCTTTCTATTTTGAACCCCTTTTGTCTTTCCTCTTGAGCCCCTCCCCTTTCAGATTTGCTCTAGATTCGGTCCCCCCATCTATTAGCCTTTCTTTTTTTAACACTTTACTCTTCCTTCTATCATTCATTTGCTCTTGAGCTTTTTTCCATCTAGCATTCCTATGATCTTGGGTCCCTCACACTTCAGATTTGCTTTAGATCCTGCTCCCCCCCTTCTATTAGTCTTCCTAATTTGAACCCTTTTCCTCTTCCCCCAGGCATTCCTTTGCTGTTGAGCCTGTCTTCCCTCCCTCCAGCATTCCTTTGCCCTTAGGCCCCCACATTAGGGTGTCCCGAAAAACTTTTTTTCGGCTTTCGCTAATGCAAGACCCCTCAAAATTTGCGTAATTGATCGTAGATTACAAAAATGTTTTTAAAAACAAAATTAAACTATATCTTCAGGGCTCTACCCATCGTTAAAGTTTTAAAAATTGTCATTTTTATGGAGATCATTCGCTCTATTCGTAATTTAGGCTCCTAATCTTTCAACCTCTCTCAAGTTTCAACTTGTTTTGAGTACTTATCTTACGAGTGTTTTCTTCGAAGCAAAAGTAATTTTTAAGCTTTAAAAGTATAGATGTGATTTTTAAAAAAAATGAGTTCAAGGCGTAGTGACACTACTCGCGCTATATTAAACAACTTGACGATCGACAGCTACCAACTATAAGGGACGTCATTAAATGTATTTTATATATCAAGACCGACCTGAAATTGACATTTTTCATACATTATAAGTCTTTCCTAAGTGAAAATTCTTCGATTCGTTAGTAACTTGCCGGTTTTATGGGGGTATTCGATGGTTCAAGCTGTTCGCTCTTGCGCATAGCTATCCGCCCTTGAAACATCGAATACCCCATAGAACCGGCCAGTTACTGACGAATCGAAGAATTTCCACTTAGAAAAGACATATAATGTAAGAAAAATGTCATTTTTAAACTTTTCAAAGCAAGAAAATAATTTCCTAAACGCGCTTGCGCTAGAGAGTCTTCCGAAACCTTGCGCGAGTGCTTTAGGGACGCTAACACCTCAACCGCTTTTAGTAAAAATCATTGCTGCATATTGTCATCAAATTTGGGTCCTTGGGGAAAGGTTAGGACCCTTCAAAAGTGAAATGCGTAAAAATTAAGAGGAAAAAATATCGTATCAAATCCTCTATAATTTTTAGCTATTTTTTTGCATTTTTAAGGGGGCAATAATAACCCCTTAAACCTATCTATTTGTTACAAAATTTCATATTTTAGGAATTTCATCCTTCCTTGTCTCTTTGGGAGTAATTTAAAGACATGAGTAAAGTTTTTTGACCCTGAAAATCGAATTCAAAGTCATTAAGTCATCAAAAAGCGCAAAAATGGGGGAGGGGGCCGTTCCCCGAAAATCCCGAGCCAATTGAGAATTTTGATGGTGATTTTCGTGTTTAGTGACCTAAAATCTATAAGAAATGACTATTTTCATCAAGGAAAAAAAATTTAAGGTACAATTTGTTGCAGTGTTATGTTGAAGTGTTACAGCTCCGCCGGTATTTCTAATGAGGTCCTTCAAATCATGGCAAAAGGTAAGAGCTTGGATATTGTTGACTTTCCTTGCCACACACAATCACTGGAAAGATGTGTTAAACTGGTAATAGAGGCCTCACAAAGAGCAACTGACGTAAATTCTAGAGATGGCTTTATGAGAACAAGGTTACAATCTCGAGCAGAAATGCCAAATTTTTGACTTCAGAATGAATTTAGTTTTGTCATTAAATATAAGATCAATTTTATTTATTATGTTTTTCAGTCATGTTTCGTTTATCTCTGTAATAAAATTCCCTTTAAACTTGAATTTTATAATATTTTAGGCATACGGTAATAGGTCTGTAGAAACGAAACTTCAAGACGAGGTAGAGCCCTCAAGATGACCCGCAATTCTATTTTTTTTTACCATTTTCATAATCTGTGTAAAATTACGCAACTTTTGATACCTCGCTTGCGATAGTGTAGCTCGAAAAAAACTTTTTTCCATATATGAACGGGACACCCTACCCCACATTACAGATTTACTCTAGATCATGTCCCCCTTCTATTAGGTTTTTTATTTTAAAACTTTTCTCTTCCCACTAGCATTTCTTTGCTCTTGACCCTCTTTTTCCTCTAGCATTCCTTTGTTCTTGCGCGCCTTACACTGTAGATTTACTTTAGATCGTCCCCCCTCCTATTAACCTTCCATAGCTGTACCTCTCTCCGTTTGTGAGTAATTTTAGGTTAAAGAGATTTTTCTATGCACCCTGTAAAATATATTTATTTTTTGGTGATAGTGACACGCTTTACAGAAAGGTTAGGCGTCCCTGTTATGGGTATGGTTGGAAAAACAATAACCCGAAAAATGTATTTAAAAGTAAGAGATTACAGGAAAAATTAAACCATATTACCTTTGACTACTTAGTGGACCTTCTTCTGCCATCCCTTTAGAAAGCAGTCTTAACTCAATGTTACTCACCTAAAGTAAAACGAGAAAATTAATAATTAATTTTAAAGGCTCAGTTTAAAAATCTAACATTAAATTGAATTGCCTACTATAAAAAACAGAATAAGTCCAAGAAATGTCCAAAAACTCCCCAAGTACGTCTACATGAGATGAAAGAGGGAATAAAATCACTATTCCCCCTATATGCGCATATTTCCACTCTTTTTTTTGGCGAAATTCATGTCCCTTCATTGTATATTTTTTTTTATTAAATTAGAAATTTAAGTTAATTTTTCTTTCTTCTTATTTTTCTGACGGTATTCTATTTTTCACTTTTGTGCTGCCCTTCTCCCTTTAGCATTAGTTTGCTCTTGGGCCCCTTACCCTGTACATTTACTCTAGATCCTTCCCCCTCCCGTAAGTCTTTCTTTTTTTAACCCATTTTCTTCCCTCTAGCATTTAAATCAGGGTTTCCCAAAGTGGTCGGTACCGACCCCCTGGATGAAGGTTTAAAGGGGGTCGATAGGGAGTCGACGAAGTCTTAGGGGTCGGTAGGGGGTCGATGAAGCTTTAGGGGTCGGTAGGGGGTCGATGAAAGTAAAACAGTCATAAGAAAAGAAAAGTGCAGAAAAGCCAAAAAACCAGCTTGTGTGTTACTAATAAAATCTTTAACTAATAATGTTGTGAAAAAATCGGAAAGTCAAATTTTTTTATATGGTGTAAAAGACTTGGTTTTTAAACTTGAATATAACATTTTCAATAAGGTCGATAATTCTGCCAGACAGATATTTGTATGTAATAAAAATTCAAATATGACTTATGTGCAAGATAGGAATATTATTTGATAATTTCATTGACTGTTTCATTTTTAACAAATATATCTGTATTATATAAAAAGAAGTTTAAAGATTATGATTATGGGTCAAAAATACTTTTGCTGGCAAAAATCTAATTTTTTTCATTACTGCGTTTTTACACTTGCGGCCGAAACTTGCCAACCCTGTGGTTTTGATAACATAATACTATTTTAGAAATTGTTATATAAGTTTAAAAGTTTTTTAAAACAAAAAAATTAAATTTTTAATAAATAAGCAGCAGACGTTTCAAAGCACTATAGCCACATGTTTTGTCATTTTTTTTTGGAAACGTGGTAATCCCGAGTATAACATCAGAATGTTATTTAAAAAGCTATAAAGCGGTTTAAACTTAGTGAATCTTTTTTAAAGCAAAAAATTGCAATTTATTCGTAGATTAAATTATCTCAACTGCGAAAAAGAATAATAATAAGTAATTTTAAACAAAATACCCTCTTTGGCAGTCCAGCATCAGGCACACCCTTCCCATTGAATCTATTCGTAATTACCCATAATTGCATTGTAATAATGACAATTTTAATAAATTTGTTTCTGAATTTAATAATTAAAATTATTTACTTTTATTGTAATTTAGTTTATTTCGAGTGTTTCAAAATTTCTTTCTTCTTTGCAGTGTTTTTTTTTTATTTTGATAAAATTTTGCTATCTTATTGTAAAATGCATTGCTGTGGATGATTCAAAGATTTTTCCTGATCCTTTGAACTTTCTTTACATACTTATTTTTATATCAAAGTTTTAAGTGATTAATGCTGTTTGGTGGTCTTATATTGTTCACCAATGAATTTTCCAGGTTGAACAGTACGTTACTAGTGAATGAAACCGGCTGTTAAATTTTAGTTAAATTTTCATTTTTAATTTATTTTTATAAAGAATTTAGTTGGATTTTTGAAAGGGGGTCGATGGCTTTGGTGAACTACTCCCAAGGGGTCGACGCATGAAAAAGTTTGGGAAACCCTGATTTAAATCTATTCTCTCTAGCATACTCTGGGGTCCTTCGCCTTACATGTTTTCTGTAGATATTGTCCCTCTTCTATTAGCCTTCCTATTTTGAACCCCTTATCTCTCCTTCTCTTGAGCCACCCGCCTTCAGAATTGCTTTAGATTCTGTCCCCCTCTATTTGGCTTTCTATTTTGAACCCTTTTCTCTTCCCTCTATCATTCCTTTGCCCTTGAGCCTCTTTTAACTAACAAAACATTACTCTTGATCCTCTTCTCTCCAGCATTCTATTCCTCTTGGGCCCCTCGCTTTTCAGATTTTCTCTAGATATTGTTACTCTTCTATTAGCCTTTTTATTTTGAACACCTTTTCTCTTTCCTCTTTAGCCCCTCACCTTTCAGATTTGCTTTAGATTAGGACCCCCCCCCATCTATTAGACTTTCTTTTAACTCTTTTCTCTTACCCCTAGCATTATTTTGCTCTTGAGCCTCTTTTCCCTAACATAGCATTGCTCTTGAGGCTCTTATTCTAGCATTCCATTTCTCTTGGATCAGGCTTTCAGATTTTCTCTAGATATTGTCCCCCTTCTATTATGAACCCCTTTTGTCTTTCCTCTTGAGCCCCTCATCTTTCAGATTTACTCTAGATTCGGATCCCCCCATCCATTAGCCTTTTTTTAACCCTTTTCTTTTCCTTCTATCATTCCTTTGCTCTTGAGCTTTTTTTCCATCTAGCATTCTTTTGTCCCTGGGCCCCTCACACTGTAGATATATTCTAGATCAGTGTTTCCCAACCTTTTTTGGTCCGTGCCCCACCAAAGCCTTTCTAAATTTTCCATGCCCCCCCCATGTCCTTTATTTTTTCGAAAATCCTTCTTGGAAAGTAAATAAAACCTGGTGGTCCATACCATACCTGGGGGCAATTTGGTTGAAAAATTTCAAATTGCCCCCCTAGAAATTCATATTGCGCCCCACGTTGGGAAACACTGCTCTAGATCATGTCTCCCTTCTATTAGGCTTTTAATTTTAAACCCTTTTCAACTCACCCTAGCAATCGTTTGCTCTTGAGCCTCTTTTCTCTCTATCATTGCTTTGCTCTTGAGCCCCTTACACTGTAGATTTACTTTAGATCCTGCCCCTCTCCTATTAGCCTTCCATAGCTGTAGCTCTCTCCGTTTGAGAGTATTTTCAGGTTAAAGGGATTTTTCTATGCACCCTGTAGAAATATATTTTGTTTTTGGTAATAGTGACGCTTTTACAAAAAGGTTGGAGATCCCTGTTATAGATATGGTTGAAAAAAACCGAAAATATATTTAAAAATAAAAGAATACAGGCAAAATTAAACCATATCACATTTGATTACTTACTGGACTTTCTTCCACCCATTTAGAAAGCAGTCTGAACTCAATGTTAGGCACCTAAAGTAAAACGATAAAATTAATAACAAATAATTTTAGACTTAGTTAAAAAATCTAAAATTAAATTTAATTGCCCAGTTTAAAAAAGAGAATAAGCCCCCCCCCCCCAAAAAAAAAAGGCAAATGACTTCTTGTGCACAAAAAAAATCTCTAAGCACATCACTTTACTCATGTGTGGAAAGAGGGGGAAAAAATAAACCCCCTATACGTAGATATAACGAACCTATTGAATTTGGCGAAATCTATGTCCATTCATTGTATCTTTTGATTTAATTCAAAACTTAAGTTAATTTGCCTTTCTTTTTTTAATTTTTTGTACTGTAAACTTAGCTGAAAAAAATTTGATTTTAATTAAAAATTGTTTAATCTAATTTTCCTTTTTTTATCCAACGAATGTTTGATTCCATTGATATTCACTTTACTCTTTTGATAGAATTACTCAGTTTCATAATAATTTTTTAATTTTTTTTTCGTCTTAGTCTTTCTAATTTTCACTTTTGTGCTGGAACTCAGCAGAAAGATAATTTAATTGTTGATAAAAGCGATAAAGTAAAAAAAATATTTTACTGTTAAAAAAGTTGATGAACATTCCTTTTTTCAACCTAATGAAATTTCAGATGAAAAGCTTGAGAACAATTTTAATCGAAAATTTAATTATATTTCTGCTTATTAGTTCACATCACAAAAGTGAGTTACTAGACCTGGGATGACGCGTGCACTTTTCTATTACACGGGAACGAGGGTTGGGTCCAGTGGCGTAACTAGAGTTGACTCATGGGGGGTGTTACTTCGACCAGTCAACCACTCCAACTTTTGAGGGAAAAACACAGTATAACAGAGGTAAAAATTTTAGAGGGAGGTTTGGGGGTTCTCCCCCAGAAAAGTTTTAAAAATTTGTCTCTCAATGTAGAGTTTAAATTCATTTTGAGGCCCTTTGGGTTAGTTCCTAAAATTACAGTTCCTTGTGAACCGCCTTCCTTGTAAAGGAAATTTTTTCAGTTTTTCATGTTTAAGAAACCGCGGATGAAATGAGGGGGTTACATCCCCAATAACCCCCCTTGTTACGCCTATGGTTGGGTCTGTCAGACCCATAGAGGGTCAGACCCCACGCATCGTTTTCCGTTATAAACGTTCAGTATAGTATACAAAACCTCTGTCAGGGAACGTTTAAATACATCATGTAATCATTAAAGTGTATAAAACCTTATTTTTAAGTTGATAGGTTTTTTTATAAAAAGAGAATATGGGACAATTTTACACTGTAAAATTTTCTGCCACATTTTTTTCAAAAGGTTTTCGTGAAAAAATGTTTGATAAAAAAAGTGGGTAACAAGTAAACCGATTGGTGTGTATAGCTTCTTTTTTTTAAGAAAATAATGATTGGTCATTTTTTGGGATCTCTTTATTCATAACTAGTGCCCGTACCCTTAGTTCTAGAAACGCTTTGCAATCAAAACGACGTCTTCACGGGTTCAAATGGTCACTTTTGTGCTGTAAAACTTTTCTCAAACTTTTGAACATCGCGACCCAATTTTTATAAACGAAGTCTAACGAGACCAGGGTTGGCAGAGTTGGACCCAATGGGTTTAAAAAAAATTGAAAATACCCACTTTTTGGACTCATGTTTTTTTTTTCAAGAAAAATCATGATTTTGCCAAATTTTCAAAAGTAAACAAAACTATTAATGGAATAACGTATCAAAAATTTCAGTCGCCATTTAGTGACCTCCTAATGTAGTCCACCCAGCTTTGAAAAAAAACTCTACTAATTTTTAAACAACCCATGAAGATTTGAAAAAAAAATCACACTTGAATCTTAAAAAGCCCACAGAGCTTTGAAAAACTAAAATTTTAAGTATTCCACAGAGCTTTGAAAAAAAGCCCACCTTATATTTAAACAGTCTACAAAGCTTTGAAAAAATTTTAAACAGCCCATAGAGATTTGAAAAACCCCAAATAATTCTTGAACAACCCAAGGAAAGTGTGTGCTTTGAAAAAACCCAATTAATTATTGAAAAGCGCATGGAGCTTTGAAAACGCCCTCTTAATTATTGAAAAGCCCATGGAGCTTTGAAAAAAACCATGTAATTTTTAAACAGTCCACGGAGCTCTGAAAAAACCTAGATAATTTTTTTGACGTAAAAAACTCCCTAAACTTTAAAAAATCAAGCAAAATTTGAAGAAACCCACTTATTCCATAAAAACCCAATGAAAATTAAAAAAATTTCAATAACCCACTATACTTATGGAAAAACATCATAGAACTTTGAAAAAAAAACCCTCTTAGTTTTAAGGAAAAAAAGTGCCCAACTTTTAAATTAAATATATAGAGCATTTTCAATCACTTGACTCGGACCCATAGATATAAATACTAACTGGATGGACTGCTCGTATGGCAACGCCCCGATAAAAATGCAACCAGTTGAAACTTTTGGCATCCATTTTGTTGGGCGTAAGATTCCTGGACGTTTGTGGCCCTGTGCTTGAGAAATATGGTTCACTGCTGCGTTGCATATAATTGCAAGAACACACAGATTTCGAAAAATAAGAGCATAAGCTTCCATCGGTAAGTACGAACTATTTTTGATGCTAATTTTAATGTTTTACATCCTTTATTTTCAATCTCGTTGTTTTGTTATTGATGGCTTATAGGTTAGGAAAATTGTTTATCCTAATATTTGTTACCTTTACAAAACCAAAAACTTGTATCGAAACGTTAACTATTATCTTAGCCATCCCTATTATAAGGCAAATTATGTTATCAGTTAATAAATCGTGAAGCTTAGTATTTATATTTTATAAAACAAGTGTGATCACCATGATTGTTTATCATTTCGCTTTAAGTGTGAGGAATTGTTTGTTCTTTATGAACCAAATGTTATTTTTTCACTTATCAGTTCAATTAAATATATATTTATAAATTTAATTATCTTTTAAAACAATTTCAAGCAAGCTTAACATGTTTATAGTTATTAAAATTCAGTCAACATTCAAGACTTGTAATACTTGCATCACTTAATTTTTATAAACTAAAAACTAACTTCTAGAAACTAATAAATATCAAAATCTCTATAATTTGTAATTTGTGGAGATGTCATCGATGTGGGAGCATTTTCCAGAGTTGGATATATTAAAAGCTCAAACGTTTAAAAAAAAACATCTTTTATTTTAAAACAACGACATTCTTAAATTTTGAAAGAGAATCCAAAACAATAAAAACGCGTGAATAAATGACACGCGCGGAACTAGTTCAATGTGGTTTACGTGTTGTCACAAATTAAACTTCACTCAATGATGATTTTATTTTACTTTTACAGATTTCCTTTCAAAAGACCTGAGGTAGTAAGAGAATGGGTGAAGGCCGTCCATAGAAAGGATTTTAACAATTTATGGGGCCGTCCATAAATGATGTCACACTTTTTTTGCCCATTTTTGACCCCCTCCCCCCCTATGTCACAAACTGTCACACTTCCCCATACCGCCTCACCCCCTATGTCACATGGCCCCTATGATCTTTTTTAAAATTGTAATTTTAGGGGACATCCATAAATTACGTGAGGTGTTTTTTCCAAATTCTGGACCCCTCCCTCCCCCTTCGTGAGATTTAGTGAGATTTTGCTGGATCCCCCCTCTCCCTCACCGTGAGAATTTCTCAATCACTTTTAAACAAATAAATTTCTTTGAAAGGCCTTTTTTCAGTCTTATAGACATTACACTTTTAAAAGTTTAGATACAAATAAGAGTGTTTAAATCAAAAACATGCTCTTAACTCTGCTGTTTTGACTAATCTGCTCCTTTTTTCTGAAGTTGAGTTAAAAATATAAAAGAAAAAACTTATATTTTCATAATTAAAATTTGACGTGAGATTTTAATTGACTCCCCCCTCCCCCAGGTGAGATTTGGTAAAATTTTGCTAGACCCCTCCTCCCCCTTTTTGACCTCACGTAATTTATGGATGTCCCCTTAAGATTAAAAATATCTGTTCTTATAACAGCACAATTGATGCTGAAAAATTAGTTGTGGTAAAATGTGAATTTGTCTGATATAATAAAGATATTGTATTCAATCCTATTCCTTTTTTCATTGTAATATTTCCAAAATAAACCACTTTGTTCTACATGTAGGTGTATTTTTTAGTACATCTGTTTATACCATTTTAAGCTTTTAAATATCTCCCCCTAAATATTTGAAGTTGTACTAAAAAGTTGAAGAAAACAACCTAATTTTGCTCATGATTTTTGAAAGAATTAAAGATTATCATTCCTGCTAATTATTTATTTAAAACAACATTCTCAAGATGCAATTTTCAGCATAAAATCATAAATATCTCGAAAAAAATATGCAAAAACAAGCTTCAATAATGTTTCGATTCAACCATCAATCTAAAAACACCACTGAAAAACGCTTGTTGAGATTTAAATTAATATTTAAAAGGAAAGGTAGCTATTAAAATAACTAGTGCACTATCTTAATTAAGAACTACATTACCCTAAATAATCCATTTTTGAGTTTTAATTCTTCAAAACCCCTAATATAAAATTTTTAATCGCAAAACAACATGAAGCTCTATGGAGATCGGCGAAATTTCATACGCCCAACGATCTGGCAACAGCGGTGGCAACGGCTGCATTTTTTTACTGTTGAACAGTCTATCCAGTTACGTTAGTATATATATCTATGCTCTGACCTAACAACGGCCTTAGCAACAGAAGATGTTACAGTTTTTTGCCCTACAGAGGTTAACAGTTACAGAAAAATGAACTAGCCGTGGAATTCTTCTATTGGATCATTTGCAATCACGTGATCCCATACCTAAAAACCGCCTTAGCAACAGATACCTCTTTACCTAGCAACCGCCTTAGCAACAGTTAAAAGCCCTACAAAGGTTAACAGTTAATAGAAAATAGCTGGTCGTGACGTCACCTGGAAACACTCTATACATTAAAATATGAAAAAAGCTTTAAAATTTTAAGGAAACTGCCTAATTTTAAAAAAACCACATTTTATTTTGAAAAAATACTTTATTATGGAAGAACTTGCTAAAATTTGAAAACTTACCCCATTTACTTTTAGTATAAACTCACTTAAACCAGTTTTCCGTGGGTTTTTTCAGGGTTATATTGAAAAAAAAACCCGAAAAAACCTAACCCACTTGGGTTTTTTCAAAAGAAAAAAAAACGTTTTTTTTTCCTACTCTGAACGAGACCCACCTCATTTTCAGTTAATTTCCCCAAATCCCCCTACATGACTTTAGCTTTGTGCGTTTTGATCACCAACTACATAAAATAATAAATTACATAAACAAAGACTAAATTAAAATTTTGGAAAATTTAAAGAAAGGATTTGAACCTGAGCGTATCAAATTGGTTAATTGTGAGAGCAATGATGAGCTCCTCAATAAAAAAGGTGATCTGGTCTGGGGGCCCTCCCCAGAGCAAAATTTGACAAAAAAATTTGACTCTTGAACACCGATTTTTCCCCCAATCTTATTTGAATAACCGACTAATTTGCATTATCAGCACATTAAACTGACACACATATCTACACTAGAACCGCCAAGGGCCCTTTTTTGTCCCCTCGCAAAGTTCAAAGTTTCTATATGAAGCATTTTTACTGCTTTTTTTCAGAGGATGTTTATGTAAAATATTTTAAGGGAAAATCAAAGTTTTAGAATCTTTGAGATAACATTTTATAGAGGGGATATTCAATCTGACTTGGTGTTTGAGAAAGGGCCCTGATCAGACTATTAAGGTACACTAATTTTAAACTACATTTATTTTCGGAATTAAATAAGTGGATGAATTTAGCAAGAATTTCAGTGGAAGTACGGATTTTCTTTAAACTATTATTTTAATGAAAATAGGGTTGGTTGGTTGAAAAATGATCATACGGGGTTTAACAGAATATATTTATTAAATTAATTTTTTTTTTTGGCATCCTGATTTTTCTTTGGGCTTAAGAAGAATCAGGATGTCAAAAAATAATAATTTTTATATAGTCTGTTTAACCCCATGTATATTTTACCCCACCCATCACTTCTAGAATAAACATAATCGTATATGTAATGTACCCACATCTCTATCAAAACATGAGTAGGGTGGGGTGGGGAAAAATGGGTCTAGTGGGGTAAAATAAGTCAAGAAGTTTTAACAGTTCACATTTATAAAATTAAATGTTTTTTTGGCATGCTGATTTTACTTGAGTCTCAATAAAAATAAGCATGCCAAAAAAAAATTAAATTTTATAAATATAAACTGTTAAAATCCATAGACCCTTACCCCACTAGACCCATTTTCCCACCCAACCCTATCCGACTTAACCAACATCCGCCATAGAAACTTGCAAGTTTAATAGAAACTTGCAAGTTTAATAGAAAACACGGTAATCTATGATATTCACTCGGAACACAACCATCCCATCAGCACAAACTACCATACACTGTTTTTCCAAAGAACACCAATAATCTAAACTTTTCATTCCCGCAATAAACGTTTAAATATTTATTTGGATTTCAACTAATTAGAAAAAAATTAATGCGTATTTAACAAAATCGAATTCAGTAATTTGAAAAATATTGGCTGAAATGCGTGATCCGTCTTAAGGGGCGGACCACAGCTTGGTTTAGTTGTCAAACTGATTCAAAGCGTAACCCAAATCTTAATATTTTCCATGGATCGATTCTTAAATCTTCCCAGAATCGAATAAGATTCGTTCCAGAATCGAACATTCGATTATGTGAATCGAGTTTTAATCAAACTTTGGTTTTCCTGTCAGAAGTTAAGTAACAGGGATTATTCCGATACCTTTTCCCTAAATCCCTCAAACAATTCTTGTGCTGCTATCTAGTTAAAATTTTGGAACTAAAATCAAAAATTCTGGGATGAAAATTCTTTGGCCTAACAAGTAGGGGGCAAGAAACCGCACATTTTTATCTTTTTTAGTTTTTGAGTTATTAATTTTTAAAATGTGTCAGTCTTTTCTGAGACACCCTGTAAATGTACTTCAATGTACCTTTAATTACATAACGGTACTTTACTTGAATAAAACGGAATTGTAAATTTACCATCAAATAATAACTATTTCCAAAAATTTAAATTAAACTCATCCGTACTCACGTTTTGTGAAAGAATCTTTATCCTCAGATAAAGGCGTTTTGGAAGATTTACTCAGCTTACAACTTTCACTTGGAGATATACTCTCAGTTTTAGCTTCATGGAATCCTTGAAATAAATACCTTACATGAAAAACAAATGGAGGTACAAACATACTAAAAAATCATGCAGTAGAAAGGTAAAAAAAAATACCTAAGGTGTTCCTAATTATTAAAAACACTATTAATATTATTAATTATTATTTAATTAATAAATATCTTGGGAAAAAAATTCTCCGCATAAAATGATACAAAAATTGTTTTACTTCCCGGCGAAAATTTAAAGGCATCAATGTCATTTTAAAACAATGAACAAATATTTTTTTATTTATTCATTTATTTATTTGAGAACAAAAATAACACAAGAACAATACACATAGTCGCCTGGGGACCTCTTGGTCCATTTAGGTCAGTGGTTCCCAACTCAGAGAAGTCCTCGGACCACTAAGTTTAAGAGTGAAACCTTCACGGACCACCCCTTTGTAGCTTAAAATCCTACACCAAGACGAAATTACAAGACGAATGTTTATTTTCCCTAATGAAGAATTAAATTTAATTATAATTATAATTTAATTATAGTAATGTAAACTTAGAATTATAATTCTATTTTAAGAAAATTTTAATTGTATTTCTTGTGAGAACAAGAAGTACGAAATCTTTGTTATGATGTAATTAAATCTTCGCAACAATTTAGTGGTGACTGTTATCCTCAGAAACTACTCAGCCGAAAGTCATCGTCACGGACACAGAGAAATATCCTAACAGAGGGTCCACGAGGCTGTTTTCAAATGCGTTACTGATGTGAGGGCGCCACACTAGATTCTGGAACGTATGCCGGCCGCTTAAATCTCTCGCCAAATTAGAACTCAGCGCATGCGCAAAAAGGTGTTTTCGATCTCCCATAGGCAGCCGGCGAATGATTCAGACTGGATCCAGACGCTAGTGAGTTTAGTGCGATCCCAGCGCCACAATTCTCCCAACCTGTAACAAGATGTCATGATTTTCGATTTCCATTAGGGCCTATGGCCGTGGACTCTCTGTTCTAGTACTCTGTGGTCACGGATATAATTCAAACCTTTCTTCTTCAATTTTCTCAAATTTGTGTTTATTGGATTTTTTTTTGTGCTTAACCGGCTTCTCCAAGGACCACTTTCAAGACTCTTACGGACCTGTGGTCCGCGGACAACCAGTTGGGAACCACTGATTTAGGTGACAAAATAAGGGAACGTACTCATACTACGTGACCTATATTTTACTATTTTTGACCCGCCTCCCCCCCTTGGTAACTATCCGTAGTAAATGCCAAGACCCCCCCCTCACCCTCTAAGTTTTCACGTAGTAGTTCATAAATACGGTTTTCAATCATTTTTAGCAAACAGAAAGTTAAAAAAAAAAGTTAATTTGGCTTAATTTGTCTTTATTAATACAGCGCTTGCCTCGTGACGCCAAGAGTACGTGCATACACGTGGAAAATATATTATCAAGAAGAAAAAACTTACGTAAAAGTTATTGTAACAGTAACTTAATTTACAAAAACATGTCTTTTTTCTTTATTTTTTGACTACGTGACGAAACCCTAAGCCCCCCCCTCCCCCTGTGACCAAGCGTGGTATTTTGAAGACCCCCCTCCGCCCCCTTAAACAGGTCTCGTAGTATGGGTACGTTCCCTAATAGTTAAGAGCTTACAAAAACACAAGAGTGGCAAACAGGGTGTCATTAAATAGAATAGATATTTTCTGTCTTACAGGTATGTACAAAAAAAAACCATGAGTAACAAAAGGAAATATAAAAAAAACCTACTTTAAAAATTTTTCAATATTTTCTATTGAGAACAAAAAATCCTTTAGGTTTTTTTTAAATAAATATTTGGATGGACTATTTTGGATTTCTAATGGTAGCATATTATAAAGTTTGGGGGATATGTATAACAGAAATTATTACCAAGTATAGATTTTTTGGGCTTAGGAATTTTATAAATTACATTAGGTCTTCAAGGATTTATAATATTACCTTTTGTACATTCTTGTGGATTTGAATAAAGATGCAGGCATATTTTATGTAAAAAAAAGATTACGAAGAGCAAGAATATTTAATAAGCAAAAATCTTAAGAACCTTTCCTGTAGTTTACTGATTCTTTTTAAATTTACAAAATAACCCCTCCCCATATAGTTAAACCGTAAATTAGTTTTGAATGTACCCACGAATAATACAGATTAATTAGAAGTTCACCACTTATTTTTGTTTTGGCTGGTAAAAACTAAACATAACAAATCTTAATTTTCCAGAAATATATTGAGTAGGAGTTTTCCATTTTAAGTTCGTGTCAATGTGGAGTCCATGATATTTAATAGGAAAAACTTTATCAATACATTTACAAATACTCGCTGCCGAAGTTTTCTGGCGTGCAGTGCTGCTATTGCGTGTGTGTGCATTTTTGGTGTCGCGCTTTGTCACCGAACGCAAGCGTACTACTGGGAATACTCGCTCCACTTCTATCACGGGGGTCACTCTGGACAGTGCCCCCCTTGGTGTGTGTTAAGCGAGAATGGAAAATAAATTCCCTTCTTATGAGAACCTCAAAGTATCCCCAATTCGGTGCCTTGCATATATAGGTATCGCAAGGTTTTCATATGAAAGTATTTAAATTCATTTTATTTATCTGTACAAAAAATACCTAGTTTCAAGTTCAAAAATAATCTCTAAGATTTTTATCCAGATTCTTGAATACAGATACAACTACTGGGTGTCTCAAAAGGTTGGTGCAACACTTAACATCAAAATAATTTCAGGAGTTTTTTTAAAGGAATTTCAGGAGCTGTACGTACAAACCCTGGGTAAAAGGATGTGCAAAAAATATTTTCCTCCGGAAAAGTTTTTACCTTTCCCATATCTTTAGGGAAAAAATAATCATTACAGTAGCAGTTTTTCGCTATATATAGCTACAAAAAAAAAAGCGGAAAACCCTTAATGCCAGAATACCTCGACACAAGTCAACAAATATACAAAAGATAAATGTGTTACTTACCAGTATAGTCAGCACCAGTTTCATACTGCATTCAAACCTCACTCAAGTTAACATGCATGCTTTAGCGTCAGTGGTAAATCCATAGGACTGACCTGTAAAAGAGGGGAAAATCCCCTTAGATGACTTGTCACCTTTGTAAGGAATTTCATATTTATACGCATAATAAATACAATCGGAAACACATAAATAAAAACTTCCTTGTATTTTTTTTCAAAAACGAAATATTTGAAATTTTCTCAACAAAAGTAGTCAACGCCCCCAAATTTTCTATTAACTCATCACCATCCCTCTAGAATGCTTAAACGCCCTCTGCGTAGGTCTTGGACAATAGGAATTGTCCTTCATGATCATCAAATACTATTTCGTTTTGATTCTATTATTGAACTAAAGCATGTCTCCAAATTTTTCAGCCCAAAGGCCGCATTAACTATCAAACAGCAGTTTGGGGGCCAACTACATACTCGAGTATTTTCGAGGATAATTAATTTCGGGAGGGGCCCAAATATCCCCTAAGAAAATTAAGTAATTATCAGGCCCAAAGCTAGATTTTTGCACCTGGGAGGAGACCTAAAATTATGTCTCTGCCCTTTTTATGCATAATTTAATAAGTTTAATGTACCTTTTTAATAGATTTTTAAGTAGGATTCTCATTTTGTAAAGTAAGATTTTCGGAAATTTGCTCCTAAAAACAGGGTTTTTACTCATTCTGGTACCCTTAGGCCGAATTTTGAGGGATCTTGGATCTTTCATTGTATCTTTTTTTTTTTAACATCTTAGATCTTTTATTTGAGTACACCACATATGCGTGGTTTTTTTCGTAGGTAGAAAGATATCCGCGGACACAGTGGCGGATCCAGGATTTGGTTTTGGGGGGGGCTAAGAATTTTCAATTGGGTTTCTCCATAAGACCCCAATTGTATCTTCTTGATTATCTTAATATGGAAAAGATAGTGAATTATCCAGCTCCAACCACTAAAAGGGGGGGTCTGGGGGTTCTCCCCCAGAAATTTTTTGGAAATTTAAGTAAAAAAAACCCACTTTTCGTTTTGTTTTGGTACGCCTCATCCGATTTCGGATATAGATTTCATGGTAGAATTTTTGTGTTTTTACAAACTTAATGTAAAATAAAGTTGTAATAATAGAGTTACAAGTACTAAGGGGCTCTAGGGGTACTCCCCTAGAAAATTTCTGAAAATTTAAGTAAAAAAAACCACTTTTTCTACTTGTTTTGGTACACCTCATACGAATTTCGAATATAGATTTTATGGTAGAATTTTTGCGTTTTAACAAATTTAATAAAAAATAGAGTTGTAATAACAGAGTTACAAGTACTAAGGATGTCTGGGGGTCCTCCCCTAGAAACTTTTCAAAATTTAAGTAAAAAAAACAAACTTTTTCAACTCGTTTTGGTACGCCTCATCCGAATTTCGGACATAGATTTTATGGTAGAATTTTTGCTTTTCGAAAAGCTTTACATAAAGTAGAGTTGTAATAATAGAGTTGACAAGTACCAAGGGGGTCTGGGGGTCCTCCCCCAGAAAATTTTTGAAAATTTGACCGTAAAATAACATGGTTTTAACTCATTTTGGTGCATAAAATTCCATATTATATAGTGTAAAATTTTTCATTTTGGGGGGGGCTCAAGCCCCCTAGCCCCTCCCCCTGGATCCGCCAGTGCGCGGACAGGATGAGAGGGCCTCGCGTTCAGCATCTGGCCCGCGGGCTGTAGTATGGAAACCCCTGAACTAAAGGATTATCTTTATAAATCTGTATAACTGTGGAGGTTTTACTTTTTGCCTTTATTTTGACTGATTTTGAGTGTTTTTAAAATGTTTTAACCGTTTTGTGTTGCGTTTTCTATGTGTCGTTTTTTTCTTTCTGTCATGTAATTGGAGGTTTTTTTCTCTGTATGACAGTAATAATAATAAAAATAAACAAATATATATATTCTTTTTGATTTTTTTATTATTTTTGAAGTAGTTAGAGTTGAAGGAGATGATTAAGTAATAAAATCCCATCTGTCTAACATCTCAGAAATTCTCAAAGCCCAGACACGTGTGAAAATTCGGGGTAATTTTTTAAACCCTTAAAATAATAGCGACTTTTCTAAAAAAAAAACCACCAATTTTATTGCAATTGTAAATAGTTAAAAGCATTTCAACAAAATGACTTATTATTATGTATTTTAACTTTTTTTTAAACATTTTCCAGATTCAAGATTAGCTTTCCTAGCCTTTCACTAGGTGGCAGCACGACTTTTGAAAACGGCCCCGCTGAACATTTGGTATTTGACTAGGTGGCAGCACCACTTTTAAAAACAGACCCGCTCTACTTATGCCAGTACATAAAATAGAAACACTTTAAAAGAAAACACTACTTTTCACGTCCATTCGATGAGCTTTTACTAAATGTATAAAGAACGAATCTTGGTGTTCTGGTTCGAATCCTAGTGGGATTCAAAGCAAGTTTTGTTGCCTTTTTTTTCTGGCTCCGATTTTAGTGATTCATGGGACCGAAGTTTTATCTCCGCTTATACGATACGGAAAATATCACATTTTTGTTTAAACCCAGACTTGTTAAACAATACCTTTTTAAGAAGCCATTGAAAATAAGAAGAGACAAAACCTATAATGACACTCAATGTTTATGTTTACAATAAATTTAGTATATCATTCTCAAAATTATAAGTTTCAGACAAAATGTGTGAAGTTTTATAGAGTTTTTAGAATACACTTGTGTATCAGTCTTACGCAATATTATTACTATTTAATTTGGAAAGTACTTTTTTAAAACGTGAAAAAATTGTTTAATCATAAAATATGACGTCAATTGGTCGTTGTGATTGGTTGCATAATAAGTTGACAGTACTTGCTTTGTAACTGCGACCTTATCCGTAATCTAAAAAATGGAAATATTTTAAAATTTCGATTTTTTTTTTCAGAAATTCTAATGGCCTTTTGCATATCCCCAAAAGAATTCGAACAGTTTGATACCAAAATTGTGTTATACGGATCAGAAATTAAGAAGTTTATACCTGGAAACCGTTCACCAAAAACTTATTTTTAGAATAGAGAGGATCTACACGCGGAAAATATACGGTAAATGAAAATAAAGACCGAAAAAAGAACTACTTCTTGAAAAATATTTTACTCACTCTTTGTTCCGATGATCATTTTTATTCGTTTTCCTAATCTGCTCAAGACAGTATCTGGCTTGGGAATTTTCTATACTCTCTTCTTCTTCTATACCTCTCTGGCTTGGGAATTTTCTATACTGGATATTGAAGTAAACTAGAATAAAAGGTTTAAAAAGGCTGTTCATGAACTGGGGAGAAGGGGGTCATGTAAAAATGTAACATGGGGAAGGGGAGATTACAACCTTAATGATATCACACATTATTATTGTTTTATACAGTTAATACAACCCTATACTCGACAGCAACGTTTCTGACCCTATGACGTCCCTACGCGGAAGCAGAAACTGAGTAAACAGAAAGCCTGTTTGGTTGGTTGGTGGGGTTTTAAGGCGCAAGCCCTGTGGGTTGCTGGGAGGAGTTTCGGTACTCAAATCGTGATAAAAAGAAGCTATTATATACATAGGTTTAACAAAGTAATCATATTTTTAAATTGACGTTCTTCATTTCACTCAAAATTCAGACACCGCGCTGGGAACTACTTCGTTTATTAGTAACATCATATAGGGTTACGAAACGTTGCTGTTGAGTATAGAAGAGGTATAACTTGGACAGCATGTTTTAATTAAAGAGAAATAGAAAAACTGCTATTTCCGAAGTACGGGAAACAACGAAATAGTAAAATTAACAAAAAAAAAGTTTGTAGTTTTAAAAAGTTAAAATTGAGATTGTGACATCACAATGGGGTGAGGGGTTATTGGAAAATTTTACTCAACTACTGTCATAGAGGAGAGGCATAATGCAATTATTTCTCCCAAGTGCTTTAATAGACGAATTTCTAGTTGCTCAGAGCCAAATTTGAAGTCTCAATGCCAGATCTCTTAAATTACAATAAAGCATTCGCACATGACGTCACTTGGAGGACAAAAACAACGTTGCTAAGGCCGTTGTTAGGTAAAGTCATGTGATTGAAAATGCTCTATATCCTCAATGGCCCTGAGAGACTGGGAAATCTGTTAAATAATTGCTTGTATGTTTCCCAATTACACCTCACATGATATAAACAAAAGATCTGATTGGTTATAATCGACAGCAACGTTTCCTGACCCTATGACGTCACTAACAAACACAGTATTTCCCAGCGTCTGAATTTTGAGTGAAATGAAGAAAGTCAATTTAAAAATATGATTATTCTGTCAAACCCATGTATATATATAGCATTTTTGTATCCCGATTTGCGTACCAAAACTCCTTCTAGCAATCCATCAGGCTTTCGGTTTAGGCAGTTTCTGGTTCTGCATGGGTTCCGAGTATAGTGACGGTCAGGAAACGTTGCTGTCGAGTAGTCGCATAGTTGTCTTTCTCAATATGGTACCAGGGGTTCCCAAACTTTTCCCAAGTCGTGGGTCCCCTTCGGAGACTGACTATTTGATTTAAAATTTTCTAGCATGACCCTTTATTAGGCTATATCACCCTCGGGAGAATTAAGTTCTTTCCCCAGTTCTTTAGAGAAGTCCGAGAAATTTTCAGACTACTCTCGTGTTTAATGTTCTCCTTATAACATTTTAGCTGATGAATTATAATTTTTACGAGAATAATATTTTTTCAACTAAGAACCTAATTTTTAAATTTTGCCTGTTTTTGCCTATGAACAAACCACACAACTAAAAAAATGGCTATTTCTTTTCCTGAAAACTCGTTAGGTCAGGATGGAAAGACTGCAAAGTTTTATAAAAATGTAGGATTCTTTGGAAAACTGATAAAGAAAAATAAAAATTACAGAACAGTTTCAGTTTGTGTCACCAAAGAATTTTACTAACTGGCCATCTAATCTAATCTCTATAGATACAGAACATTGCCCAAAACGTGAAATATGGGTAAGCACGGATACTTACTTAGTCATAAAAATATTCTACTCACTTTGACACTTGGTTTCTGATGAGAATTTATGTTCAACCTCCACATCATAAAGGTAGTATCTGACTGGGAATTTCGGTTCTGGATATTGCAGCTGACTAGAAAACTCTAATAAAAGGTTTAAGGGGCTAGTCGCACTTTGAGGGGAGGAGGGGTCCTGTATGTCAGAGGTGGCCAAAACTTGGAGCATGGATGAATAATATTGGCACATCAGTCAGTTAACTAATTTAAAAAGTACCAGTCTCAATTCATTCGAAATTAAATTTAAATTGTTAATATCTCACTTACGATTATTTGAGTCAATTTCAATGCTTAATGATCAGCGTGAATGTGCTTTGAATAGCAGAAATTTAATGAAATGGCATTGATAAAATTAAAAAGTATTTCGAGACATTTCAGCCGTTTTCAGAGTTTTCGTAAAGTTAATTCCTTTCAAACCTTTTAAAACCCACATTAGCTTTTGATCAATGTATAAGTGACATACAAATACTGCAGGGCCCTCCATATCCAAGGGGTCAGTTAAAGTTGAAGTATATTGATGACAAATCATAAATTGATTTATTGACAGGTGATTTACAGCGGCGTAACAAGATCGATGTCCAAAAGTGTTTCGGGTGTCACCCAAATGTCCAAAAGTGAGTTAAATAAGGGATATAAGGGTCCAATCCAAAAAAAAAAAACATTCTGGAGGATCTCGGGACAATCCACTTTTGTTTGGAAATCAGTACAATAAAAAATCCAAATTTAATGTTTTGAAAAGGTTTTCTTAATTTCAAATTTGTGACAAGTAAAAGTAGAGGGGCCCATACACTGAACTTAGCATGATAAGGGCTCGAGTAACAAGGCGCATCTGAACTAGTCTGTCAAATTATTGGCACATGGTATATGTAATAGGTTGGCCACCTCTGCTCAATGTTGACAAAATGTGACAAAAGGGGAAGGGGGAAACACAACTTTCGTGATATCACATCAATGTTGTTTGATATAGTTATTACAACCTTAGAAAAGGTATAATTACTAGGACAGCATGTTTTATTTACAGATATTGAAAAACTGCTAAATCCTATAAGTAAGGAAAACAATGAGATAGTTAAGAAAAAGTTTGTTGTAGGAAAAAAGTTTAAATTCGGTACAAGAGGGTTTAAAACTGTGACATCACTATGAGGGAGAAGGGTCATATTATACACTAGAAAATTTGCACAAGTTGTGTTTTAGGGAAGAAGACTATTTCCCAATTCCACTACGTAAGGTGTGAACGAGTTTTGATTAGTTTGCCAGATGGCTGTCATTCCAAATATGGTATCGACAGTCGCTCGGCGAACGGTTTGATTGGTCCTAAAAGAGGAGATAGGAAACTAACTAGGTGGAATTGGGAAATGTACCTGAAGATGGTATAAAAAATGATGGTATAAAAGAACTCCTGAAAAATATGTAAAGAAATTAGTGAGTGATATTTAAACAAGAAAAAATAAACAAAATGACAACATCTGCGATGTCATGAATAACACATTTTCTGAAAATTAAAAATCACCACAACATCCTAAAACATACGTAACATAAAAAGCATAATGTTTATTGTTTAAGCAAGAAAAGCCAGCAAATTTACTTTAATTCTTCAAGTTATAAATATTTTTAAGACCCGAATTTTAAACATATTTTTTTTAACGAAGAAGTTATTTAAAAAATCGCTTAAGATAAAAAATATTAAGCGTTACCACATTTATGAAAATCCTTTATCAGACGTGAATGAAAATTTAAACAAGGATAATTAAAAACGATTTCAGAAAACACAAAGAAATTTCTTCGTAAATCATCTTTCTTCACATCAGAAGAAAATTCCTCAAAAAACAAATACATATATAACATTATTCCTCTAAGAGAAGTTAAAATATTTGATTCAATAATTATTAATTTTTGAAGGGTTTCGAAATTTTTTTCATATAATTATAAAAATCAATCTCATTATCCGAGTTAAGTATATGTGTCTGAATTGGAATTAGTATGAATTAATATACCTTGAATCATATGATATTATAGACTATTTTACATGAAACTATGTCAATATGAACGATTGAATGTAAAGAAGACAGTGCTGTAAGAAAATTGGCCCTTCCATTAAGTGCCCTAAAATTTTGAGTAAGATCAGGGTGGTCACAATTCCCCGATTTCAAAATTCAATGATAATTCCAGGTTTTCCCTGATAATCTGGTACGATTTTCCCTCAGATATTTTGTAAATATAGTAAATTCTAGTATTCTAGAAAATGGGAGAATGAAGGAATGAGTGAGATTATTTCCAGACTTTTATAACAAAGAATTTTATAATCCAGACTTTTATAGCAGACTTTTTTGAACATTTGCTTTGAAACCACAATAATTTATAAACATCCGAGATTTTATTTTGTAGGAAGGAGAATGGAAATGCACATTATTTAAAGATTTGAAAATCAGAAAAATGTTGAATTTATTTTTGAAAACCAGGCACATTTTTAAAATTTCCATGATTATTATCAGATTTTATAAAATTCCCTGATTTTTCCCTGATAAATACAGGTTTTTTAATTTTTTCTGACAGTTCCAAGTTTTTAAAGTATTCCAAATCTGAATAACTTGAGTAAGATTCAATGAAATTTAGAATAGGGTGATACAGCATTATAGATCTCTTCATATATCCAGTTGTGAAAGTTATACCAGAATAATGGAAAGGTGCTAAAAATTTCTTTAGTTACACAAATGATTTCATTTCAATGAGGCTTTCCTTTTGCATTATTTGAACGTTATCTTCACATTATACGGTAAAAGCAAAGTAAAATCTTTTACAACATTATTTTGTTTGGAATTAATTACACAGGTCTTCAAAAAAAAAACCTTCTAAAAGCTGTTTTGGGTATTTCAACTGATATTGATAATATTTGGTACGCTGAATCCGAAACTGGCCTCCCTTTTTCTTCTACACGTCAGGTTTTTTGACAATTTACCTTTCATGTTAATAAAGGAAATACCTCAAAATTAACGAATATAGACTAATAAAACCAATTATTTAATTCAGAATATTCATTAAAACCTATTTTCCTATGTATTTAGGTGCGCTGAATCCAAAAATGACCTTTGTTTTATCCTAAAAGATCATGTTTGCTTACAATTCAGGTAAAAAGGGCAATATCTGTGTTATCAATGTATTAAATCACGCGTTATTAACTTCATAGTGCATTACATAAAACTGTTCTACCAAGAACAATTTATTGAAAAAGATTGATTGATTGAAAAAGTGCCCTAAAATTTTAAATATGATTATGTTTTTCTGTTCCTCTGATGTGTTAATAACAGATTAAACCTACCCTTTTTGAGAAAGATTGAATTAAATTTGGAATATGAACATACATCTCTCTTTTATCCAGTATTAAAGAGTTGTAACATAACAAGGAATCAATGCAGATAATGTCTGCAGAGCCTCGCAAGTTATACAGATAATTTAACATCAGTGAGGCTTTTTTGTATAATTTCATCTTTAACTTACTCACAGGTAAGAGTTAAGTACAATCTTCAATAAAAATTATTTTGATTGAATTACAAAATTGTACAATATTAACAAATTGAAGCAGATAACATCTGCAAAGCCTCTGAAATAACAGAATTTAACATCAGTGAGGCATTTTTGTAATACCACTTCATATTTATCTTACACACAGGTAAGAATCAAGAACAATCTTCAATAAAAATTATCTTGATTGAATTACAAAATTGTACAATAACAACAAATTAAGGCAGATATTATCTGCAAAGCCTCTGAAATAACAGAATTTAACATCAGTGAGGCATTTTTGTAATACCACTTCATATTTATCTTACACACAGGTAATCAAGAACAATCTTCAATAAAAATTATCTTGATTGAATTACAAAATTGTACAATAACAACAAATTAAGGCAGATATTATCTGCAAAGCCTCTGAAATAACAGCATTTGACATCAGTGAGGCATTTTTGTAATACCACTTCATATTTATCTTACACACAGGTAAGAATCAAGAACAATCTTCAATAAAAATTATCTTGATTGAATTACAAAATTGTACAATAACAACAAATTAAGGCAGATATTATCTGCAAAGCCTCTGAAATAACAGAATTTAACATCAGTGAGGCATTTTTGTAATACCACTTCATATTTATCCTACACACAGGTAAGAATCAAGAACAATCATTAATAAAAATTACCTTGATTGAATTATAAAATTGTAGAATAACAATAAATTAAGGCAGATAATATCTGCAAAGCCTCTGAAATAACAGAATTTAACATCAGTGAGGCATTTTTGTAATACTTCATCTTTATCTTACACACAGGTAAGAATCAAGTACAATCTTTAATAAAAATTACCTTGATTGAATTACAAAATTGTACAATAACAATAAAGTAAGGCAGATAATATCTGCAAAGCCACTTAAATAACAGAAATTAACATCAGTGAGGCTTTTTTGTATAATTTCATCTTTATCTAACACACAGGTAAGAATAAAATACAATATTCAATAAAAGTTATCTTAGTTGAATTACAAAATTGTACAATAATAACAAATTAAAGCAAATAATATCTGAAAAGCCTCTTAAATAATAAAATGTAATCAGTGAGGCTTTTTTTGTATATCCTTATCTTACACACAGGTAAGAATAAAATACCATCTTCAATAAAAAAATATCTTGAATAATAGTAAATTAAAGCAGATATTACCAGTCTCCTACGTTACAAACAGATTTTATCATCAGTATAATTTGATCTTAATCTCACACAGGTAAGAGTAAATACAATATTTTATAACAATTATCTTATTTAAATTATGAATTTGTATAATGTAAGAAATTAAAGCAGATCATATCTGAATATCCTCTTTAAGTTAGAGAATTTGATATAGGTGAGGAACTTTTTTATATTTTTTCTTACACACAGGTAAAAGTAAAACATTTTATATCAATTATGTTATTTGAATTATGAATTTGTAAAACAACAAATTAAGGCGAATAATATTTGAGAGCCTCTTAAGTTACACATAAAATTTAACATCAGTGAGGAATATTTAATATTTTTCTTACACACAGGTAAGAGTAAAGTAAAATGTTTTAAAGCAATTATCTAAGGTGAATAATGAATTTGCAAAACAACCAATTAAAGCAAGTAATATCTGAGAGCCTCTTAAGTTACAGAGATAATTTAACATTAGTGAGGCATTTTTCATATTTTCTTACACACAGGTAAGAGTAAAGTAAAATGTTTTAAAGCAATTATCTAAGGTGAATAATGAATTTGCAAAACAACCAATTAACCTTTTACCTGCCGATGTTCCCAAATGGGAACATCACTTTAGGGAATTTTTTCACCGCTTAATTTTTCGTGCAGGAATTTGAAACTTGGTAGTAAGCAACTTAAAGATATGAAGTTATTTTACATGCAAAAGTTTTCCACGTGCAATTTAATCCTTTTTGTGGAATTTATATCAAAATTACAGATTTTTGGCTCTTCCAAAAGTTGTACAAGTTTCAATTTATGATAAATTCAAATAAATTTAGTTTTAAATAATTATGCTGTGTTTAGGTAGCTTTAGTACACATCTTTTCAATTAGCTTGGCAGAATAGCTTCATATTCCAATTTTGGAGAGTAATTACCAATTCAACGTATATGTTCCCAAATGGGAACATCAGCGTTTGGGGTATAGTTTTTGAGGGGATTTTTATAACATGTAAAAATTTAAGTTATTTCTTATTTTCTTTAATTTTTTTAACCTTTTCCGTCTCGAAGGATCTAAACAGGTTAATCATGATGTTTTAAATCTATAATTTTAATTTTTTTCACCTGATTTATGCAGGAATAATTGCCAAATCTTTATAGCGGATTCCTACTTTTGTATATTTTTCTAACTCCCCAACCAATTAATTTTCAGTAATTATCATTAGGGGTTATGCAAAGGGCAATTTGGAGTACTTCTGAGGACTTGGGTATTTATTTTGTTCACGTGCTCTATTTTACATAAAAAATTTTAGGTATAAACTTGAGGAATTTTGAAAATAATGAAAAGTGTGTACATCTAAAAACACTCTTCTAACGTAAGTTGGATGTAAGAGATAGGTATGTTGTTTAGTTTGGAATCTTCCATGAGATACGCAGCTTTAATAAATCATGGAGATAGTTATGATTATCACTTTTGAAAGCTAATTAAATTTGAATGCAATTCATGGATTTTATGTTAGATATCCGGATAAAACAGTAATTAAAACTAATTTTTCATGCAGAAAGATAACTGTTTAGCTTTGAACCGCATGGGAACATTCTTTCGTATTTTTTATACCGAAAAATTACCCATTATGCAATAAACATGTACTGAAAAGTGTCAAGCATGTAATAAATATGTAAATTTTTTCTTATGAAAATCTATAAATTTTATCCAATCGTCCAACCATGGGAATTAAATTATGAAGAAACTCTCCTGTATCATTAAAATGTTCAAAATTAATGAGTAGAAACCTATTTCAGTAATTTTACTTGAATTAATTCTGAAATATATCCTTTTGGAAATCCCCCTAAAAACTTCACTCCAGACGCCGATGTTCCCAAATGGGAACATCCTCAAAATCATACTTAGGAATTTTTTTCTGCCAAAAAATGACAAGAATGGGTTTAGTAATGATGAAACAAGCCATTTAAGCCAAAAATCGGAACATTTAATTTGAAATTTGAATTGCGGCGTTTAAAAGGTTAAAGCAAGTAATATCTGAGAGCCTCTTAGGCTACAGAGATAATTTAACATTAGTGAGGCATTTTTCATATTTTCTTACACACAGGTAAGAGTAAAGTAAAATGTTTTAAAGCAATTATCTAAGGTGAATAATGAATTTGCAAAACAACCAATTAAAGCAAGTAATATCTGAGAGCCTCTTAGGCTACAGAGATAATTTAACATTAGTGAGGCATTTTTCATATTTTCTTACACACAGGTAAGAGTAAAGTAAAATGTTTTAAAGCAATTATCTAAGGTGAATAATGAATTGTAAAACAACAAATTAAAGCATATAATATCTGATAGCCTTTAAAGTTAAAGATATAATTTAACATCAGTGGGTCATTTTTAAGTATTTTTTCTTACACACAGGTAAGAGTAAAGTAAAATGTTGTATAACAATTATCTTATGTGAATCATGAATTTGTAAAACAACAAATTAAAGCAAATGATATTTAAAAGCCTCTTAATTTAGAGATAATTTTACATTATCTCAGAGAGGCATTTTTTATATTTTTCTTACACACAGGTAAGAGTCAAGTAAAACAATTTTTAACAATAATCTTATGTGAATTATGATTTTGTAAAACAACAAATTAAAGCAAATGATATCTAAAAGCCTCTTAATTTAGAGATAATTTTACATTTCAGTGAGGCATTTTTTATATTTTTCTTACACACAGGTAAGAGTAAAGTAAAATATTTTATAACAACTTTCCTTTGAATTATGAAGTTGCACAATAGCAATGCTACTGAATACACTCTTACATAAAACTTTTCCAATATAAAAAAAGTGTAAAAAAGGGTACTGGAAAAGAGATGAATCGCTCTTTCCTAGTAATACAGTTCATACCCAATATGTGAAGGTTACGTAAATACAACTAGAAAAAGCAAAATTTAGACGTACAAGTCTAAATTGGACGACCTTTAAACATTTCTGCTGCTTGGGTTAGATGAGAAAGTTTGAATGACAGACTCTTCTCGTATATTCCTCAAATAAGTGAATCCCCCATTCTTATTTATCTCTTCTTTACATCTTGATTCATATAAATATAACTCTTAACCAAACTTTATTAAGTAAGATAGATACAGTTATAACATGACAACAGAAATAATTATGCCATGCGTTATCATTTTTTATAAAATAAAGAATAATAGGAATAAATTCATAACAGAGGCTTTTTTATATTTCCCTTACTCAAGGTAGAAGTAAAATTTCTCTAAACAATATCTTTAGTTCAAAACATAAAGTCAAAATATGACCATGAATATTTTCAAATAATACCTGCATAGCCTCGTTAGTTAAAAATTATTTTGTTTGAAATTAATTAAAATGGTATCACTTGCACATTCTTGGGAAGGGAATTTAAGACAATATAATAATAAAAAGTACCCATATTTTTTTTTCGTTTCTGGATACTTTAATCTTTTGTGATGTATGCACATTACATTGAGAGCACTGGACTAGATTTGGTCACTTTCTAGATTTCCATTAAATTTTGAATAAATTTACCATTCAAAGGTAAATTTAAAATTTTTGAGTAGGAGCTGGCCAAAACTGAATTGAAATATTCCTGTAAAATACCATTCTTTCTCTCAAGAATAGAATCTAGATCTTCCAGTGTTCTCAGGGAGGAACAAACTGTTACCTCCATGATGGAAGGGAAATTATTCCCTTTTTAATGAATCTAAACAATTGAGGTGTTTTTTTTGACAACTGCTATGAGTGTCATCACATTTTGTAATAAAATATAATACATTCTAAAGATTTAAATTTAAATATCACAATGAAAAGTACCCAGATTTTTTTTTTTCGTTTCTGGATACTTTAATCTTTTGTGATGTATGCACATTACATGGAGAGCACTGGACTAGATTTGGTCACTATCTAGATGTCCCTTAAATTTTGAATAAATTTACCATTCAAAGGTAAATTTAAAATTTTTGAGTAGGAGCTGGCCAAAACTGAATGGAAATATTCCTGTAAAGGACCATTCTTTCTCTAAAGAATTGAATCTAGATCTTCCAGTGTTCTCAGGGAGGAACAAACTGTTACCTCCATGATGCAAGGGAAATTATTCCCTTTTTAATGAATCTAAACAATTGAGGTGTTTTTTTGACAACTGCTTTGAGTGTCATTACATTTTGTAATAATATATACTATATTCTAAAGATTTAAATTAAAATATCACAATGAAAAGTACCCAGATTTTTTTTTTCGTTTCTGGATACTTTAATCTTTTGTGATGTATGCACATTACATGGAGAGCACTGGACTAGATTTGGTCACTTTCTAGATGTTCCTTAAATTTTGAATAAATTTACCATTCAAAGGTAAATTTAAAATTTTTGAGTAGGAGCTGGTCAAAACTGAATGGAAATATTCGTGTACAGGACCATTCTTTCTCTCAAGAATAGAATCTAGGTCTTCCAGTGTCCTCAGGGAGGAACAAACTGTCACATCCGTGATGCAAGGGAAATTATTCCCTTTTTAATGAATCTAAGCAATTGAGGTGTTTTTTTGACAACTGCTTTGAGTGTCATTACATTTTGTAATAAAATATAATACATTCTAAAGATTTAAATTTAAATATCACAATGAAAAGTACCCAGATTTTTTTTTTCGTTTCTGGATACTTTAATCTTTTGTGATGTGTGCACATTACATTGAGAGCACTGGACTAGATTTGGTCACTTTCTAGATTTCCATTACATTTTGAATAAATTTACCATTCAAAGGTAAATTTAAAATTTTTGAGTAGGAGCTGGCCAAAACTGAATTGAAATATTCCTGTAAAATACCATTCTTTCTCTCAAGAATAGAATCTAGATCTTCCAGTGTTCTCAGGGAGGAACAAACTGTTACCTCCATGATGGAAGGGAAATTATTCCCTTTTTAATGAATCTAAACAATTGAGGTGTTTTTTTGACAACTGTTATGAGTGTCATCACATTTTGTAATAAAATATAATACATTCTAAAGATTTAAATTTAAATATCACAATGAAAAGTACCCAGATTTTTTTTTTCGTTTCTGGATACTTTAATCTTTTGTGATGTATGCACATTACATGGAGAGCACTGGACTAGATTTGGTCACTTTCTAGATGTTCCTTAAATTTTGAATAAATTTACCATTCAAAGGTAAATTTAAAATTTTTGAGTAGGAGCTGGTCAAAACTGAATGGAAATATTCGTGTACAGGACCATTCTTTCTCTCAAGAATAGAATCTAGGTCTTCCAGTGTCCTCAGGGAGGAACAAACTGTCACCTCCGTGATGCAAGGGAAATTATTCCCTTTTTAATGAATCTAAGCAATTGAGGTGTTTTTTTGACAACTGCTTTGAGTGTCATTACATTTTGTAATAAAATATAATACATTCTAAAGATTTAAATTTAAATATCACAATGAAAAGTACCCAGATTTTTTTTTTCGTTTCTGGATACATTAATCTTTTGTGATGTATGCACATTACATGGAGAGCACTGGACTAGATTTGGTCACTTTCTAGATGTCCCTTAAATTTTAAATAAATTTACCATTCAAAGGTAAATTTAAAATTTTTGAGTAGGAGCTGGCCAAAACTGAATGGAAATATTCCTGTAAAGGACCATTCTTTCTCTAAAGAATTGAATCTAGATCTTCCAGTGTTCTCAGGGAGGAACAAACTGTTACCTCCATGATGCAAGGGAAATTATTCCCTTTTTAATGAATCTAAACAATTGAGGTGTTTTTTTGACAACTGCTTTGAGTGTCATTACATTTTGTAATAATATATACTATATTCTAAAGATTTAAATTAAAATATCACAATGAAAAGTACCCAGATTTTTTTTTTTCGTTTCTGGATACTTTAATCTTTTGTGATGTATGCACATTACATGGAGAGCACTGGACTAGATTTGGTCACTTTCTAGATGTTCCTTAAATTTTGAATAAACTTACCATTCAAAGGTAAATTTAAAATTTTTGAGTAGGAGCTGGTCAAAACTGAATGGAAATATTCGTGTACAGGACCATTCTTTCTCTCAAGAATAGAATATAGGTCTTCCAGTGTCCTCACGGAGGAACAAACTGTCACCTCCGTGATGCAAGGGAAATTATTCCCTTTTTAATGAATCTAAGCAATTGAGGTGTTTTTTTGACAACTGCTTTGAGTGTCATTACATTTTGTAATAAAATATAATACATTCTAAAGATTTAAATTTAAATATCACAATGAAAAGTACCCAGATTTTTTTTTTCGTTTCTGGATACTTTAATCTTTTGTGATGTGTGCACATTACATTGAGAGCACTGGACTAGATTTGGTCACTTTCTAGATTTCCATTAAATTTTGAATAAATTTACCATTCAAAGGTAAATTTAAAATTTTTGAGTAGGAATTGGCCAAAACTGAATTGAAATATTCCTGTAAAATATCATTTTTCTCTCAAGAATAGAATCTAGATCTTCCAGTGTTCTCAGGGAGGAACAAACTGTTACCCCCATGATGAAAGGGAAATTATTCCCTTTTTAATGAATCTAAACAATTGAGGTGTTTTTTTGACAACTGCTATGAGTGTCATCACATTTTGTAATAAAATATAATACATTCTAAAGATTTAAATTTAAATATCACAATGAAAAGTACCCAGATTTTTTTTTTCGTTTCTGGATACTTTAATCTTTTGTGATGTATGCACATTACATGGAGAGCACTGGACTAGATTTGGTCACTTTCTAGATGTCCCTTAAATTTTGAATAAATTTACCATTCAAAGGTAAATTTAAAATTTTTGAGTAGGAGCTGGCCAAAACTGAATGGAAATATTCCTGTAAAGGACCATTCTTTCTCTAAAGAATTGAATCTAGATCTTCCAGTGTTCTCAGGGAGGAACAAACTGTTACATCCATGATGCAAGGGAAATTATTCCCTTTTTAATGAATCTAAGCAATTGAGGTGTTTTTTTGACAACTGCTTTGAGTGTCATTACATTTTGTAATAAAATATAATACATTCTAAAGATTTAAATTTAAATATCACAATGAAAAGTACCCAGATTTTTTTTTTTCGTTTCTGGATACTTTAATCTTTTGTGATGTGTGCACATTACATTGAGAGCACTGGACTAGATTTGGTCACTTTCTAGATTTCCATTAAATTTTGAATAAATTTACCATTCAAAGGTAAATTTAAAATTTTTGAGTAGGAATTGGCCAAAACTGAATTGAAATATTCCTATAAAATATCATTCTTTCTCTCAAGAATAGAATCTAGATCTTCCAGTGTTCTCAGGGAGGAACAAACTGTTACTCCCATGATGGAAGGGAAATTATTCCCTTTTTAATGAATCTAAACAATTGAGGTGTTTTTTTGACAACTGCTATGAGTGTCATCACATTTTGTAATAAAATATAATACATTCTAAAGATTTAAATTTAAATATCACAATGAAAAGTACCCATATTTTTTTTTTCGTTTCTGGATACTTTAATCTTTTGTGATGTATGCACATTACATGGAGAGAACTGGCCTAGATTTGGTCACTTTCTAGATGTCCCTTAAATTTTGAATAAATTTACCATTCAAAGGTAAATTTAAAATTTTTGAGTAGGAGCTGGCCAAAACTGAATGGAAATATTCCTGTAAAGGACCATTCTTTCTCTCAAGAATAGAATCTAGATCTTCCAGTGTTCTCAGGGAGTAACAAAATGTTACCTCCATGATGCAAGGGAAATTATTCCCTTTTTAATGAATCTAAACAATTGAGGTGTTTTTTTTGACAACTGCTATGAGTGTCATCACATTTTGTAATAAAATATAATACATTCTAAAGATTTAAATTTAAATATCACAATGAAAAGTACCCAGATTTTTTTTTTTCGTTTCTGGATACTTTAATCTTTTGTGATGTATGCACATTACATGGAGAGCACTGGACTAGATTTGGTCACTTTCTAGATGTCCCTTAAATTTTGAATAAATTTACCATTCAAAGGTAAATTTAAAATTTTCGAGTAGGAGCTGGCCAAAACTGAATGGAAATATTCCTGTAAAGGACCATTCTTTCTCTCAAGAATTGAATCTAGATCTTCCAGTGTTCTCAGGGAGGAACAAACTGTTACCTCCATGATGCAAGGGAAATTATTCCCTTTTTAATGAATCTAAACAATTGAGGTGTTTTTTTGACAACTGCTATGAGTGTCATCACATTTTGTAATAAAATATAATATATTCTAAAGATTTAAATTTAAATATCACAATGAAAAGTACCCAGATTTTTTTTTTCGTTTCTGGATACTTTAATCTTTTGTGATGTATGCACATTACATGGAGAGCACTGGACTAGATTTGGTCACTTTCTAGATGTCCCTTAAATTTTTGAATAAATTTACCATTCAATGGTAAATTTAAAATTTTTGAGTAGGAGCTGGTCAAAACTGAATGGAAATATTCCTGTAAAGGACCATTCTTTCTCTCAAGAATAAAATCTATGTCTTCCAGTGTTCTCAGGGAGGAACAAATTGTTACCTCCATGATGCAAGGGAAATTATTCCCTTTTTCATGAATCTGAACAATTGAGGTGTTTTTTTTTGACAACTGCTTTGAGTGTCATTACATTTTGTAATAAAATATAATATATTCTGAAGATTTAAATTTAAATATCACAATGAAAAGTACCCAGATTTTTTTTTTCGTTTCTGGATACTTTAATCTTTTGTGATGTATGCACATTACATTGAGAGCACTGGACTAATTTTGTTCACTTTTTAGATGTCCCTTAAATTTTGAATAAATTTACCATTCAAAGGTAAATTTAAAATTTTTGAGTAGGAGCTGGCCAAAACTGAATGGAAATATTCCTCTAAAGGACCATTCTTTCTCTCAAGAATAGAATCTAGATCTTCCAGTGTTCTCAGGGAGGAACAAACTGTTATATCCATGATGCAAGGGAAATTATTCCCTTTTTAATGAATCTAAACAATTGGGGTGTTTTTAACATCTGTGACAACTGCTTTGAGTGTCATCACATTTTTTAATAAAGTGTAACACAAAAAATATACATTCATAGAAAGGGAATTTAAGACAATATAACAATAAAAAGTACCCAGATTTTTTTTTTTTTTTTGTTTCTGGATACTTTGTTGTTGTGTATGACTTAGGTTTTTAATGTGTGCACATTACATGGAGAGCACTGGACTAGATTTGGTAATTTTCTAGATTTTCTTTAAATTTTGAATACATTTTTTACCATTCAAAATTAAATTGAAAATTTTATATATGGTAGCTGACCTAAACTTTGTGGACTCCTAGTTTTAATTTTTAATAGGACCATTATTTCTCTTAATAGAATCTAGATCTTCCAGTGTTCTCAAGGGAGGAATAAACTGTTACCTCTTTGATTCAAGAGAACCTTGTCTCTTTTTAATGAGAATTAATCTTAATCTCTTTTTAATGAATTGAGGTAGGTTTAACACTACTCCTTGGAGTGTCATCACATTTTGTAATAAAATTTAACACAAAAATAACGCATTCTAAGGAAGCATTATCACAATAAAAAATACCCAGATTTTTTTTTTTCGTTTCTGGATACTTTAATATTTTTTTATGCATGCACACTATCAATAAATTTTTACTTGGAACTGCTCTAATATTACCAACCAAGTCTAAAATGCAATACTGGAAGAGAGATGGTATCGTGAATAAAATTGTTAAGTATTTTGAATATGGACCCATCAACATTGGTCTCATTTATTCAATATTGAAAGAAAGTTACAAATATAAATATAAAGCAGATACTATCCGGAAAGCCTTTTTGGTTAGACTGAGAATTTGACATCAGTGTGGCCTTTTCTACAATTTTATCCTTCCCTATTTCTTAGCAAGAGGTAGTGTGTATATTTTAAAACAATTACTATCTTGTTTGGAATAAATTATTAATTAGAGTATATAATTTATACTCATTTCATACATGGAATAATGCACTATGAAGAATACTTTAATAAGAAATTGTTCCAATAGGAACAACTAAATGTAAAAGGCAATAAATGAAAAAAGTTTGGTGTATCCCTCTTTAAAATGCCCAAAATTTTTGAATAAGAGGTTAAATTTTTTACCTATTTGCTCTCTGATATGCATATAAAAGCCAGTGAGTTAAATTTTGAATATGAGAAATAAATTTTTCAATTATCCAATGTTGAAAAGTTTTATAAGGATAATGTATCAGCAGATAATATTTAGTCTCTCTTTGATTACACAAAAAATGGCCTCACTGAAATGAATTTTCTGATTATTTGATCATTCACTTTTGGATAAGAGAAAATTAAAAAATATTTGATAAATTAATCTGTGGATTGAAATTAAACAAAGTATCTATGTGATACATATTTCATGGATTGAATCCTACACTAGGGAGAAATACTTTTATCTAAAACTGTTCCAATATATAAACCGAATGTATTGTAAAAGTCAATATGGAATAAGGTTAAACCTTTTTAAGAGCCTTAAAATTTTGAATGTGAAGATCTTCCTTTTTTTCTATGATGTATTAATGAAGGTCTAAACCTAAAATTAGTACGATTGAATAAAATTGGGAATATGGACTCTGATAATATATTTTCAACCATCCAATCTTTAGCTATTTATACAAGAATTATGAATAAAAGCAGTAAACAGATCATTCGGTTACACAAATCTTTTACTTGATTGATGTATGTTTTACATAATTTGTTCTTTTACCTACACTTTGGTCAGAAATATTTAAAATCTCTACAAATAGTTGCATTGATAGGTTGCATTTAAATTATATTGAAAAATACTGTTTATTTAACAAGAGTAACTTTAAATGTACAGAAAGTTTGCACAGTTTTTTAATATTCATGATAAATTTTAAAATTATTATTTTTTAAATATTGAAACATTTAAAATAATTTTTTGGCCCTTTTGTACATTATTTTAAGTTGTAAGTAACAAAAGCATATTCCTATTCCAATGAATGATTAGTATAATTTGAAGAATATACCAGGAAGGCACATTTTTATTGATGAAGTCTTGAGTTTAATTATTTTAGTAATTTTCAAAGAAATTAAAAGCTTAAAAATCTAATTAAGAACTAATTTTTCAAGTAAATTTAGCCAATTAATAACTTGATATTTTTATTTAGTACCTATTTATTTTTTTAATTGTCTAATAAATATCTTATCGACATCAACGTTTCCTTGACCCTATGACGTCACTAACAAAGTAAATCTCAGCGCGGTGTCTGAATTTTGAGTGAAATGAAGAGAACGTCAATTTAAAAATACGATTAATTTATAAACCCATGTATAGCGTCTTTTTATCACGATTTGCGTACCGAAAATCCTCCTAACAACCTAACAGGCTTTCTGTTTACGCAGTACAGTTCTAAAATATTTCGATTTTTTTTTTCATTTTGACGTAATAAAACAGAGAAAGATCATTCTTAAATTCATCGCAAAAGATCATTAAAAAATGCGTTTTTGCAAAACGCCGTAAACGTTTTCAGAGGTACTACTGACTTAAAAAATTAAAATCCCGGAAACCTATTAAGAGTAACTGGCCTTATATCTTGAATGGTCCAAAATCAGGAACGTTTACAGATTTTAAAAAAATATTCTGATCTAAAGGTTTATTTTCCCCTTAAGTAAACGCAACTCGATCGTAAGCTATATGGCGGCAAAAATTTCTTTCAGAATGACTTAACTGCAATGTAATCGTGTTTAGAACCAATTGTGTGACCAGGTTCTTCATAAAAAAGATGTTCCTAATGCTGGAATCATGCACTTACTTTTTGGCACAACTTCGATAAGAGTCCTCCAGCCGCCATGTTTATCCACAGTAATATGCTTAAGTCAAGGTAGTATTGTCATTTGAGCTTATGGGTAAACATGGCGGCTGGAGGAGAGGACTCTTATCGAAGCTGTACCAAAACCCGGCAAAGTACCAACCTTGATCCCGAAAGGTCAAATTGACAAATGCGTTTTCGCCAAACGTCGTAAATGTTTAAAATTATCACTCACCACCAATCACAAAATGAACACAAACTTTACTGTAAATTATAAAGCAAATTTGCTGGCTTATCTTATTTTTAAATGGTTTACCTACAAGCCTGAATCCTCGATCATTCACAAACTTTCTTATAAAAATGTGAATATTTCGAATAGTAACAGAACTGCTGTAGTAGAACGTAAAAGAATATTGTATGTACCAACCTATTAACTAACACATCATAACATTCAAACTTATTTAAATGAATAAATCAGTATAAACCTACATTTTCAGCTTTCGGTGTGGCCCTAAACGTTACCAATCATATAAAAACAAAAATATCACAACATCATGATAAAATAAATGACAATTACGATGCCAAATCTACAAAAGTTTGGAACATACTACATTCACTCTGCAACATAGTTAACTATGATTTCTCAAGATTATCATTGCGATAAATCTAACACACTTATTGATTCTTTTATGATTAAGTGATAAAATAATACAAAATACCCAAAAACTGAATTTGTACCAAATGAATTTTTGTATCAAACTAAATTAGATTACTCGTGAGCATGGCTATCTACAATAATAAACAAACTTTACGGAATACAACAAAACACAAAATATCATACCTAGTATTTCAAATATACTTGAAACAGGGATTCTCAACTTTACCTACAGAACAAATTCATGGTCAAAAGACCTTAACTCGGTACCTTATTAACCGAGAATTTATCTCAAATAAAGCTAGTCAGGCAATAATGTCGAGAATCACTGTTCTAAGCTCACCTGAATTCCCGGCGCCGAAGAATTCCAGGGTATCCTCAGAAAATGTCCGAGAAGCAACTTGCACTTAAGCGTATTTAAAATAGCCGGCAATACCTTTTGTTAAACATGGCTGACACCGCAGCTGAAAAAGTGAAACTTCGAATAAATTTAACAATGCGCAGAGCAGACGATAAATTCGTTTCCATGACAACCGAGGAGCACTCGCTGAGATCTCTCGACGTTTGGCTTGGAAGAGGAATACTCGGGTTTTGATTGGATGTTAGATCGGACGACATTATTATGCGCAGAAAGATTCAATCGGGTGTCCGATAATCTGGCGAATTTGGGGAATTCGTTTATGAGTTTAAATTTAGGGAAAGAGAAAATATTGAACGATTATTTGGGTTTTCGAAATCGGATTTTTGTTTAGCAATCCTACTTTCAATTTGAAGTACTTGACTAAATTGTCTTTTTTAAAACTTTTAATTTGAATAATTTATGGTTGTCCAGGGGTTAAAATTTTGAAATGGGATATCCTGGGAGATGGGATTTAAGACTTTGGAAGTCCACGTTTTCGGATAATAATTTAGGAAAATAGGGTAAGTGCACCAGTAGCCGACCAGTCACCAGTTTCCGTCCAAAGCGACTTTATTTAATCAGAATAAGAAAATAAAAAGACTTAAAAACTTTCTGTCAACGCTAAAAATTCAATAAAATTATGTATAAAAATATAGCTATCCGAAAAATCCCCTAAAATTTGTATCAAAGGTGAAGAAAGCGAAAATGTGAACACACCTAAAAATTTGCTTACTTTTTAGTGTCTCGCAACTACGTCAATATGGCCGTATGTTTTTAAAAAACTTCAAATAATTCCTTTGAAAACGCTATTTGATATTTAATTTTTGCATAACCACATTGTTTACTGTCCAAACAAAATAAGTAAACAAACATTTTTGAACAAATAATTTTTTAAACAATAATTTTAGTGTGGTCAGGTATTGGAACGTTGTTTTACGAATCTGTACCAATATCCGACCAGAGTGGTCGGAAAATGGATCAGTGTATTTTTTGCTTAGATCCAATATCCGACCATTACTTAAAATTAATAAAACAAGGAATAATTAACCAAAATAAATACTCACAAAGAACTAGAAATATTTGAAAAAGAATCAGCTTTAAATATAACATATAGCAAACGATAATTAATTCAATTTCACTACTTTTATTTGATATATTTAGCAATTTTAATTAAAAAGTATGAATGGCTTGTTTTGTTTACCAAGCTAAAAAATCTTAATTAATTTTTTATTAGGTATATTTACTTAGTTTATAAACAAAGATTTTTCTTTAATTTTTATTGCTGGAATTACATTAGCGATTTAATAATTAAATAATAAATTTACTACTTAAAATTTTCTGAAATTTGACCATTTCTTAAGAAGGACCTAAATTTTTATTTGAAAATGGGGAAAAATCTTTTTATTTCCTGATTGAAAAGCAAATAAATGTTTAATTAAATATTTACAGATAGCAATGGCCTTAAATCTCGAACATTTTCTTAATCATTAAGCGAATTTGTTTGGTCTATTTAAACGATTTAGAGAAAAGGCTTGAACTTTTCAACTTTATGTGACTAAGACTTTTCTACATTCTGAATATGAAACAAGGGCGTATCCCTCCTCCGAAATTTTGAGTAAATGTACTAAAATGAGTTAAATGTTCACATTTCCAAAAATATCCAGGGGGAGGGCCCCCAGAACCCCCCCCTCTTTGTACTTGTGACTATATTATACACATTTCCTTTATTATTCACTTCATGAGGATGCGAGTTATGCCTTAACACTAGAACCGCGGCATTTTCGGTATAACTAAAACCGCGGGCCGGGGTCAAATTGACCCCGGCTTATAAAACTGAGCTTTTAATGGAATATATCATATTATTTGAGGGAAATTACTTAAATTTACTTCTTTGCTCTATATTAAGGTCAATACAGGTAGACATTATTATAATTAAAGTATTAAAATGCCAAAATAGTGTAAAAGACTTAGAACTTTTCAGGGATTGATTATATTTCTGAGGCTAAAAATTTCAGTAAACCCAGATGTCAATGATTTAATATATATTTATAATAACATCACCGGCATTTCATTATTTAATGCCAAATTTAGCTTTAAATTCATAATTATTTCAATTCAATTTTCTGGCTTTTCCGCCAAATATCGTGTAAAACTATTGCTGGTCAATTTTTTTAAAAAAAATATTTTCTTAATAAAAACTAATAAAATTCCCTACACTTTTATTTTAAGTTCCAGAAATTATTAAAATAGTATCGGTCTGAAGAAATTTTTATCGCATTTATTTTTATAATTGCAAATTCTCATTTTTCCACAAATAGGCTTCTGAGCATAGAAGCGCAATAGATCGGTTGTTCCCAAAATCATGATTACCCTGAAATTACTAAGTTCTAAATTTCTTGTGCTGTAGCTACCTCTAGTTATGAAATTGTGGGTTCAGAGCTTCAAAAAAGATCAATTTATGATTTTTTGCATTATTTTCTTCAAATAAAAAAATTAGACTACTTTCAGGGGAAATTTGGAAGAAAATTCACAGGATATGTATCTAAATTGCATTTAAAACATTTTTTACCTTTGAAAAATGAATTACCCTCAAAAAATGGGGAATGGACAGAGCTCTTCCATGATTTTTTACCGATCCATCCATGTGTATTCAGAGGAATGCAATTTGCAACTTATCTGCTCGAAAAACCTGTTTCAAGCATTCTTTATTATCCCAAACTGGTCTAGTGACCTTGACCTTTGTGGTAAAAGAGGGTAAAACTGATAAAACGACATTCTTCAAATTTTGAACAGACCTCTACTGTGATTTCATAAGGGTAGAACGCTTTGGGTCAGGATGACCCGCCCCGCGGTATTAGGTATACAGTTTTTTTACAAAAAAATGGTAAAAGCTAGAATCCTCATATTTTCACAGTTTACTATTAACAATGATTCAGGAAAAGTCACAAAATTTTTTAAGTCTGCGTTTGTAACTTTTTGAGAAGAACCAAATCAAAACTCGTTTTGGGTCAAATTGACCCACTCCGCGGTTCTAGTGTTAAATGTATTAAAAAAATTCATCGAATCTATTAAATATGCATTGAGTGCTTAGGATTAATTTGGGACCTCTCCCCCGGTGCAAGAATCTACCTTTGGGTTAAATTTTAATGGCTAAATTTTTAAGAGGATATTTGAGCCTGTCTCAAAATAAGTTTCTATGTTCACCACTGATATTAAATTAAAGGTGTAAGTTTATATTCATTATTGCCAAATTCCGCCCATACATTGCAACCTGAAGATTTGGGATTATTTTGTCCACAGAAAAGGATGTGGCGAAAAGTTGTAGAGGATTCTAAACTCACCCAACATACAGAAAAAAAAATTATCTTCATAAAAAATAATCAAAATTTGAAAAATAAGTGATAGTAATTGATTAAATTATGTACTGACACTTTTTGCTTGCTTATATTTAGTTGCTTCAGTCCTTTTAATTAATATTTTAGGAGTTACAGCATCTGGTCGGATATTGGTGCATGCTATGGTCGGATATTGGGGTAAGGTGGTCGGCTACTGGTGCAATGGCAATAAATTCATAAATTGTAAAATTTAATGGCTTAATGTTTTTTAAATCAATTTTTGAGAACATACGTTTTGTTAAGGATAATTTTAGGTATATAAAGGCAGCATTAGTCAGACATTTGATTATTTTTCCGAGGAGCTATATCAAATTGAATGGGAAAATTTCCTTAACTGGTCGGGTACTGGTGCGTTTACCCTACCTGATCTAAAAACACCGTTTTTCCCCGTGATTGTTGGAAATTTTTAAATCGTTCATTGATGATTCTTTCTGGATCACTTTCTAACTATATCATTTCCAGATATTTTACCCAATATTTTTAAACATTTCAAAATAATCTATTGTTTTAGATCTCACCAACTTACCTTTTATTTCTACGTTGTTGGAGATCTTTTGAAAATTGCTGTGCTTGGTTTTTTAAACGTTTGATTTTTTACGAAATTTCAATTCTTTCACAGCTTATGTGAAGAGATAGGTAAAGTAGACATGTTCTAATAGTGGACACACTGGGTTTTGGTTGGATAAATTTAAAAATATAAGTTAAGAGGCATGAAATATTTTTGATCTTGATTTGGTCTTACTTATACTATTTTAATGCCTTTAATGTTGCTTACTCCTATTATTAAAATTTATCTAACCAAGTCCCCCCTAGTTTCTTATGTGCAACCCTATACGAGGGGGGTCCCAAAAGACTAAGACAAATTAAATTAAAAATTGTTATGAAACTGAGTCATTAAGACACTATCAATGGAGTTAGTGAATATCAATGTAGTTAAACATTCATTAGATAAAAAAAAGGTAAAAACACTTTAAAATTAAAATAAAATTTAATTTTGTCTAAGTTTACAGCACAAAGAATAAGAAAAGAAAGCCAAAAAACTTAAATTTCTAATTTAATAAAAAAAAGCGACCTAATAAAAACGTGGTAAAATACAATGAATGGACATTGATTTAACCGAATTCAAAGGACTGTTCTGCCTGTAGGGGTAGTTATTTTTCCCCTCTTCTAACACGTGTAGAGCTTCGAGATATTTTTGAGCACAAATTGTCAATTTTCCATATTTTGTACTTATTTCAAACTGACGATTTAATTATAGTCGAACATGTAAGTGTTCCATTCGACGAAGACGCTACACTAAACTTTGGCCTAAGTCTTTTCTGGTTGACGAGCTTTAGGATAACGTTTTCAAAAGGGAGGTAAAAAAACACTTTGGGTAGTATGTTTCAAAACTCCTTTATTCATATTTTAATTTCCCCGACATACAAGTTTCATTTGAAACCCTGCTAATACTGATTTAAATTATTACACGTTTTAGCTTCATGTTCTGACATCATTTTGATGCCTCGAAAATAGGGTTTTTTTTATTTCGAATCTAAATTAATGATTTATCGGGGGAAGTTTGGATAGCACGTTTTCAAAAAAAAAAAAAAAAACGACATACTCAGAATATTGGAGCAGGTGTTCAATGCTGTCTCACATTAAGCGGAGTCGACTTTATTAGTTATCGAAAACGTGGTTATGAGAAAAGCTCAACTGGAGGGGGATTGTAATTTTAATTAGTATTCCAAACATCTGCTATATCTGCTGCTGCTATCGCAGTTCTTACAAAGGGAAATGAACAGCTGCATACAATCCATAGAGATACAATCAGTTAAAGACTATTTCAGACATCAGATTTTCAAACATGGTTTCGAACCACAGAGCACACAAAGGGCAACACAATTAAAAAAACTACACCCGCCTTGCTTAAAATTCAGAACAGCTGCTCATTTTTCATGAGTACACCTGTGATGTGATGTCCTATGGGGATAAGGGTAATCGGAATCCCTCCAAAAATATTCTTTCTGTAAATGTAAGACACCATGAATTTTTCCAGAATTTAAAAAATATACTTAGAGGTCCCACAAGGTTATCGAAGTTTCATAAAAGGGGTCAAAATAGTGTAAAATGCGGATTGCGTACTGGGTTCAGGTTCGAGTATAGACTGCAACGTTTCTTGTGACGTCACTACGCGAAAGGCAAAAACTGAATAAACAGAAAGCCTGTTGGGTTGCTAGGAGGAGTTTCGGTACACAAATCGAGGTAAAAAGACGCTATATGTTACCGGCAATGTGATTAATCTGGACATTATTAATAATGCCCGCGTATTTCGGGCAAGATGATAAATACTCATTAATAAATGCCATTGAATTTATATAAAATAAGTTTTAAAATAAATAAGTCAATGGAAAACAAGGAATGGAATACTCTTTCTCTCCATTTTCCTCATTTCAGTTCGTCAAACCTCTAATTGGAGAATGGTTTCTTGTTTTTGTTCCTCTGGTCCCTGGGTTTATATATACCACATGTGCCACACACTACGATCATTTGTAGGTACACATCTTCATAAAAGAACAAAAATAGACCGTCCGTGTTATTACGACCTATTGTGGTAGTCCGTTTCTCCGTTCGATTCAACTCGTGTTTCATTATTCTTGAAAGATGCGATCTACCAGTTTGTTTAGCCAGATTTAGGGTAGATAGCGACACCACAGCAACTGATGTTTTTTGAATCCACGTGTTTTTGGCCTTCATAATTAAGTATATTTTATTCAAAAAAAACATCAGTTGCGGTGTTGCCATTTACCCTAAATCCAGCTAACTAAACTGGTAGATCGCACACTGCAAGAATGCCGGTGTTCCTTAAAGTTTTTGCCCAATGACCACATTTGAGCTGCCCAGGATGAAAGTGGTATAAGTCCAAAAATGACAAAAGTTGAGTTAAGAGTGGATTTGGATAGAGTTTTAGGTCCTTTATTTAGTGTAGTTGTTTGCAAAGGAAAAAGTTGATTTGTTGGCCCGTGAGAGCGACTCAAAAAATGACTACTAACGCGAACGGCCGTTTTCGTCAGGATGAAAGTGGAATAAGTCCACTGCTCCGCTTCGTTCAGTGAATTTGTTTTGATAAGAGAAACCCCAAGGACATTCCCACAGTTGCAAAGGCGGGGCCGTTGCGATTATGAAAAAGCGTCTTACTGGAGAAAATTTTATTTTTGTTAACTTTAATTACAAATTTATGGATGACCCCTTTTTGTAAAAAAATATCCGAAAATAAAATCAATCCTTTAATCGCGTCATGGCTAATACAGATGCCCCTTTGCAGTCAATATCTTGTATGTATTTTAACAACCATTCTATATAAATTCTAGTTTGCTAGTAACTTGAGGTTTTGGTTTTGGTTTTGGGATAAAACTTAGTAAAATGTTTTAAGTTTATTTTTTAAAATTTAAAATATTTAAAAATAAAAATTAATGGTTAATTTTTTTTATTGTTGTAAAATATAATTTAATTTTATTGAAATTTTCATTTCCTAACTTTAAATCAATCAATTTGATTTATTGCTCAACTATCTATCATAAAAACTGCAAAAGTTTATAAACGGCGGCCATCTTGGACGCCATCTTGAAAATCACCCTAATAACTAGTTAAAATGAATTTAATAACCTAGTATAATTCAAACAGTGGCGTACTTTATATCAAATGTCATAAATAAAAATTAGTAAAATATTAAAAAAAAAATTTTTAATTAAAAATTTTTAAAATTAATGGTTAAAAAAGCGTTTATTGTTGTTAAAAGTAATTTCATTATAATTAAATTTCCATTTCCTTACTCAAAATCTATCAATTTGATATATTGCTCAACTATCTATCATAAAAACTGCAAAACTTTATAATCGGCGGCCATCTTGGACGCCATCTTAAAAATCACATCGATAACAAGTTTTTTTTAATGAACGAAAACCTATTTTAATTTAAACCTTAGCTTTAGTTAAAGCAAATAGAAAATATAAACTAAAGACATATCAAGCGAAGAACGTTTCTCGGTCGCCATCTTGAATATGACCCCCCAAAATGGGTCATATAAAATTTTACACCAAAAATTCGTATTCTATGCATCAAAATCTGTGGAACAGAACATTAAAAAATCTAACTTTGTACTAACCAGTCGCTCAGAAAGCTATATTTACTACATCCCAATACCCATCTTCCTTCCCGAAACCCATCAATCTGTCAGGATGAAAGTGGTATAAGTCCATTAAAGCTAATTTAAAGCACTTTCAGTTAAAATTTGATAAAAGTTGATCCGCAACAAAAATTGTGTCCCTGCCTAAAGACAAATCCACCCCACAAAGTAAAAATATAAGCAATCCTGAATTTTTAGCACAGGTTTTAAGAAAACCTTCAATTACACAAAACGAAGTTCAGTGGACTTATACCACTTTCATCCTAACCAGCTCATTTATTACTAAACTGCAAAAAAAAAAAAAATGTTCAAAACTAAAAAAAAGTGTTCTTAAATGTGTTTATTTTTGTGTGGAGAGTTTGAAGTGTAATTTCAGACCCCAGTGCTCAAATAAACTTTCACAGAAACTCTCACTTTCAACTAAAAGAGCTGAAACCCCGTGTAGCAGCTGCCTAAAAGATTTCCATCAATAACCGCCTCAAATTTAAATAAAGTTTCTGCCTTAATATTTGCCGTGTTACGACTCCATTTTTATTGAAGTGTTTTACAAGCATGGGCGGATTTACGGGGGGGCAAGGGGGGGGGGGCTCTGCCCCCCCAAGATTTCCGACGTGTGGCTTTTTTGGGGATTTTTCTATTTTTTAAAAAGTATTGAAAATGTTTTTAAAATTTCAATTAAAAATATTTACAGAAAATCTTGTGAATTTGCTTTATTTTTCACTTGCACCGTAGTGACAATAGTTTTTGTGGATTAACTTTAAAAAAAGGCAAAAGTGCACTAAAAAGCAGAGCCGTCCTCGGCTGGTGGAGGCCAGAGTTGTGCATTTGTTTTTCCCAATTCGGCCGTTCGCCCGGAGCTCAGATTGTTGAAATTTGAGACCAAACTACGGCAGCCTATAGATAAGGGGAAAGGGTGGTATGCTGGAATTTGTTGTAGCTGCAGCCCTTCTGTTGACCTTGTTTTGGCATCTGCTAATTGGAAAAAGTTTGCCACGTGTGTTTCCAAGAAAAAAAAGGGTGGGTGACCGACCATTTCCATTACTAGATTCCAAGGGGTGACCAAGACCATTCGATTTCTGGGGTGTATGGGGAGGGGATGTATTTGTTCGACTCGTAACCGTAATTTGGGTTCACTGATTTATGGTTCAATCCAATCTAATTCGCGTCGCGTTGCTTCAGGAGGAGCAGATTCAACAACGGACTATACTAGGAAAGCTCTCGCGCGACCGAGAGAATTTAACAGCCATATTCATAGCCATCAGAGTCGAGGTTAACCAGCGGTTAAAGAAAGAAAAAGTAGCTTTCCGTTGACTCTGATTGGTGGAATTCTTCTTTGATCGAGGATTTAGCACTGACGCTGATGGCTGTGAATATGGCTGTAAGAGTTTTGATTTCGGATTAAATATTTTTTAAATTAAATAATTTGTGACTGAAATTAAAAATAATTGTTTACAATTAATTGCGCTCCATTGATTTGTCCAACTGATGACTAATGCTTTATAAAAAATTATTATTTCTCATTTCACAACCATGAGTGTTCTTAGTTTTTTTAGTTTTAAGACATTTCTTAAGTTTCTAAACATTCTTTCCATAAATACGAATTGTAAACATAGGTCCAACAAAAATAGTATGATAATGTAGTGTTTATGATATTACTTTAAAAAAAGTCCCTTGAAGATGTATTTCCAAGTAACAGGGTTTAGGTAATTAAAGTCTAAACCTTGCCCCCCCCAGGATCTTAGTCCTAAATCCGCCCATGTTTACAAGCAGAGGGTATGGGTGCTAGTTATGACCAAAAATATACAAAAATGGAAATTATAGATTCACACCACTGAATAAAGTTGTTACCCATTTTATTTCCATAAAAAAAAATCTCATAAAAGCAATTATCAATAAATGTGGTATGAAACTGTATAGAGCATTTTCAATCACATGACTCGGACCTAACAACGGCCTTAGCAACAGAAGGTTACAGTTTTTGCCCTACAGAAAGTTAACAGCTGTAGAAAAGGACTAGCCGTGGAATTTTTCTATTGGAGCATTTGCAATCACGTGATCCCATACCAAATAACCGCCTTAGCAACAGATAAACAACGGCCTTAGCAACAGTTAAAAGCCCTACAGAAGGTACACAGTTAAGGGAAAATAACCGGTTGTGACGTCACCTGAAAACACTCTATAGAGTGATATAGTCCAATATTATCTTTTCACAAAAATATGTCAACATAAAAAAAGTTTTCTCACACTTTTTAAGTGATTACCGGATGTATTTAAATGTTCCCTGATGAAAGTTTTGTATATACTGAATGTTTAGAACGGAAAACAGTGCGTGGGCTCTATAGGTGAGCACGTCGTCCCGGGTTAAGTACAAATGAACAAGCAGTAGTATTGTACTTACACCACTTTTTTTCGGAGGAGCTCAAACAGAGCGGTACTTTTAAGAAAGTGCGTTTTGACATCCAAGCAGGCGGGTTGGAACCAAAGAGAACGCAAAATAATCCCCATATAAACCTTCGTAGTAAATCTCTACGTTTTGTCAAGACGAAGGTACTATATAATGAAAAATCATTATGGATCTATGTATTATATGCACAACAATGCATATTCACACAATTGAAATATTCATATGTAGGTACTTTCAAATTTTCAAGTTATAATATTAATTTAATATCAAGATATTAATTTAATAAAAATAAAGAGGAGTTTCGTGATTAAACTTTATACACTAAGCATTGGGCAAAGCAACCTTATGAGGATGTTTTTTATTAATTGACTATCTCATACAAAGTTCATTCCAATCATTTGATTTTTCTGATTTGATTTCTTGATTTTTTTTCTCTACTCACCATAAAACCAAGTTCTGGTTATTGAAAAAATTAGACTGCTATGAAATGAATTCGGAAACACCCATTTCAGATCAAATATGATGATTTCTCCACCAACTTTTTATACTGCCCGAAAAATAACTTTTGCATAAAGACGTTATTTGGTTTTCCTTACCATGCGAGCTGCAAAAATAGTTTCTCCAATTTTAGGTCCTTGAATCGTTTCAAACTTCTATTTATATACATAAATAGTGTGGAGTACACCGCGCCGCAAGGCGCTTTTGCTCCGCTATCAAACTTCTATTTGACATTCTGGCACATTTTAATTAAACCAGTCATGGTTTCAAAATAGAATTAAAATGAAGTAACTTTTACTTTAAAGTCATTTTTTTGAAAAAAATTATGAAATTTCTAAACTGAACCGGCACATGAATATATTAATTGATTGATCTATCGGTTTTATGGAATAAAATGCAGGAATCGAATGATTTTGCTGGTTTTAATCTAATCTTAAAATGTTAAGCGTCAATTTCCACTGGGGAATATAAAATCTTCCTTGCCCGTTTATAAAAACCCATTGGTCGTTATGGGTGCTATTCTGACCCCCAATTCCTATGTGATTCTCTGTGATGTGAACTGTTTCACACAAAATAGTTGGAAAGTTTTCACAAAACATATTTTTTTTCTTTTTTATTAATTAAAGCCTGGTGTCCTACTGATAAAACATTTTATAATTAATTTACTAACATACAGAATGTTATAATCTTTCATATTTATTCGTAATAAAGCACGTCTAAACCCTCAATGATTTTTTAATAGCCAAATTAAAAATAATGGGTCTAAGGGGTAATTTTCTAAGTTTATAAAAATCATATTGATGTATATATGTTACGGGCAATGTGATAAATCCGGGCATTATTAATAATGCCCGGGCAATGTGATAAATTCAGTGGAATTTATGAATGAAATTTATCACTTTGTCCGCCTCCACTTCGGGCATTATTAATAATGCCCGATTAATCACTTTGCCCATAACATATGTATAAAATACATGACAATGAAAAAGAAGCAATCAAAAAGCCAAGAATATACCTTTAATAAGTTAAGTTTTTAAGGCTTTATATCTATTGGGGAATCATTATGTTGTTTATCATAACTAACCAAAGCATTTGAGGAATCGCACTCTAGGTTCATGGAAGAATCGATGTGCAATGTTTAGTAAACCATCCATATTTGTCGAAGAACAAAACATTTACTCACTGATATTGGCAACCAAACAGATCCGTTTGCTATCCACTATAAAGCATATACACATCAGATCACGATGTTTTTACGTTTCTTTCAGCGTCTTTCGTAAAAATGAACGCTTTGTTGATCTCTCGACACCGTCTGCTTCAGGTAAATTAGGTTGATTGTTAAAGTATTAATTTTTAAAACTTTGTATGGTAGTATTTTAACAAACAACTTATGATAATATTTTCATTAAAACTTCTGCAAACTGTTTTTTATTTTTCACGAAAATATTTAAAATATAATTTACTTTTTCAACCCAATGTTTTTTCAAGCCAAGACTATTTAAGCTCTGTCTATGTATGTATGAATTAGGCATTAATAAATGCCTTTAAATTTAAATAGTTTTGAAGGTCTTCATAAGTTAGTGATCAATACAAGGGAATCGTAATCTAAATCAATTTTAATCTCTAATACGTACATTATAATTTTCCTCGTTTTAAATAGATCATTTTTTTCTTAGTAAGGTTCCCTAAAATATATTGGAGTCTGATGACCTAAAACTATTTTATTTGCGATAGTGAACTGGCTCTTTGTTTACTTTGAATTTACTTGATTTGTGGTTTATTTTATACTTGTGTATTTCAGCTTAAACTCATTTACCATTTCATAGAGTAACGCTAACTATTCTAAATTTAGAATAGTTAATATTGGCATCAAATATTTGGAATTACTTTTAACTAGGATTACATTTTGGAGACTTAAAACATGGTTTTTCAATATCTTTCGGCAAGTTTTTTTTTAATTTGGCTCATGTGTAATTCCACAATCAACCTTCGATTTAGGTAACTTCAGTGACTGTCAAAGGACATGCAAGTCTTCAACCTATTAGTACAGAGGTGGTTGGAAAGCAGAATCAACCCACTGATCCAGGAGTGAAACCATTCTCTGCTATCCCAGGGCCTCCTTCCCTTCCTGTCATTGGAACTCTCTGGGATTATTATCGAGGTGAGATCAATGAAATTTTGACGATATTCAGATTTAAAGGGGAATATAAGTTCCTTAAAATCAGCATACTCTACATTAAGTTTGATTCTATAAAACAGTGGGAAAGGTTAACCTTAAAGTTGTCGTTTCCTTTTGAACCTAGCGAGTTACTAATGTTACTTACAGTGTTTACAAAAAAATCTTTTAGTAAGGTTTAGCTTTAGGTTTCTCAAGATGATCTCTACCTCCAATCCTACCTCTGTACACGGATTTCGGGGACTCCATGTATAGTAATTTATACATTGCTTTACAACATTAATGAAAATTGTTTTTAAAGTTTTTACTAGTCTTTTCAAGTTTTTGTTAGTCCTTGCAACTTCGATTCCCCGGCCATCCCCCTTAACATTCTTTCTCACGAAAACCGTTCATTAGTAGTGATAGTCTTATCAATGTTTTTAAATATTCTATTCATAATTTGATTCTCTTATAAATTATGATTTGATGGTATTGCTATGATTTGAAACTATTTTAACGGAAATTAACAAAGGGGATTTTTTTAAATAAAAAAAATTAATAAAGAAGGTAACTTGCTAATAATAAATGAAGCATGTGTGTCTGAGGATAAGAATTTCAAAGTAATTTCCGCTGTGCCTAGATAAAAATTTTAAAAATTATTTGGACTTCGAGTAAAACTACGTACCGTTGCCGACCGACGGAGTAGAGTATGACAACAAAGTCAAGTGCACTTAGTTCGAATACACGTTCAGATATTGTGTTTTGTTATTGTCTAGGTAGAGTAGTTAATGTGGAACATTGATTCAAAAGCCACGAGTAATAAGTGGTAAGTGTATTTTGCTAAGTTTATGTATGAACTTTAAATAAATTTTTTAAATAAGGAAAGTTTTTTATCACAGGCATACGTCTGAAACGAATAAAATCACTAAAAGTTATATAACTACTCGTAGAAAAGTTGAGACCAACTGTTATAACTGGGAGTACACCTTGCGACAACCATACTGTGATCGAAATGTAGCTCATGTGAACTTCTAATTCTTAAACTTTAATCCATTGGTAAAACTTTGATCTAAAATACAATTTAAAATAAATATTAAGATTTTATACCGCTTTTAATTGCAATATAAAAGTAGAGAATAAAATAAATAAAAAAATATTTTTTAAAAAAATATGCTGTTACTAAGATGTTCTAAAAATTCAGAAATAATTTATAGGGTGGTGAAAATTATTTACTAGGGAGAAGAAAATAACTTCTGCCAATAAATTATTTTTCTAATTTTAGAACATCTTAATTTTAGAAAGCTAATTACCTAAAATTTAATTGTACGAGTACATTACTACAAGATGTTTTTGCGATCGGAGATTACTGTGAATTTCTTTCTTTCTAGGTAAATACAATCTGCAAAAGCCGTACGATACTTACTCCACGTTTCTGAAAAACTACGGTCCTTTGGTGAAAGAGAATGTGTTCTTGGGACACACCCTTGTCCATGTGTTCCGTCCTCGGGACTTCAGAGAAGTTTATCAGAGCGAAAGAATTCTACCAATTAGACACAGTCATGAAGCCCTAAAGATGTATAGAAATTCGAAGAAAGATTTATATGGCCATATAGGTGTTGCACCCAGGTATTTTTCCCCGCTAATAATTTAATTACTTTAGTTTCAAAAATCCCTCACACACTATTTGCTGTTTTGAGAAAAACTTTCTCTATGTTTAATAAGGTCATATAATTGTTTCTTTAAGTAGTCCGTAAAATTATCTATGCATCTTACTAGATTAGGAGTTCCTAACTCAAAACTAACGGATCGATTACCCTTAAAATTCAACCTCAACGGACCATTTTTACCATATATTATCCGTCAGTACTATAATCTGTGATACCTTAAACAGCTCTAAATTGCAGTTTAATTATGCAGGATGTTTCAAAACTCTCTGTAAAAATCATAAGATTGAAATACTAGAACTAGAGAAGCATATATTAGGAATAGGAATGAGGGCGGAGATGCATCGTTAATGTGCTAAGACCTGATGTAGTACGAGGACGCTACAAAAAACAATGTTCCTAGGGCCCGTTTAACTAAACAAAACATAATTGGGAGGAAAATTCAATGCATGCATAAGGTATTACAGAAGTATGCCAGGTACTTCATAAATTTGATAAAATTGGCTTATTCAAACAGTGGGTTGAGAAATATATAAATGCAATATTTAGAATTCCTATAGTTTTTTATAGATAGTTCTGAAACACCTTGTATAGAAGTAAGCATAAAATCTGTTAATCCCAAAACTTTTACCACGATGGACCAAGCTACCAAATCTTTAATTTTTTTCCTTAGGGAATCAGGATTCCTTCTATAGCCATCCAGACAGACTATTTAGTTCAATATGTGCTACTATGAAAGTACTTTAAAATTAGATTTATTAGAAACATTTATAAAGTGTTTTAGCGGGTCTTTTCTCGGAGATGACTTCCGAAGCTCTTCCAAACCCCCAGCTGAAAACCACTGAATTTGACGATGCCAAAACCCTAGTAACTATATACATTAACTTTTTTGCAGCAACGGAGAAGAATGGTCAAGTTACCGAAAGCTCTTCATGCCTTTGGTTCTTAAGGACAAAATTGACCATGCTTTTGAAGAGATCGCGGATGATTTAATCGAACATATGAAATCGAATCTAGACCATAACGGAGAAATCCCCTTGCTCCCTGCTCTTTATTACTACACTCTAGAAAGTAAGGGCAATTTGGTATATTTGTTGGGTTTTTTCAGTTTTAATCTTGCATGAAGCAAATTGACAGTCTTTTATCAATAACAAATTAAATGAAAAAGCTCCTGATCTACCACATGAAAAAGTGTGAATAAAATTATCTCAAACTTAGTCATAGGGAAACTCTAAACATGGAATCGTTGCTCAGAGTATAAAATACCACTACTACCAGAAACAAACTTTTCATACCTAAAAAAAGGTATTCTGAGATAAATACGTAGAAATCCTTTGGTGGTGAGAAGGAAATGAGGGGCTTGTTTCTTGTCACACCTCAAACAAGTGATTTATTATGAGATCGGACCATGGAAGGACTTCATTTCGTAAATTGTTATTTTGTGTGTTGAAATCTAAATTCTACTCTAAAACACAAAGACACAAGTTTAAAACCATTTTAAATTCTTTTAAAACTTAACTGCTAGTTGATTGTGTGAATTTGACTTGCGACAAGATATTATGTTATCTCGGGGGACAAAGTTAAAATCTTAGCTGTTTCGATGAACATGCTTTAGAGAAGTGCCCTTTTTCAATTGTGGGGAAATTTCGTAATTTTTAAACATGTTTGAGAATAATTTTGACTTACTTTTTCCTCTTTTAGTCATATCAAAGTGGAAGTTTAATTATAACCATCCTGTATTTTGATATTACTGCAAATATTCTATGCAAAATAACTTGAGTCTTAATTTTTTCCAGGCATAGGAATGTTTGTATTAGGGACGCGTATAGGATGCTTCGAGCAGGATCGTGGAGATGACGTCACCAGGCTCATACAAGCGGTGCACGAGTCTCATTATGCGATACACCAAACGGAGTACAAGCCCTACATTCTGGCCCGAAAGGAGCGCAAGACTCTCGAAATCTCTCAAGACTATATAGCCCAGTAAGTACTTATTGCACTATTCATTCCGGAAACTAAATACCGTAGTAGGGCCTAACTTTTCCCATTAGGGAGTGACTTTCACCCAATATTAAGAGATCATGCAGTTTTTAAAGTTTTAATTTTGAGGGATTTTAAATGTTTAATGTTGAATGATATGAGTTTGTGTGCTTGCATAATTTCTTTGAAGATCAGAGGGTTTTTAAGATTGGCTTATTAAAATTTTATCTATATCCAAAAAGCCATTTAAATTTAAAATTAATGTTCTCGTCCCACCAAATAACTTTCATAACTAAAATGTCATCAAAAGTGATAAAAAGTAGTATTTGCTTCCCTCGAAAACTGAAGCTGAAGTGGGAAAACGGGGTTCGCGTTCGGATTCAGACGGTAATTTTACGTTAGAATCGGTTGGAATTGTCTTTCGCGTTTTCACCACACTTGTTTTTGCTGTTATCCTACGTAATGTTTTTCGAATTTCAAAACTCTACACCGCGAAGATTCCAGTTTTCACAAATTGTTTTTCCTGTTGTCCCTATTATAGGTAAAAATATGAAATTTTCCCAGGTGATATATTTCATAGGTACATACATATCTATAGAAAAAATTTTGAATAAAAAAAAATCCATAATCTAAGCCCATTAGGTTAACCATTGGAATGAGCAATTTTCAGCTAGGTGTTGTATGTGCATGTCCCTGATGCCAGCTGTAAGACTTGTTTTCCGATTACTTATTGTTCCTCATAAAAATTTCAGTTTGAATAAAATTCTTCACCCCCCTTGTGAAATTTGACATGCTCGATATAGTGTGCCCGCATGTCCCACCTTCCAGATGAAAGACTTGACCTTTTCGTATTAGACTGTTGTAAACTGTAGAATGTTTAGAAATGTAGTTAGTTAATGTAGAAAAGTCTTTAATAAAATCATGCAGGATTTTTTTGTCAAGGGCTCCAGGTCTATTAGGTTTCAGAAGAGCCTTATTTATTCGGATGAGCGAGAGATCTGGATGTAATTTTGATGTGCAACAAGCGAGCTTAGATCGCGAAGTGATCTGTATAAAACGGTATAACTGTTAAGTGGGTTGGTAAGGGATAACGAACAATGTTGTGTTAATAAAAGCAAAATTTTGTACAATCAGAAAAAACTTTTTATTCCATACAAATATGAGAATTTTTGGTAAAAAGGGGAAATTTTAGGTGTAATAAATTACCAATATATTGTAGAAATTATATTTTTTACAGTAGTATATTTTCTGGTCATTCTTCTAATATATGCCTGTATCTACTTTTTACAATAGTTGTTTATTTTGTTTTACTCGATTTTCTCTAAATATAATGAAAATAGCTTATTTTTTAAAACTTGAGGGTTGCGCTAAGGCAATTTTTAAACTGATTTTAAAAATTTTGTTGCATTTTACTAATATACCCAGTTTTTTCGGTATAGCCTTTTGTAAATCGAATCCTACTATGTAATTCGATTAATTGATAAACCACAGAGCCGTCACATCAGTCCCACCATTCCACCAAGAAAAAGCGTTTAAAAAAGCAGGCTCGACTGTATAGGAAATAGTCGAATATGCTTTTAACCCGATACTTTATTGCATTGCATCTTTCGTATGTCTTCCTTTTATTTATCAGTTTCATGAACATCGCTATTTTTCGTTTACAGTTTCGTCCTAAAACATATGGACGATATCAATGAACTAATAGATCGAGAAAGTGAAAAGAACGATGATCAATTCAACGAAATGAGAAAAAGTGACGACTTGGTCATCGATGAAGAAAACTCCAATTCAGTCAGAATTTCAGACTCCTTCCTTTACATGAAACTGAAAGATGGTTTGTCCAAACGCATGATACTTCCTATGGCTGTGGATTTCATACAAGCAGGAATACATTCCGTAAGTTCGTAGAAAAAAATAGGTCCTTAATATTGGAGCACATTTTGAATTAATGTATGTGAATTCTCCATACATTAAACATGACAGTGGACTCTGGGGTAAGAGAGGAAAGCTGATGAAGGCCTCTAGCAGTGGCGGCTCGTCCATAGGAGCACAGGAGCACGTGAACATCCACAGAAAAAGTAGAACAAAAATCGAATATAAAGATAAATAAATATCAATGGAAATATATTCTAAATTTCTTTTTTATACTCAGAATTATGTTTCTCTCCCCTCCCTTCTCTATTGAATAAGAAAAATTTACTACAGGAAACGCGAAAGAAATCGAAAAAAGAATGAACTCTTATTTTTCTTTCCTTTTTCGCACGTGTGAGCGTAAAAAATTTGAGATTCCGAAGAAACCCCGACTGCTTGCCGGGGGAATTTTCAACTTACGGCCTCGCAATTTGGATTCCCGCTAGCACAGATTTGGTGTGCCGCGGCTTGCGTTTTTGAAGCTCAGCTTGTTTTTTTTGTGGTCTGGATTGTTTCGGCTAATTAGAAAATGAGAAAAGCACTTTTTGAAAAGACAATTATAATCTTCATGTCAACTAATTTTTAATAATTAATAATTATAAAAGGTGTTTGTTAGGTATAATGTTATGGATAAGTATTATGACTTTCCCCTCAATGGTATTATAAAAAATGAAATGAATAGATTCATAAGTGTTTGTTTATTTCCATTAAATGCATATTTTTTCAAAATAAAAGCGCATGCAGTGAAGAATTTAGGCATATAAAACTACTCTCCTAAGAGAGATAATTTTTTTTATGCATTGGCCCATTCCTTCTCTTTCTAGATCTTGTGTAAATTTTATAAAATGGTGTGAACCCCCAGTTTGTCAACTCGCGAGCCGCCACTGGCCTCTAGTATGGAATGCCTGTTTAAAAGTACACTAGATAAAGGAGACTCGCCTTTAAACTATATGAGAAATAAAACTTGTGGTTTTGAAAATAAAAATTTCGAAATGGTATTGGCTAAGGCTTCTTTAGAATAAAGCTTTTTTAAGTAGTAATGTAATATTTAAAACTGAACAAATATAATACAAAAATAAAATCGGAGAAATATCGTAGAAGTAAATATGGGTGTATCTTGATCCTACGAATAAAAATTAGAAATCGTGAGTCATATATTCATTTGATGTGGTGTATTTTTTTTTTCCAGACGGCGCATTCCTTGGCATTTGCGTTGTATCATCTTGCAATGAATCCAGACAAGCAAGAAATTTTTAGAAAAGAACTAGTACAAAGTTTACCAAGTAAAACAGACAGAATTACTGATCGTTCATCTCCATCGAAATCTCGTTACATGGTATACATACTTGCAGAATCATTAAGGTAAGTGTTGAAGTGAATTAATATGTATAAAATGGAAGTATTAAAGTTGAAAGACACTTCCTTAAATTTAAGTAATGTATCGAATTTTTAGAATATTGCCCTCTGGTTTTGATCTACTTATTATTTGAATGTAATGTTACAATTAAATCTTTCTTACTGCCACCGACAAAGAGGTCGCGTGTGTGTGGGGCCCTTCCCTTAATTTCTTAGTAACTGTAAATAATGTATAAAGTAGTTAGTTGTCAGACTCGTTTAATATTAGATTTGATAAAATAAGATATTTTAACTTCATGTATCGATTATTAATAACTTAATTAACATAAAAAATGAATTTTGGGAGCTTTTTAGTTGATTATTTTTTTGGATAATGCTATAGATAATTAACCTATAAATATCATGATATATATTGGTCAACCCTGGTTTTGACTTTACTATATCATTAAATTAACTCTTTTTACACAATATCTTAAACTTTGCAATTTATTTTATGCTGAAATACTTAACATTTTTCAATTTTACACGTTTTCTAGGCTAAATCCTCCCACAATCGGGACAGGAAGAGTTCTTAACAAAGATTTAGTTCTAAGTGGATACCATGTACCAAAAGGAGTAAGTATTCTGAAATAAATGGCAAGCTTTGCAGACCGAAAGAGGATTTCGCTTGAATTCTAGACAGAAATTAATGTCCATTATTAATAAGGACAATTTTAGGGGGGAAATGTTTTTTTATTTCCCATAATGTAATAGATAACGCAACATTAAGGGGAAATACTCCAATATTGAAAAGTCGTACAGCTGAACATGTTGGACCAAAGATAAAATATCCCTCTCAAAGAAAGTCCCCAATCCATAGTGCTCCCCCCTAAGTCCCACTCAAGGGAAAATGATTGGTTAATTTGACGACAAAGGAGGAGTTGCAATTGACGTCACTGGCTTATATCTCAAACGCCCCTTGAATTTTTAATCTATGTGAAGAGCCAACATAGTTTTATTCTAACCTTGGGCATGGCCTAATGGTGAGCAACTGAGCATATTCAATTACAACGCGGTAGACCCAGGTTTTATTCCCAGTGGCTTATTTTCTGTAACTTCAAAAATCATAAAAGCTTTAGTTTCCAACCTCATAAATTACTTTTACGAATTAATTCTTGCCAGTAGCTTGAATCTAACTGTAATTTTAAGCTACATTAAAAAATAATTTACATGCGAAATTCATTCAATAAATATTGTATGATATGCATACATAATTCCGAAGGTCTGTGGTCCCGAAGGTCTGTGGAAGGTCAGTTTCTGTTAAAAACAAAACATCAGTTTTTTTTTACAGTGCATAAAGATAAAAACTGACTTTTACTCCTCTGCCCTTGAAGTGTATAGTAATATCAGAATTGTTTTCAGACCAAAGTTATTCTGCACCACGAAATAGCATCGAGGCACCAGGATAACTATCGAGAGCCATTGCGATTTATTCCTGAAAGAAAAAGGAACCACGATGCTTCTAATCCATTTATGGTATTTGGCGAAAGACGGTGTATGGGGATGGGACTTGCAAATTTTGAAATGTATTTGGCATTGATGAAGGTTAGTAAATCTTTCACAGTCTAGCAAACTAACATATTTAGTACACTATACGAATTTATTTAGTGTATAAGATATGTTTCCGGCGGCTCTATCTCTCAACAAATCCCGAATACCCTGCTTATTTTTTTCTTTTTCGCTCCCAACCCCCGGAATCGCTTCGCAGTTCTTTTAAGGGGGTGGGCTCACGTTTCAGAATCCCTATCTCCGTAATGTTAAAAATGGGCATTTTAAGGAACAGTTATAAAAAAATCTATTGAGTGAAACATTCCAATTTTTTACTGAATATTCCTTAAACTATGTTACATACTTTGACCAGAGTTTGTTTTGTTCTGATGCCTAGTTATTTTTTTTAAAAAAAACTTATCTGCATGTCTCTGTGATTTTTTTTAAAAACACTAAAATTTCACTATATTTATAGCCATAAGTTAAGTTCAAATGTTTTGTTTGAAAAAATCCTTGGTCAAAGTATGTATTAGAGAATCAATAATAAGTGTACAAAATTTCAAGTAATTCTATACAGTAGTTTAAGAGAAAATGTTCCTTATGGAGCAAAAAATACAGTTTGGAGAAAAATGGATTTTTGTAAAAAAAAACGCGCCTTGACAGAGGAGGGAAGCTATTTTCAAAAAATAATTAAAAATACTTCCACAACTCGTAGAAACATAATTTTTACATCATTGGAAGCGTAAGAATTCATATTTTAAGAAAATGTAATAACTGAAAAATGGATTTTTTGGTCAAAAAACGTGAGCCTACCCCCTTAAGATCGTATGCGAACTCGGCTAGGGAAGCTTTCTTGTTTTATCTCACCAATAAAACGCATCCCGCTGGTCAGCTTAATTATCTTTTTAATTTTATACTGAAACTACTTAGCACTCTTGCTTGTAACTAATTTATACTCAAAATTCAGATGCTGCTCTGACTGGCTTTGGTATGCGGAAATATTCAGCCTGATGTCATCTCAACATTTAGGATGTTTCAACATCTTCTTTGGCAACTTCATCTTTTTTGACGTCATCCTTTTATTTTCAAACTACAATATACTTTTAATTCGGAGAGTGTTTATTCTTGCTGATGACCTCCGTAGCTCAGGTCGAAACGTTCGGTTTGTAACATCTTTTTAGTTTGGAACACGATGAACTCATCTTTATTACATAGAAACGCCGGCCGTGTAAGCCTACATAAATTAATGATTAATTATAAATTCGCATAAATATGTACTTTTGTAAAAACAAATACATTAGCTTAATAGTATTTTTCCTAATTATTCCAAATGGCGGAATGGGGAATTTGCTTACGAAATAAGGTTGCGATTCACATATTTTCGCTGCCAAAGCGGTCAAAATTGATCTAAACTAATAGTATTTGAATGTCCTCTTCATAACTCCTTAAACAATGCTGAAATGACATCAACACATGAATCCAGCGAGATATCAGAAAGTAGCCTGCTGAAAAGCGAAATAGTTTTTCTTGATCCAAATTGATCAACAAAACAAATTAAATTGCATAAAAATTTTACGCAGCGATGAAATTTTTTTATTTCAAGTTTCTATTACATTATTGTCTTACTATTAAACAGCATTTTTTCATTACGTTACTTTCAGGTCATCAGACACTTTGAAATTTCTTACCATTACAAGAAAGTAGGAGTATTAAACTACTTGGTCAACGAACCTGATCAACCTATCAAACTGAGACTCAAAGAAATTCCAGACAATGTGGCAAAACAGGATGATGGTACGACTGAAGGAAACCAATCTCTTAAGTAATGAAACGTGAAGCTTAAAGAGTTCTTTGTTTTTACTAATCTCTGTCACGGTTTTAAATGTGGTTATTGATGTTATTTTAACAACCAAAGATTTACGTCATGGTAATAATTAATAAAAATATTTCAATTAATAATTGGTTATTGCTTTTATATTTACACTTAAGTGTGTATATGTTTTAAGTGTTACAATTAATACTAAATGTAAATTTAAGCTGTGTAAATGCTTATACAATTAATTGAGGTACTTGGAGCAATAACGATTTTATTCCAAAGCTGAGACCCCCCGGTTGCTCTAAAGCCCCTCAATTATTGGGTTAAGACAGCAATAAAATATAATTTTACATATTTGTACATCAGAAAATAATCAAATTATCTCTAAATTGTTTTGACACAGAGAAACCTATTTCTTCCACGTTTATAAACCGGAACCATACAAGTTGGAAAATTATTTAAGTATTAATTTAGGATAACAAACTTTAAATTATATTCGGAACTTGAGAGGCGATCGATTGAAGTCAAAAATGGTCGTTGGTTAAAACAAAAATAAATAATTTTGACTCTTTCAGAAATTTATGAAAATGTTTATACATGTAACTTTATCCAAAAATCCTAATTTACATTGTTACTCAAGCATTTCGTAGATAATATTAGAGAAAGATTGGTATCAATGCCGTTTAAATAGTAATTTAAAAAGCGGGTGAATATTATTACCCTAGTATACAACAGAAGACTCTAATGAAATTAGAGTAGTCTATTTAACAAAGTGTAAAAATTAGATTTCTCAAACAATCTTAATAAAAAAATCCCAAATCCATTGTTCCCTAATGAAAAGGATATTAAAAAATAAATTTTAAACTCTTTATGCAACGAATTAAATCCAAAGGATTAACCTATAGAAGTTAACTCGTTGATGGAGCAATGCACTCAGTACATTCATCTACAATTCTACATTATATTTAATGTCATTTGTTTGGTCATATTGTACGAATAGGAAGCAATAATTGCAAAAAAAAATTAAGTGCTAATTGAATCGTCAGTTAGAAACTGTATAAATAATAGAAGTTTTATCCTATAGCCACCAAATTTGTACAGGAAATCCACGACACTTAAGAATACAGAAAAATCATCGAAAATTTATAAGTGTATTTAAAAATGTTTTACAGTTAAAAAAAGAGGGACTTATTCCCTTCTTCAACTATGTGAAATTTCAGCTGAACAAAAATCTTAAAAAAAAACAGGTAAATTGGCAATTAAATTATATTTCTGCTTAGTTCACAGTACAAAAGTGAAAGATAGAAAGACTAAGACTAATAAAATTGAAAATTATTATGAAACTGAGTCATTAAGGCGCTATCAATGGAGTAAGTAAATATCAATGGAGTCAAACATTCCATTGGTTAAAAAGAAAAAGAAAAAACGCTTTTAAATTAAAACCATAATTTATTTTGGCTAAGTTTACAGGCCAAAGAATAAGAAAAGAAAGGCAAATTAAGTTAATTAATTTTCAAATTTAATAGAATGAAAAATTACAATGAATGGACATCGATTTTGCAAATTCAAGGGGCTATATCTGCCGATAGGGGGTAGTTACTTTTTCCTCTTTAAGTTTATGTGTAGAGCGAAGCTTGGAGATTTTTTTGCGCACTAAAGGTCAATTTGCCATTTTTTGGACTTATTCCCGTCTTTTCAAGTATAATCGAATACCATTCTTGCAATAAAATATTTTGTGTAGATTAATTAGCTTTATAAACAATATTATCAACGATTTTCAAATATTTAGTACAAATATGCACTGATGATGCAACAAAATTGAAGACAAAAATATTTTTCAAACATAGCAAATCAAATTTCTCTTCTTCAAATGTAATAGTGCCACAACAATGATTTGGAATGTAGGAGATATACAAGATCAAATATACCTTAAAAACTGGCGAGGAAAACCATAAATGTAGTAGCACCACGTAGTAGCAGGTAGTAGTTTCAGCCCCGTCACTGTTTTTGTAAGCCTTTACCAAAAATACTTTTATTCTAAATATCTTTTTATGCAATTTAAAAATCCCTTAACTGTTTGTACACGAGGGAAAATACTGAAAATATTTATATTCAAACTTAGAGACAGGGAAAACGAAGAAAATTATGGAGAATACCTTAGAATTTTCTCTAGAGTGCTGCGTCATAATATGTAAGGATACTAACAGTTTTCAATGGCTAAATGAGATAATTTTTTGTTCATAAAAAATAGCTTTACCAAAAGAGCTATTTAAATTTTCAAGCAAATATTTTATTATTTAAAAATTTTCACATTTACAGTGGAAGCTCTTATAACGTAATTAATCCGTACCGAGTTTTTTGTCGTTATAAGAGCAAACTTCGAGTGATACACTCGAGTGTAGAATATCACTCGTTTAAAAGTAATAAACTCGTTAAACTAAACTATCAATTTTGATGCTTTTCGGGAAGGTGGACTCGATTCCCTCAAAGATATATTTTTAGTAGATTAGTTTATAAAGTTTGGAGGAAATCTAAACCTGAAAACGATCACCAACCCTCAATCGTCAAAGGCAAAGGGATGGATTATGGAAATTGCAGTTACCCGTAATACGTTTTTTTAATCAACTAACTGAAACCCTTGGTTGTATATTTTACCATTATATCCAAACAGTAGGATACTAGATCGTTGGGATTTAGAACACAGTTCGAATCGCCCAATTGATTTTTCCTCATTTTAAGCAATAGACCACATTAGTCATTACGTCACTTGCTTGTTTGGAAACGTTGATTCCATCCGTGATTGGTTCCGTACGGATCCGTACGGATTTACTTCCAATCACGGAACCAATCACGGATAGAATCAACGTTTCCAAACAAGCAAGTGACGTCACACTAATGTCGTCTATTATTTATTATTTTATGAATTCTTGATACTTTCAATTTAATGTTATATTACCTTATTTTTTGCTATGAAATTTAAAATCAATATTTTACAAAGTATAAATATTTGTGTTTGCTATTAAATTTTTATTTTGATATTAATTTATTGCGTAGCTTAGCTTCCTTAGAATGTTCGGATGCTTACATAAAACCAAAACGCTAATAATAATAATAAATAAGTCTCAAATCAACAAAGGCATTGGGTAGCGCAAGATTTCGTTTTGGGATTGTAGCCGGTTACCCCGGGCGAAAGCAAGCGAGAAGAAGATGCGATGGTTACTTGGTGCTGTTTGTCATACTTTGATATTCGTTTATTGGCTAATTTATGTGTGACGCAAACATACCGATCCAGAAAAGTATTCGATAAGCTGAATCGATTCAAAGATTAGTCTTTATAAGAGCACTTTTGTGCTCTTATAGAGACTAATTTTTGGGTCTTTATAAGAGAGGATTTTTATAAGAGCAGGTCGTTATAAGAGCTTCCACTGTATGTATTTTCGGGATTAAACTTTATACACTAAGCATTGGGATAAGCAACCTTATGAGGATGTTTTTTATTAATTGACTATCCCATACAAAAGGTCCATTCCATTCATTTGATTTTTCTCTACTCACCATAAAACCAATTTCTGGTTATTAAAAAATTATACTGCAATGAAATGAATTCGGAAACACCCATTTCAGATCAGATATAATGATTTCTCCACCAACTTTTTATACTTCCAGAAAAATAACTTTTGCATAAAGACTTTATTTGGTTTTCCTTACAATGCGCGCTAAAAAACATTCTCCAATTCTAGGTCCTAGAATCGCTTTAAACATCTATTTGGCATTCTGATATTTTTGAATTCAACCAGTCATGGTTTCAAAATAGAATTAAAATGAAGTAGAATTTATTTTCTTTCTAAAGTCTTTTTTATGAAAAAAAATTATGAAATTTCTAAACTTCAAAGTGAAACCGACACATGAATATATTAATTGATAGAGCTCATATTTTGGATTATTAAAATCAATGATAGTCCACAATTATTTCCACAATATAGGCGATTTCAATTTCCGAAATTCGTGTTTCTCGCTCCACCCTAATGCTTACGAGACCTAACGTTTTATAGAATAGATGCAGATATCGAATTATTTTGCTGGATTTAATCCAATCTTAAAAAGGTTACGTGTTATTTTCCACTGGAGATTATACAACCTTCCATGCCCGTTTATAAAAACCCCTTGGTCGTTATGGGGGCTTTTCTGACCTTCCATTCCTATGTGATGTGAACTGTTTCACACAAAATAGTTGGCAATTTTTCACAAAACATATTTTTTTCTTTTTGATTAATTTAAGCCTGGTGTCCTCAGTTAAAATATTTTATAATCAATTTACTCAAGGTTTGTAGAGATTCTCTCTCTACAAACCTTGCAATTTACTAATATACAAACTGTTATAATCTTTCATATTTATTCGTAATAAAGGACGTCTAAACCCTCAATGATTTTTAATAGCCAAATAAAAAATACAGGGCCTAAGGGTTAATTTTTCAAATTTAAAAAAAAAATCATATTCATATAAAATACATGACAATGAAAATGAAGCAATCAAAAAGCCGAGAATATACTTTTAATAAGTTGAGTTTTTAAGGCTTTATATCAGTGTTTCCCAACGTGGGGCGCACGCCCCACCGGGGGGAAATATGAATTTCTAGGGGGGGGATTTGAAAATTTTTAAACCAATTGCCCCCCGGGTGGGGCATAGACGACCAGGTTTTATTTACTTTTTAAGAAGGATTTTAGAAAAAATAAAGGACATAGGGGGCATGGAAAATATAAAAAGGCTTTGGTGGGACATGGACCGAAAAAGGTTGGAAAACACAGCTTTATATATATAGAGGAATCATTATGTTGTTTATCACGGAAGCATTTGAGGAATCGCACTCTAGGTTCACGGAGGAATCGATGTGCGATGTTTGATAAATCATTCATATTCGTCGAAGAATAAAACATTTACTCACTGTTATTGGCAACTGGACAGATCCGTTTGCTATCCACCACAGAGCATATAAGTCAGAACAAGTAGTTTTTTACCAGCTCTATTTCCTTCAGCGTCTTCCGCAAAAATGAATGCTTTGCTGATCTCTCGATCCCGTCTGCTTCAGGTATATTAAGTTGATTTTTAAAGTATTAATTTTTAAAACTTTATATGATAATATCTTAACAAACAACAACTTAATGATAAAATTTTCATTAAAAATTGTGCAAACTGTGTTTTACTCTTTTCATGAAAATATTTAAAATAAAATTTACTTTTTCAAGCCAATGTTTACAAGACTATGGCATGTATGTATGAATTAGGCATTAATAAATGTCTTTAAATTTAAATAGTTTTGATGGTCTTAAGTTAGTGAACAATTTTAACGAGGGAATCATAATCTGAAACAATTTTTATCTCTAATATGTACATTATAATTTTCCTTACTTTAAACAAAACATTTTTTCCTTGGTAAGGTTTCCTAAAATATATTGGAGTCTGATGACTTAAAACTATTTCATTTGCAATACTAATGTGGCCCTTTAAAAGCTTTATTTTATTCAGGGTATTTTTAATTTACTGAATATGTGGTTTATTTTATACTTGTGCATTTCAGCTTAAAATCATTAACCTTTTCATAGAGGAAAGCTAACCATTCTACATTTACAATAGTTAATATTGACATCAAATATTTGGAATTGCTTTTAATTACGATTACATTTTGGAGACTTAAAATATCGTATTTTTAATATCTTTCGGAAAGTTTTTTTTTTTATTGGACCAAGCGTAATTCCACAATCAACCTTCATTCTAGGTAACTAAAGTGTCTGTCAAAGGACATGCAAGTATTCAACCTTTTAGTACCGAGGTTGAAAAGCAGAATCAGATAGTTCGGCCCACTGATCCAGGAGTGAAGCCATTCTCTGCTATCCCAGGGCCCCCTACTCTTCCTGTCATTGGAACTCTCTGGGATTATTATCGAGGTGAGATCAATGCAATTTTGATGATCAGATTTAAAGTGGAATTTAAGTTCCTTAAAATCGGCATACTCTAAAGTAAGTTTTATTCTATTAAACAAGGAAAGGGTAAACTTTAAAACTGTTGTTTTTTCTTTTAAATCTAACAAGTTATTATGTTTTACCGTGTTTACAAAAACCCTTTAATAAAATGACATTGAGAGATGAAAACACCAAATTCGCTTTCCAAGTCACTAGTCCCAGCCGGCGCGGCGCCAGAAACCGAATATAATTTTTAAAGATATCTATATACGAGGAAGTTTCGTGATATAGCAAGAAAAGTAGAAAAATTGGACTTTTAATTGGCAGACATTAATTAGTATTAATTAGCTTTGGACTGGTTGAGCAGAATTTTAATTCCTAAAAAAGGGTCTTTGTGGTAAAATTATTTTCAAAGCTAAATAAATCTCAAGTTTAATATGCTAAAAACAGCTCTTAACTTTTAAGGTGAACAGACGCTGTGTTGAATGACTACTGCAAATTATAACGCATAAAATAGGGTCTAAAAGGATTTGGGTTGAGCCCAAGTCTCTTTCGCGATTTTCCACCCATTAAGAGATCGGGATTTTCATAAACAACAGTTCCATTTGGGATCAACTGGGGGGAATGGCTCTACGAAGTCAAAGGGTGAAAGGTGCTGCTGGTGAATTGAAAAAATCTATGTGAACCCCAATGTCTTCAGCTGGAACTGGATCAAAAACTCTGTAGTTAAAGAGCACTTTCGATTATCCGACTAACTTTAATTTGAAACACTTCCAAAAAGACTATGCCACCAAAACTTGTGCAATGTGCAATTTTTTATTAGATATATATTTACTATATTAAATAGTCAAAATGAGAATTACAAAGTAATTACATTAGTTATCGACTATTACCCGCTTATTTGAAATACCTATTATGGATTTTTGTACAAAAAATATCAGGCACTTCCAGTCAATATTAAGTTCTGAAACTTGGTGCAATGGTGTAAACTCGATTACAATGCAATATTCAATTATCTAGTCATTAACCATGTTCTAAAGATAATTAACCAAAGTTTTTTAATTATCCGTTTAATAAAAATTTGAGACAATTCTGTATAGTCTATAGGGCCGGCCCCGAAAACTTGTGCAATGTTGTATTGTACACATCAATCCTCAACACATGAATTTGCTTTCAATTAAGGTAATTAACGAATATTTTTAACTAATAATTGAAGTTTTCCGTAGAATAAAAATGTTAAACGTCGCCCCTTCGCCGGCTAACATTGCCTCTTAGCGGACAGTTTACGTTACCACCCATGCTTTGCCTCCTCGCGATGTTCTCCCCTCCTAGCTTTGTACACGGGTTTCGCTATACACCCTGTATAGTAATTTAACGTCGTTTGACCCACAGAGTAATAGAACTGAGTCCACGGACCACACTCCCATGATCAGAAAATCTGTCATTTCACTTACCGAAAAGTTATTTCCCACTCCCTTAAAAATAATTTGTAAACACCCGATAAATTATTTTTGAGTTTTAGAACATCTTAATAAAAGTGTATTTTTTTAAAAAACTTGTTTACTTATTTCATTCGAATTTAGAAAGCTAAAATCTATATATATATAATTTTCTTACGTACGTACGTGGCTTACGAATTTGGCAGTATTTGTTTTCTCCCGTTGGCAACGGTTGGTTTGTTGTGGTTTTGTGTTTTGTTTACGTTTTGGTGAGTGTATGTACAATGTTCGTAATCACGAAACGCTCAATAACCTGGGTTCAAATCCAGGTAGTACACAATCTCAGCTAGGCTGTACCAGCGTATAGCCCAGTCAAATGGGGTTTTTTTCAAAACTTTCATATAGAAGTTTTTTTTTCGACGGTTTTATATGTTTTCGAGGTCGCTGATTATGAATATGAAGTTTGCTGTCGGCTTCATATCGAAAATCGCAAAAAATCGCAAAATTTTTGCTCTTTTTTCGATCTTTTGCTTATACATCAAAAACTATAAGTTTCTCGAAGATAATCTCAACTATAAAGTTGAAGTAAACAAAATTTCCTACAAAATGCACTACTCATCATTGATTTTCTGAAGAGTGGTTCTGCCGCTAGAGCGCGCTGAAAAACAGCGATTTTTTGGCCTTTCCGCAAAAAAATGAAAAGCGCGCGCTTCTACCCTCTACAAAAGGAAAACTATTCACGTTACCAACAAAACTTTTATACCACGTGAAAGAGAATTTAATTGCCTAAAAATAACTTACCTTACATTATTATTTTTTGAGAATGGGGGAGGGAGCGAAGCAAAGATCGGAAATAAAACTTTCGCGCCTTACAGCTAAAACGAACTCTCGCAGTTGTTAATTTCCAATCTGCGCTTTAATTCCGGTATATTACCAATAAAATTGGTTGTTTTGGGTGAATTGATGACTAAGCATGTTTAAAAAAATAATTTTTTAAATTTATTTATGAAATATTAGGTATTTTAGGCGAAATTTCAATATTTTTAAAAAAATCATAAATTAAACTATGGGAATTTTTTAATGAACGAATTTATAGGTTTTTTGCATTGCTAAATCCGAATTTCAAGTTCATTTTCATTTCAAAAGTCACCTTCACATCAAAAAATGCAAAAAATCTCAAATTTTTGCTCTTTGGTTCAGTTTTTCACCGATTTTCTCAAAAAATTATTAGTTTTTCGAAATATTACAGTACACCAAATTAAAGTACGTAAAATTTGCTATTAGATTCACTGGTTTGTTTTTATTTCGCAAGAAGCGGTGTACGCTTTAGAGAGTTCTGAAGAAAAATGATTTTCTTTTTTCTGTGTAAAGTCAAGAAACAGCTGTAATTCAGCGCGCTCTAGCGTCAATTCCTCTCATTATAAAATGAAAGTTGAGCAGTGCATTTTGTAGGAAATTAAATGTTCTTTCCTATGGTATAAAATATGTGTCTGCTACGTGTATATATTTAGAGCTGTAGTGGGGGAAAGCAAGCGCTCTTCACTTTTTTTGTAGAAAAGAAAAAAATCGCTGCTTTTTAAAACCCTCTAAAGCGTACACCGCTCTTTGTAAAATAAAAACGAACCAGTGTATCTTATAGCAAATTTTATGTACTCTAATTTGGTGTACTGTTATTTTTCGAAAAACGAATAATTTTTTGAGAAAATCGATGAAAAACCGAACCAAAGAGCGAAAATTTGAGATTTTTTGCATTTTTTGATGTGAAGATGACTTTTGAAATGAAAATGAACTTGAAATTCGGATTCAGCAATGCAAAAAACCTATAAATTCGTTCATTAAAAAATTCCCATAATTTAATTTATCATTTTTTTAAAAATATTGAATTTTCGCCTAAAATACCTAATATTTCATAAATAAATTTAAAAAATTATTTTTTTAAACATGCTTAGTCATCAATTCACCCAAAACAACCAATTTTATTGGTAATATACCGGAATTAAAGCGCAGATTGGAAATTAACAACTGCGAGAGTTCGTTTTAGCTGTAAGGCGCGAAAGTTTTATTTCCGATCTTTGCTTCGCTCCCTCCCCCATTCTCAAAAAATAATAATGTAAGGTAAGTTATTTTTAGGCAATTAAATTCTCTTTCACGTGGTATAAAAGTTTTGTTGGTAACGTGAATAGTTTTCCTTTTGTAGAGGGTAGAAGCGCGCGCTTTTCATTTTTTTGCGGAAAGGCCAAAAAATCGCTGTTTTTCAGCGCGCTCTAGCGGCAGAACCACTCTTCAGAAAATCAATGTTGAGTAGTGCATTTTGTAGGAAATTTTGTTTACTTCAACTTTATAACTGAGATTATCTTCGAGAAACTTATAGTTTTTGATGTATAAGCAAAAGATCGAAAAAAGAGCAAACATTTTGCGATTTTTTGCGATTTTCGATATGAAGCCGACCTCCCACGTGGCAGCAAACTTCATATTCGTAATCAGCGACCTCGAAAACATATAAAACCGTCGAAAAAAAAACTTCTATATGAAAGTTTTGAAAACGTCACTTTTGAACCCCATTTGACTGGGCTAGTATGGCGAGCGAGCGTAGCAAGCACAGGATTGCGAAGCAATCCTAGGGGAACTGCGTCAGCAGTTCCCGGGGGTTGGCGAGCGATAGCGAGCAGGGAAATTGAACTTTACTAAAACTTTACTTTTACCTAGTGTAATTTAACTTTACTAAAACATGTTTGTGATTTGGGATTACTTGTGAATTTAATTTCTTTCTAGGTAAATACAATCTGCAAAAGCCGTACGAAACTTACTCCACGTTTCTGAAGAACTACGGTCCTCTGGTGAAGGAGAAGGTGTTCTTAGGACACACCCTAGTCCATGTGTTCCGTCCCCGGGACCTACAAGAAGTTTATTACAGCGAAAAACATATTCATCCCAGTCTACCCATTCGACACAGTCATGGAGCCCTAAAGATGTATAGAAAATCGAAGAAAGATTTATATGGTCATATAGGAGTAGCACCCAGGTATTCTTTTCCCCCTTTGCATTATAAATGAATTGTTTCAAAAACACCGCACACACTAAATTTTTGCCTTTTGAGAAACACTATTTAGAAAACTTGCTACATATTTAATAAGGTCGTATAATTTGTTTCCTAAAGTAGACCTTATTTGAACTAGACCTTAGAATTATCTCTGTACTAGATAACTAGATTAGGAGTAAAAGAAAAATTACGGACCTCTTAACCTTAAAATTTATCCCTACCCTACCTTATCAGTCAGTACTGTAAATCATTGACACCTTAAAATAGCTCTAAATTGCACTTTAATTATGCAGGATGTTTCATAACTTTCTATAAAAATCATAGAATGGAGGGTAGAGGAGACTTAGGAGAGCATATTTTGAATAGGAATGGGGGCGGAGCTATCAAACACCCTGTTTAAGTATACGATATGGTCTGTTAATCCATGGCTTACTATACTTGGTTGCAACGTTTCTTGAACCCAGTACGTCACAAATGCGGAAGGATAAATCGGTAAACACGAAGCCTGTTGGGTAGATAGGAGGAGTTTTGGTACGCAAATCGTGATTGAAAAGCACTATATATGCATGGGTTTAACAAAATAATAATATTTTTAAATGGACGTTCTTTATTTCACTCAAAATTTAGACACCGTGATGGGAACTACTTTGTTTATTAGTGACGTCGTAGGGTCAAGTTAAGTTGCAGTCTAGTATAGATACTATACACATACAGGCTAGCTGAGTACGGAAATCATTAAAAATCCAGATGGCAATACTTGACAAACTGGCAAAGCATATCCACAGTGTTGAAGGCGGTGGGTGATATAGGTAGGACTTGTGGCGATCCAAGCGGGAAAAGTTGTCAAATGGTTTTTATTGTACAAAACTCGTTAGCCTGTATTTATTTATCTACTAAGCCGTGGTGTTAAAAATCTCATAACTTATATCACGGTGGAACATGCTACCAAATTTTTGTTTGTTTCTTAGGGCGTAACTGGAGAAGGGGAGCCATCTCTAACATGGAAACCTAATTTTGAGCTATAGTATTTGTTTAATCCAAAATAGTGGCTATAAACTACCAAATTGCTAATAATTCAGATGGCTCCTGGCTCCCCATCCTGAGGAATAAGCTATAAAAGTTTGGAAGCTTTGTCCAATGTGCAGATTTTCAATCAATTTTTTGGATTAACTGATAAAACTGATAGACATCCAGAGAGATCTCCTCTGTTCATTGTATTTAGTTTAATATGTGCTACTATCAAATTGTTTACTTATTAGAAACATTTCTTTTTAAACCTAGCGTAGCTTTTCTCGGAGATTACTTCCGAAGCTCTTACTGTCTGTCTACCACAAGTGAAGCTCCTGCCAAGTTGTCTGATTATGGCGGTTGCTATAGCAACAACACCAGTTCATTTTAAATAGACGACATTAGTCATAACGTCACTTGCTTGTTTGGAAACGTAGATTCCATCCGTGATTGGTTCCGTACGGATTTACCTCCAATCACGGAACCAATCACGGATAGAATCAACGTTTCCAAACAAGCAAGTGACGTCACACTAATGTCGTCTATAGGGATTAACAGTGCTATGAATGGACTCCAACCGTCTGACGTCCCACAGAACCAACACTTGACCTACTGAGCTTGCAATTGGTTACCACAGAAATGCACTAGTAGTTTGTAGTGAGATATGATAATGAGATATGATTTGATATTGAGAGTTTGTTTACCACCAACACGTGACTTTTTATAGTCTCGAACCCGATAGGCGGTTAGAGTCCATAGAGCATTTTCAATCACATGACTTGACCTAACAACGGCCTTAGCAACGTTGTTTATTCGCCAAGTGACGTCATGTGCGAATGCTGCTATTGGATGCTTCTATGTCCCGCCCCTAACAACAGCCTTAGCAACGTTGTTTTTGTCCTCCAAGTGACGTCATGTGCGAATGCTCTATTGGCAGCATTAAAGCCAACAGTAGATTGTCGCCGGGATTTTTGGTGACTGATTGTTGATACACTTATATTTAATTCACAATCAAACTAAAAGGCAGGGTTTGAATATGATGATCACGTTTAATCGAAAAACTTGTTTTAATGGACTCTAACCGCCTATCTGGTTCGAGACTTCACACCAGAACCAACACGTGACCTACTGAGCTTGCAATTGGTTACCACAGATACTACACTAGTAGATCTACTAGACTACTACTAAACGAGTACCATAACTAAAATAAAATGAGTTAGACCCAAAAAAACAATCTACTCGTAAGTACCATCACCAACACCCTATAAATCCAGCTAAGTGCCACGACCATGATTAGTAGGTCAAAAACGACATGAAAAGATGACTTACTATGTGTATTTCTATGGAGAATCAAATTTTTAAAGTGATGAATTACGGGAAATTTACTTTTTGGCACTTAGCTCGTTTTTGAAGTCCAGTCTTCAAATGAAGTTTGCTTTCTTAGCAACAGAACAGAATAACATTGGTTGCTAATGTAATTACAAAATAGAAATAAAAACATTTTCGCCAAAACCCCCAACAAGGCGCTTTGTAAGCCAAAGTTGTTGCACCTTTCTTCTAGTTTCACCCGTCAAAAATTAGGACTTCCGTTTCCCCGGCAACAAAAACGTAAACGAGAGCTCAACTTGTGATAGACAGACAGTACAACCCCCCTGCTGAGAACCACTGTTTTTGATAAATATGATGATGCCAAAACCCTAAAAACTATTAAAAAAAACTTTTTTTGCAGCAACGGAGAAGAATGGAAAAATTACCGAATGCTCTTCCAGCGGTCGACGGGAGTTCTGGCCCGACCAACGGTTCGCGATGCTTTTGACGAGATCGCGTATGATTTAGTCAAATATATGAAATCAAATCTCGACCATAACGGAGAAATCCCTGTGTTCCCCGCTCTTTATTACTACACTCTAGAAAGTAAGGGCAATTTGGTATATTTATGGGGCATCCGACAAGATTTTATCATCTTTTGGGGTGTTAAAGTTAGATTCCTAGCCCTTTCGATGAGAATTTTTTCGAGAAGTGCCCTTTTTCTATTGAGGGGAAATTTTAAGCTAAACTTTCGCGCAAAAATAAAATTTCTTAACTTTTTTGACCAAGTTGGAGAACAATTTTGAGTAACTTTTTTCTCTTTTAGTCATCTCATAGTGTAAGTTTAATTATCCAAAACTTGGAACTTGAGTCTGATTTTTTTTCCAGGCATTGGAATGTTTGTTTTAGGGACGCGTATAGGATGCTTCGACCAGAACCGTGGAGATGAAGTCACCAGGCTTATACAAGCGGTGCACGATTCTCATTATGCGATACACAAAACGGAGTACAAGCCCTACATTCTGGCCCGAAAAGAGCGCAAGACTCTCGAAATCTCTCAAGACTATATAGCCCAGTAAGTACTTAAGTAGATATTAACTGTAAATGCTAGTCTCATTGAAAAATAGATGCACTATTCATTCCGTAAACTAAATACCGTAGTAGGGCCTGACTTTTCCCATTGGCAAATGTAGACTTTCGCCCTATAGTACTATGTATAAAAAATTAAGAGTCTGCAGTTTTTCAAGTTTTAATTTTGAAGGATTTTTAATGTTGAACGAAATGAGTTTTCATACCTGCAATTTTACTGGTCTGTTTTTCGGTGCTGATTACAGATATTTCAACAAAACTGACGTTTAAAAGATTTTAAAATTTTAATTTTTTAAAAATTGGTTTAAAATTTTAAAATCTTAAAATATCGTCAGTTTTGATGAAATATCTGTAATCAGCACTGAAAACAGCCCAGAAAAAAGTCTTGCACGCTCAGGAGTGTAGTATTAAACCATTTTTAATCAATTTTAAAAAATTTAAAATTTTAAAGTTTAAAATCTTTCAAACCACAATATTGAAGAAACATCTGTAAACAGCACTTAAAAGCTGCCTAGAAAAGTCTTGCACGCGCAGGAGTGTAGTATTAAACCAGTTTTTAATAATTTTAAAAAATTTAAAATTTCAAAAAAATTCAATGATTTATGCTCTCACGGCTTAAGAGTGACACTACACTGTAGGGATTTTGACCTTTCGGGATTTTGACCTTTCGGGATTTTGACCCTGTCGGGATTCTGACCCTGTCGGGATTCTGACCCTGTCGGGATTCTGACCCTGTCGGGATTCTGACCCTGTCGGGATTCTGACCCTGTCGGGATTTCGACCTGTCGGGATTTCGACCTGTCGGGATTTCGACCTGTCGGGATTTCGACCTGTCGGGATTTTGACCTGTCGGGATTTTGACCTGTCGGGATTTTGACCTGTCGGGATTTTGACCTGTCGGGATTTTGACCTGTCGGGATTTTGACCTGTCGGGATTTTGACCTGTCGGGATTTTGACCTGTCGGGATTTTGACCTGTCGGGATTTTGACCTGTCGGGATTTTGACCTGTCGGGATTTTGACCTGTCGGGATTTTGACCTGTCGGGATTTTGACCTGTCGGGATTTTGACCTGTCGGGATTTTGACCTGTCGGGATTTTGACCTGTCGGGATTTTGACCTGTCGGGATTTTGACCTGTCGGGATTTTGACCTGTCGGGATTTTGACCTGTCGGGATTTTGACCTGTCGGGATTTTGACCTGTCGGGATTTTGACCTGTCGGGATTTTGACCTGTCGGGATTTTGACCTGTCGGGATTTTGACCTGTCGGGATTTTGACCTGTCGGGATTTTGACCTGTCGGGATTTTGACCTGTCGGGATTTTGACCTGTCGGGATTTTGACCTGTCGGGATTTTGACCTGTCGGGATTTTGACCTGTCGGGATTTTGACCTGTCGGGATTTTGACCTGTCGGGATTTTGACCTGTCGGGATTTTGACCTGTCGGGATTTTGACCTGTCGGGATTTTGACCTGTCGGGATTTTGACCTGTCGGGATTTTGACCTGTCGGGATTTTGACCTGTCGGGATTTTGACCTGTCGGGATTTTGACCTGTCGGGATTTTGACCTGTCGGGATTTTGACCTGTCGGGATTTTGACCTGTCGGGATTTTGACCTGTCGGGATTTTGACCTGTCGGGATTTTGACCTGTCGGGATTTTGACCTGTCGGGATTTTGACCTGTCGGGATTTTGACCTGTCGGGATTTTGACCTGTCGGGATTTTGACCTGTCGGGATTTTGACCTGTCGGGATTTTGACCTGTCGGGATTTTGACCTGTCGGGATTTTGACCTGTCGGGATTTTGACCTGTCGGGATTTTGACCTGTCGGGATTTTGACCTGTCGGGATTTTGACCTGTCGGGATTTTGACCTGTCGGGATTTTGACCTGTCGGGATTTTGACCTGTCGGGATTTTGACCTGTCGGGATTGTGATCTGTCGAGATTTTGATCTGTCGGGATTTTGAACGGAACCCCAACCCCAATAACCCCCCCTCGTTACGCCTATGAACAAGATAGTGCGTTTCAAGCACCAAGTTAGTACATGCAAAAGCGTTTTCGTGAGGTTAAATGTTCGAGACCTCAAATAAACAAACAAGCAAGCGTTTTAAGCGTTTCGTGAGGTTGAGTGTTCCGAATCATAATTAAATAAACGGGCGATTAATGAGTTTTATTGTAGTCATTTTTGTGGTAGAGGTGTCGATTTATAATGAATCGATGCTGCTCTACAATGCTGCCCTACTGCTCTTTTTTCACATAACTCAGTTTTTAAAATAAAAATTATAACTCTTAAAGTTTCTACTAGAGGGCGTTGAAAGGTGTCTCATCAGATAGAGCATAGTCACTTTACTATACCTAGACCCCACTTTCATGACTATATTTGTAGGGGTTCAAAAGTTAAAGGGGTTTGACCACTTTCCGTGGGGACTCCCTGTATAAACGAAAAATTATAGAAATCTTTGAGGTCAAGGTCCAAAAGTTGTTGTTTTTTGCGTTGATTTGACATCGTATGACCCATGTATTGCTTTTTATTCATTGGTTCCATGAACATTTATTTTTATCACTTACAGTTTCGTCCTAAAACATATGGACGATATTATTGATCGAGAAAGTGAAAAGGAAATTGATCAATTCAATGAAAGGTGGAAAAGTGACGGCTTAGTCATCGATAAAGAAATCTCAAATTCTGCAACACTTTCAGAGTCCTTCCTTTACCTAAAACTGAAAGAGGGATTGACTAAACGTATGATACTTCCTATGGCAGTGGATTTCTTCCAAGGAGGAATACATTCGGTAAGTTCCAGTTGAAAAAATAGGTCCTAAATCCCATTTTGAATTAATGTATGAATTCCCGATGAACTAAACATGACGGGACGGTTGACCCCGTAGTAAGTTAGAAAGGCCTCTAAGTATAGAATGCCTGTTGAAAAGTAGATACTAAAAAGAAAACTTGCCTTTAAACTAAATGAAAAGAAATAAAACTCGTGGTTTTTAAAAAATATGTTGAAATGGCATTGGCAAACTACTTTAGAATAAAACCTTCAGCTTTTTGAGGTATAGAAATGTAATGTTTATAAAAACATGTTTAAAGAACAAATATAAACTCAAAAATCATACAAGAGAAATATCATGAAAGTAAATATGGGTGTATCCTTGATCCTACGAACAAAAAATTAAAAATCGTAAATGATATATTTTTTTTGATGTGGTGTAATTTTTTTCAGACTGCGCATTCCTTGGCATTTGCGTTGTATCATCTTGCAATGAATCCAGACATACAAGAAATTTTTAGAGACGAACTAGTAAAATGTTTCCCAAATAAGACCGACAGAAGTGATGTATTGAAAGCGCGTTATGCAACACGTATAATGATAGAATCATTAAGGTAAGTTTAGAAGTGAAATTCAAGTGTAAAAATTAAAGTATTAAAGTTGAAAGACACTCCCTAAAATTTGAATAATGTAGCAGATAATTAGATTTTTTGGGCTCTGGTTTTGATCTACTTGTTATTTAAATGTATGTACTACAATAAAAATTATTCTTCTCGCAACCGACACGGAGGTCCTGTGTCCGGGGCGCCGCCTTTAATTTTCTTAGTAATTGTAAATGTATACAGGGTGTCTCAATGTAAGTGTTCACCCCCTATAACTTTTGAACCCCTAATAGGTACAATCATAAAAGTGGTGTCTAGGTAGTAAAGTGACTATGCCGTATCAATCAAGCAAAGTCGATATAATGTGGATAATAATAATATTGATATAATATTGACTGATTATATTATATTCGTGATTCTTGTATTATTTCCTTCAAAATAAAATAAAATTCAACCGCGCTCGAGAATGTACAGACAACGGTTTTTTTTTTTTTTGCAACTTTGTAACCCTCCCACTTCCTTGCCCACAGCTTAAATCGGCAGATTTTAGAAAATGTACACTTTTTAGCTGGTAATTAACCTACCTTATCTTCATCTGACGCGCTCGAGTAAATCCAGGGATCGATTTTTTTTACAAATCGAACGGGCTGTTCTAGACAAACCCCCCAACATATAGGGCTTATATGTGGTGGAGTTACTCAAAAGCATGCAAGGTACCCCCCCCCTTATCTGACGCGCTCGAGTAACTCCAGGTAAACATTCTGTGCTCCCCTACTATACCTTATTTAGGAGTACTTTAAGTGTTTAAGATATACACAAAAATATTTTTATTTTGGTGCACATAATTTCAAAATTTCGCAAAAGGGGTTAAGCCCAATTTTGACTTAAATTTTTAGGTCACGAGTGATTTATTTAACGATTTGTAAAGCGAATGAAAGTTTACCCTCTAGAGGTTTAGACTTTAACATATCAATAAATTAATTCGAAATAAAATTTTTTTACATAATATCCTTCAACTTTGCAATTCATTTCATGCTGAAATATATTTTAATTTTCATTTTTACACGCTTTCCAGGCTAAATCCTCCCACAATCGGAACAGGAAGAGTTCTTCCCAAAGATGTAGTTCTGAGTGGATACCATGTGCCAAAAGGAGTAAGTATCTGTAATAAATGGCAGACTGCAGACCGAAAGAGGGTACCGCTTTCTAGACAGAAAAATGAATGTTCATAAGTAGTGAGGACAATTTTAGGAAAATATTTTTATCTCCCCTGAAGTAGGGCTCGACCGATGCATCGGTTTGGCCGAATAAAATAATATAGAATTCAACTGGATGGTCGCTTTTTATATGCATTATATCCTAAGGCCAAGGATATAATAGATTAGGGCAGGAATTTTGGTTTTCTGATATTTTTTTTCAAACCAATTAAAATTATTTTAATTTGTTTCTTTAATGTACGTAAATACGTTCTTAATGTATGCTTTTTAGTACGTAAAACTCTAATTAGAACATTTCATACGGATGGTTCCTTCAAAATGAAATAAAGGTAATGAATTCACTAGAATTATTTACTTATTTCTTTTAATGATTTACTACAATTATTATAAACCCAATAAATTTATTTTGAATTTATTCAAAATATTAATCTTACATATGTAGACATTAAACCTCAGTTTTAAAAAAGAACCTGTTTTTTTTTCAATAATATATTTTTATTTTATAAAATTTTTTTTCCAAACTTAAAGTAAAAAATTACGTTATATTTAATTTCTTTGACCCAAAAAATTCTACATATGATGCATTGCATGTTGTATTTTTATTTTTTAAAAAGTATTGATTTCAATAGACGTCAATTCGGACTCCATCTTGATAAGTTTTTTCTTCTTGATAGTATATTTTCCACTTGTTACTATAAGTATGCACGCTCTCACATGGCAAGCACTGTATTAATAAAGACCAATTAAGCCAAATTAATTTTTTAACTTCATGTTGGCAACAAATGATTGAAAACCGTATTTATGAATTACTACATTAAAAGTAGAGGGGGAGGGGGGTCAAAAATAGTAAAATATGGTTACTAGGGTGTATCGAAAAATGTGTAAAATATGGTTCACGTAATATGGGTACTATGGTTTTCTTCACGTCTTAGCAAAAAAAGTTGTATAAGGTGGCAGAGAGTACCTGTGAATTTTTTCAGAATTATCGGATAATATCTTGAGGTGCCGCAAAGGCCCTGAAGGTTCCCCATGTTAATCCTATGGAGCGCGCAAGCCAAAAAGGCCGAAAATTGGTTTTTCCGCCCCTCATTTCTACCCTAATCACACGACGAATGTCCTCACTCGAGTTATCGACCCTATATGATCTAGGCTATCCGACAAACTTGAATAATAGCCTAAATATCTATATTTCATTGATTATTTGAACAAGGAAATGCGCGGCGCGATTTTCAACGAAATTTGAGCACACAAAAAAACGCAATATAGATATTTAGGCTGTTATTAAAGTTTTGTCGGGTAGCATACTTCATATAGGGTCGATAACTCGAGTGAAGACATTAGAGTGATTAGAGTAGAAATGAGGGTCGAAAAACCAATTTTCGGCCTTTTTGGCTTACGCGCTCCATAGGACTAACATGGGGAACCTTCAGGGCCTTTGCGGCACCTCAAAATATTATCCGAAAATTCTGAAAAAATTCACAGGTACTCTCTGCCACCTTATACAATTTTTTTTGCTAAGACGTGATGAAAATCGAAAAAAAAAAAGTTCTTTCGATACACCCTATTGGGTACGTTCCCTAATTAGTAGCAAAGTTATTTCAAATTTGACTAAATTTTTCGGTACGAACTCTGAAATGGATTAATAAACAACCCTAGTATAAATGATGAAAATCTAAATAGTCTCGTGTATTTCAAACTCTTTTTAGCGAGAGAGGTCGGACTCCTGAACCCCCGGGGTCCGCAGTTTTTGACGCAGCAGTTAAGGATTAAAAAATTGGGAAGAAAGTGTAGGCCCAATCTGCTCTAAAACCAAAAATTTTAGATATTTAATTTCCACCATAAGGATCAAAAATACTTAATTTACTTCTCTGCCCTTGAAAAAAAGACGTATATAGTAATATAATAATTGTTTTTCAGACAAAAGTTATTCTGCACCACGAAATAGCTTCGAAGCACGAGGATAACTATCCAGAGCCATTGCGATTTATTCCTGGAAGGGAAATGAAGAATCCGTTTGCTTCTAATCCATTTATAGACACCAGTGGAAGAGTCTGTATGGGGTCACAAATTGCTGGATCTGAAATACGTGTAGCATTGATGAAGGTTAGTACATCTTTTACAGCCTAGCAGACCAACATATTTATTGAATATAGTCGGTGAGGAAAATATACTCTTATCTGCCAATCTTAGCAATATTTAATGTAGAAGCTTTCCCGCCAAGGTGATTATTCGCCAATATGGCAGTTATAATAGTCATTCTGAGAGTTACTCGAGCTTGTAGTTTTAATCGAAGATTTACTTCAAAATTCAGACAGATCGGTGTCTACAACAAATTTTACTTTTTAACTCTAAAGTGCGTTTTGCTTCCATTTAGACAAAACGTTTCTTCTCTCTAATTTGAATGATTCGAGAGATTTATTTAAAAACCAGACAATCCTAGATTTGTTATATTTAGGAATACTGGTCAAAGCTTTGAATTTTTATTTATTAAACTGGACGGAAAATTTTATAGATCAAAAGATCTGAATTTCGCGGAAGCTCAATTTCAAAAAGTTTTCCCTTGCTTGGTTAATTTATAAAATCGTCCAATTCAGGTTTTAACGAAAACCATACGGAACACTTGAATGTTTATGAAAATCTGACGCATGCAACTTCCTTACCACATTTAGATTGGAACCTAATAAAGACTGCAGATTCGCGTTTTTGGCGTGGTGGTAACAATATATATTAAAGCGAATTTACTTAGTGTATAAGATCTGTCAGCGGCTCTATCACTCACCAACTCCCTGCGCATTCACATAAATATGTACATTTGTAAAAACTAATATTTAACATTTTCCCAATTGGTCCAAATGGAGGAATAGAGTTAACAATTAAGAAAGAGTTTGCGATTCGCTTATCTTTGCTACCCAAGTGGTTAAAATTAACCTAAACTAATATTTAAACGTCCTCCCATCAACACAAAACACTCCTAACAAAATGTTGAGCTTGACATCAGCTCATAAATCCGATTTTAGGTATCAGAAAGTAGCTTTCTAAAAAGTCATAGTTTTTCTTAAACTGAATAACTTAACTTTTACACAGCTATTAAATTGTTGTATTTCAATTGCATAATTTTGTCTTACTATTAAATCATTTTTTCATTACGTTACTTTCAGATCTTCAGACACTTTGAAGTTTCTTACCATTACAAGAAAGTAGGAGTAGTAAACTACTTGGTCAACGAACCTGATGCACCTATCATACTAAGACTCAAAGAAATTCCAGACAATGGCCAAAAAAGATGATGGTACGACTGAAGGAAAATAATCTCTTAATTAATGAAATGTGAAGCTCAAAGAGTTCTATGTTTTTACTAATCTGTGTAGCGGTCTTAAATGTGGTTGTTGCTGTTATTTTAACAAAAATTTGCGTCATGCTAATAAATAAAAATATTTCAATTAATAATTTGTTATTGCTGTTATATTTACACTTAAGGGAGTACTGAATGTAAATTTGAGCTGTGTAAATGCTTAAACAATTCAGACATTTGGAGCAACAATGATTTTATTCCAATGCTCAGACCCCCGGTTGCTGTAAAGCCTCTCAATTATTCTTGGGTTAAGACAGCATTAAAATATAATTGTATACAAAATATTCGTACACCAGCACTTTTAGAAAATTATCTCTTCATTTTTGTTGACCCAGAGAAACTTATTTATTCCACGTATATAAACCAGACCCATACAAATTGGAAAGTATTTAAATATTAATTTAGGTTAACAAACTCTAATTTATATTTGGAACTTGAGGAGTATGATTGAAGTCAAAAAAAGAAAATTTTCTAATGTTGTATAAAATCCGTGATTTGTCTTTAAGTTCTTCAGGACGGAACGGGACAATATAATTAATATTCAAGTAAATTGAAAGGTAATAAAAACTTATCTTTCGGAAAATATAATTGTATTTTATACTGGGAAATTTTCAAATTTTCACTCATGCGTCTCTCCAAAAGTAACCAGAAAAAATATTAAAATATATGAAGATGCAGTAAAAGCTCTGGATAGCAAAGCTTCGTAAGAAAGTAACGAAGCTTCATCCAGGGCTTTAGATGTAGTGGGATTAGTAGAGCCGAAACAATAAAATATTTATTGTAGACCAATAAGCTGTATAAACAATATTTTTAACGATTCAAATAATATTTAGTACAAATATGTACTGATGGTGAACAAAATTAATGAAAAAACTGCTTAACTGTTTGGACACGATAAAATACTAAAAATCTTTAAGTTCAAACTTAGTGACAGGGAAAACGATGAAAATCATGGAGAATACCCTAGTAATTTTCCCTAGAATGCTGATATTTAAGGATACTAATCGTTTTTTAATGTCCAAATGAGACATTGATATTCGTTACATATATTTTCCGGTCTGTGTGATTGATCTCAAGGATCCGCTTATAAACCTTTGTCAAGAAAGACAGACATGACAGAATTTTAACTAACAGAGAGAGAGAGAGAAAGTACACCCAGGGCAATGGCTGGAATAAAAAATACGGCTGGTACAGTGCGCAGACTGCTAGCGTGGTTGGGAGCACTTAATTATTTTATCATTTAAGAATCTTCAAATTTAGAATAATGTCTCATTTAATGCAGTGATTTTCCAACAGGTAAAATACTAAAATCATGTACTATGGCATTAGAATAAATCCGTTTATGATTATACTTTTCACACAATTGTGAAATATTCATACTTTTAAGTTTTCCAGTTATACCACTCACGCATGAGTAGCTATACGCTAGTAGCTATGAGTATCGTTATCCCAGCTTATGCTATTATTAACACACACAAGAGATTATTTTTTTTATAAATAAAGAGGAGTTTTCATCAGAGCTCTTTTCTTAAATTTCTACACCCTTAGCACCAGTTAAAAAGGGGTACCGTTCAAACGACCGTCAGATTTAGCGGCACAGCTATGGCACAATTATCTGACATAATATTTGGATTCACAGTAATAAGTTAGTACCCTAAAATATTATAATATAGTGAGCACTTAGAAAAATAATGAGAAATAAGAGAAGTTCGCCAATCCAACGCTTTTCGGACATATAAGTTTCCATCAGAATAGAAAGATGCTGTGTGGGAAATGGGGCTTAAGGTTAAAAAATCCCCTTGAATATGTATTTTTGTGATTAAACTTTATACACTAAGCATTGGGCAAAGCAACCTTATGAGGACGTTTTTTTATTAATTGACTATCCCATATACAAGGTCCATTCTAATCATTTGATTCTTCTGTTGTCGCCATAAAACCGATTTCTGGTTATAAAAAAAACCTCCAATGTGCTATGAGTTGAATTTCGAAACACCCATTTCAGATCATATGTAATTATTTCTCCACCAACCTTTTAAACTGTTTCGAAAAATAACTTTTGCATAAAAACTTATTTGGTTTTCCTTACAATGCGTGCCGGAAAAAAAAATTTCTCGAATTCTAGTCCTTGAATTGTTCCATGTTTCAAATTTCTATTTGGCATTCTGACATTAGGAATTTAACCATCAGTCATAGTTTCAAAAATAGACGACATTAGTGTGACGTCACTTGCTTGTTTGGAAACGTGTTGATTTCAATGTGATTGGTTCCGTACGGATTTACTTCCAACAACAATCAACGTTTCCAAACAAGCAAGTGACGTCATGACTAATGTCGTCTATTATTTCTATTATAAAGTCATTTTTATGAAGAAAAAATTATATAAAATTTCAAAGTGAAACCGGCACCTGAAGATATTATTTGATTGAGCTCATATTTTGGATTATTAATAGACATGGTAATCCACAACTATTCCCACCACAGGCGTTTTTAGTTTACGAAATTCGTGTTTTTCGCTCCACCCTAATGCTTACCAGACCTATCAGTTTTATAGAATAAATGCAGAAATCGAACGATTTTGCTGGTTTTAATCCAATCTTAAAAGGTTATGCGTCAATTTCCACTGGGGAATATAAAACCTTACATGCCCGTTTATAAAAACTCCTAAGTCGTTAGGGGTGCAATTCTGACCCCTCATTCCTATATGATTCTAAGTTATGTGATTCTATGTGATCTGAACTGTTTCGCACAAAATAGTTGGTAATTTTTCGAAAAACCTATTTTTCTTTTCGATTAATTAAAGCCTGATGTCCTACTGTTAAAACTTTTATTATTTACTAACTTACAGAATGCTATAATCTTTCCTATTTATTCGTAATAAAGCACGTCTAAACCCTCAATGATTTTTTAATAGCAAACTAATAGGGCCTAACACAGAGTACTAGAACAGAGAGTCCACGGCCATAGGCCATAATGGAAATCGAAAATCATGACATCTTGTTACAGGTTGGGAGAATTGTGGCGCTGGGATCACACTAAACTCACAATAGCGTCTGGATCCAGTCTGAATCGTTCGCCGGCTGCCTATGGGAGATCGAAAACACCTTTTTGCGCATGCGCTGAGTTCTAATTTGGCGAGAGATTTCAGCGGCCGGCATACGTTCCAGACTCTAGTGTGGCACCCTCACATCAGTAACGCATTTGAAAATAGCCTCGTGGACCCTCTGTTAGGATATTTCTCTGTGGGGCCTAAGGGGTTAATTTTTTAAGTTTTAAAAAATCACATTGATAAAAAATACATGACAATGAAAAAGAGACTATCAAAAAGCCGAAAAGGTATCTTTAATAAGTAGAGTTTTTAAGCCTTTATATCTATTGAGGAATCATTATGCTGTTATCATAACTAACCGAAGCATTTGAGGAATCGTACTTTAGAATCACGGAGGAATCGATGTGCGATGTGTAATAAAACATTCATATTCGTCGAAGAATGAAACATTTACTCACTGATATTGGCAACTGGATAGATCCGTTTGCTATCCACCATAGAGCATATATAAGTCAGAACACGAAGAGTTTTACCAGCTCTGTTTCTTTCAGCGTCTTTCGTAAAAATGAATGCTTTGTTGATCCCTCGACACCGTCTGCTTCAGGTAAATTAGGTTGATTGTTAAAGTATTAATTTTTAAAACTTGGTATGGTAATATTTTAACAAACAACAACTTGTGATAATATTTTCATTAAAACGTGTGCGAACTGTGTTTACTTCTCACGAAAATATTTAAAATATAACTTACTTTTCAAAAGCCAAATTTTACAAGACTCATCTCCATCAGAGATATCAAATGTCTCTAAAAGCAACAAGTACAAGACTCGTTAAACTACGTTAATAATTAGACATTAATAAATGCCTTTAAATTTAAATAGTTTTGAAGGTCTTCATAAGTTCGTGAACAATTTGAACGAGGGAATCGTAATCTAAATCAATTTTAATCTCTAATATGTACATTATAATTTTCCTTATTTTAAATATACCATTTTTTCTTAGTGAGGTTCCCTAAAATATATTTGAGTATGATTACCTAAAACTATTTTATTTGCGAGTCAGTCGGCTCTTTAAATGTTTTATTTTATTCATTAAATTCATTAACCATTTCACATAGGAAAACTTACTATTCTTCATTTAGAATAGTTAACATTGGCATCAAATATTTGGAATTACTTTTAACTAGGATTATATTTTAGAGACTTAAAATATCCTTTTTCAATAATCTTTCGGTAAGTTTTTTTTTTTTCAATTGGATCACGTGTAATTCCACCATCAACATTCGATCTAGATTTCTTCAGTGTCTGTCAAAGGACTAGCAAGTCTTCAACCTTATAGTACAGAGGTTGGAAAGAAGAAGCAAAGAGTTCTGCCCACTGATCCAGGAGTGAAGCCATTCTCTGCTATCCCAGGGCCCCCTACTCTTCCTGTCATTGGAACTCTCTGGGATTATTATCGAGGTGAGATAAATGCAATTTTGACGATATTCAGATTTAAAGGGGAATTAAGTTAAAATTAGCATAACCTACATTAAGTTTCATAACATAACGAGTTATTATGTTACAGTGTTTACAAAAAACGGTTTTAATAAAATGACATTGAGAGATGAAATCACAAATTTCGCTTTATCTAAGTCGCTAGTCCCAGCCGGCGCCAGAAATTAAAGATAATGGTTTCAGATGTATATATAAGAGGAAATTTCATGATTTATCAAAAAAAGTAGGAAAATTGCACTTTTAATTGGCAGACATTAATTACTCTAGCTGCTTTGGACTGGTTGGGCAGAATTTTAGTTCTTGAAAAGGAACTTGGTGATAAAATTATTTTTAAAGCTAAACCTTTAAAGTTTAATGCTGAAACCAGCTCTTACCTTTTAAGGGGAATAGACGCTATGTGTAGAATGACTGCTGGAAATTATAACACCTAAAATAGGGTCGAGCAAAAAAAAAAATTGTTTGCTCGACCCGATGACGTCACTAACAAAGTAGCTTCCATCCCGGTGTCTGAATTTTGAGTGGAATGAAGAACGTCAATTTAAAAATATGATTATTTTGTTAAACCCATGTATATAAAGTGCTTTTCAATCACTCGATTTGCGTATCGAAACTCCTCCTAGCAACCCAACAGGCTTTCTGTTTACTGAATTCCCCTCCCGCATGTGTGACGTACTTTGGTTTAAGAAACGTTCTTGTCGAGTATTAGTGATAGGTGGTAGGTATATTTTGGTAAGTTTGTTTGAATTTTGAATAAATTTTTTAACTGAGGGAAGTTATTTATCACAGGCATACGTCTCAAACGAATAAAATCACTAAAAGTTATATAACTACTCGTAGAAAAGTTGAGACCTACTGTTATAACTGGGAGTACACCTTGCGACAACCATGCTGTGATCGAAATGTAGCTTATGTGAACTTCTAATTCTAAAACTTAATCCATTGATAAAACTTTGATCTAAAATACAATTTAAAATAAATATTAAGGTTTTGGACCACTTTTAATTGCAATAATTTATAACTAAAAGGTAGACAATAAAATAAGTAAAAAACATTTTTAAAAATACGCTGTTATTAAGATTTTCAAAAATTGAGAAATAATTTATAGGGTGTTGATAAATTATTTACTGGTGAATAGTAAATAACCTAACGGTAGTAAAAAAATAACTTATTTTCTGATTACTAAATAAAAGCGTGGGCGCTAGTAATTCTCAGTATACCATTCTTTCCAAATTCCATAGTCAAGGGTTCTTTGAGGTAAAATTTAGCACACACTTTTAGTTTTAGTCATCAGAAAATCGGTCATTTTCACTTACCGAAAAGTTATTTTCTACTCCACTATAAATAATTTGTCAACACCCAATAAATTATTTTTGATTTTTTAAAATATCTTGATAAAAGCTTATATTTAAAAAAGCTTTTTTTTTACTTATTTTATTCGAATTCAGAAAGCTTTACCTATATATCTAACATTTAATTTTACATTACTAAAACATGTTTGTGATCTGTGATTGCTGTGAATTTATTTTATTTCCAGGTAAATACAATCTACAAAAGCCGCACGAAACTTATTCCACGTTTCTGAAAAACTACGGTCCTCTGGTTAGAGAGAAAGTATTCTTAGGAAACACCCTAGTCCATGTGTTCCATCCTCAGGACCTTAAAGAAGTCCATACCACAGGAAAGAGGAGTTCTCTGCCAATTAGACATAGTCATGGAGCCCTAAAGATGTATAGAAATTCGAAGAAAGATTTATATGGCCATATAGGTGTTGCACCCAGGTATTTTTTCCCACTTTGCAAATAAATGAATTGAATCGTCCAGTTACAAGAGAAGGGAATAAGTCCAAAAACGAAGTTTTGAGAAAATCGAAAAAAAAAAAAACTGTATAAGTAGTGGAATTTTCATGCTATAGCCACCAAATTTTTACAGGAATTTCATGACGCTGTTAAGAATACAGAACAATCATCGAAAAAATTATAAGTGTATTTAAAAATGTCTTACAATTAAAAAGAGGATGGACTAATTCCCTTCTTCAACCATATGAAATTTCAGCTGAACCAAAATCTTAAAAACCACTTAAATTGACAATAAAATTATATTTCTGCTTAGTTAACAGTACAAAAGTGACAGATAGAAAGACTAAGACGAATAAAATTAAAAATTATTAAACAACTGCGTCATTAAGACGCTATCAATTGAGTAAGTGAATATCAATGGAGTCAAACATGCATTGGTTAAAAAAAAGAAAAAACGCTTTTGAATTCAAATCAAATTTTATTTTGGCTCAGTTTACAGGCCAAATAATAAGAAAAGAAAGACGAATTAAGTTAAATTTCAAATTTAATCAAAACATACAATGAATGGACATTAATTACGCAAATTCAAGGGGCTATATCTGCCGATAGGGGGTAGTTATATTTTTCGTCTTTACACTCGTGTGTAGATCCAAGCTTGGAGATATTTTTGCGCACAAAAAGTCAATTTGCCATTTTTTGGGCTTATTCCCTTCTTCTTACTGACGATTCAATTACTTGTTTCAAAAATCCCCCGCACATTGCATTTACTGTTTTGTGAAAAACTATTTAGAAACGTGCTACATATTATTAAGATCATATAATTTGTTTTAAAGGGGACCTTTTAGGTAGGGTCACTTGGGGTAAGTGGGACCCCTTTTTGGAACAGTACATTTTTGAAGGTTCATAAAAATTTTTTTAAGAGGTTCAATTTGAACTTGATGACATATTCTATTTAAGACACTATTAATAAACAAAAATTTATAATTAGGTTCTAAAATAATGTTCTACATTTTTCTTAACTGATCTTTTTGTAAAAAATGAGACGGGGGTCCCACTTACCCCATAGGAAGGGGTAAGTGGGTCACCCCCTTTTTATTTTGATTGAAAGCAAGCAAAACTTAAGAGGGAGTAAGTGGGTCTTACTTGATAAAGTATAGAAGTTTTAGGTACAAAATATTTTATTCTAACTTAATCCATGTACGAGATATCTACTCACATTTAAATTAATAGGGTTGGTTGGGGTAAGTGGGACCCCTTTTTGGAACACTACAATTACAGAATGTTTTCTTCAGGTTCGAATGGTTCGGGAGACTTATAAAGAAACCCTCGAAACTATTCCCCCACCCCACTGTGTGTTTTAATTAATTTCTCGGCAACGTGAATAAAAAAAACCCAACTTAATAGTTTTTTTTACTTACCACAGCTTATATTAAAACGCAAAATTAATATAAAATTTCAATAAATTACTTATAATTGTTTCAATAAACATTAAAATGGTGAGTCTAGGGTGTCCCACTTACCCCATAATGAGGGGACCCACTTACCCCTACTTTGCTTAAATTACGGGGTAAGTGGGACCCCCCTCTTAAAAATTTTTAAGTAAGAGATTTTGTGAAAATTCAAATTGCAGTATGTATTTTAAGTCAAACCTGGCACAACAGTTGAAAAAAAATTAAAATATAGTGAAAACTTTCCTGGAAACACTTCTTGGAAAAATGCATCTTGAACTCTCCAAAAAAAAAATTATGGAAATTTTTTTTACAATAGTTCTATAATCTTAAAAAGAAATGACACAAAACTCTAATATATGCAAAACCCATCAGTGTGACAAAATGTAACATGATTAATGTGAATAAGTGTGAAATGTCCTTTACATAGTTTAGTTTGAGGGGGGTGACCCACTTACCCCAGGGACCCACTTACCCCAAGTGACCCTATTTGTATCATACCGTAGAATTATCCCTGTATCTTACTAGATTAGGAGTTCCTAACTCAAAAAAAATACGGACCTCTTAGCCTTAAAATTTATCCTTAACGGATAACTCTCACCCTATATTATCAGTCAGTACTGTAAATAATCTTTGAAACCTTAAAAAAGCTATGAATTGCACTTTAATTATGCGTGATGTTTCAAAACTCTCTGTAAAAGTCATAGGGTGGCGGGTAGAGAAGCGTATTTTGAATTCGAATGGGTGCGGAGATTCACCGTAAATGTGCTGAGACCCGATGTAGTACGAAGGCGTTACAAAAAGCGATGTTCCCAGGGCCCTTTTAAGTAAATGAAACAGTTGAGAGGACTATTTAATGCATAAGGTATGACAGGTACTTTCATCATAAATTTGATCAAAAATGACATTTATCAAACAGTGGGATGAGTTAATAGAGTAGTGAGAAGAATAATAGAGGCGGAATGGACGGCAACCCTAAGTTCCCAACATCAATGATAGGCAAAAGAATTATTTAACCTTTGAGCTCCCATAAAGGCGTCGATTTCAGAGACAAAAAATCGCTTAATTCGTAAAAAAAATTATCCGAAAAAGAAAAAAAACCACCTGTTTATCAGGAAGAAAGTGAAAATTAATGATTTTGAGCGTAAAACTTTATATTATCTCCGAAGCTCTTACAAACCCCCAGCTGAGATCCACTCACTGTATTTCATGAATATGATGATGCCAAAACCCTGAAAACTATCCATAAAAACTTTTTTGCAGCAACGGAGAAGAATGGTGGAGTTACCGGAAGCAGTTCATTAAGGATATACACCCTATTGGCCAAATTCGCCCTGCTTTTGAAGAGATCGCGGATGATTTAATCGAATATATGAAATCGAATCTCGACCATAACGGAGAAATCCCTGTGTTCCCCGCTCTTTATTACTACACTCTAGAAAGTAAGAGCAATTTTGTATATTATTGTGCATTATTATTTCAGTTTTTAATCTTGTATGAAGTAAATTGACAGCCTTTTATCAGTAACAAATTACATACATGAAATCTACAATGTGGTTTCCCCCATTGAGATGATTGCAAAACAAAAACTCCTGATTTGCCATATAAGGCAGAGTGTGGATAAAATTATCTCAAACTAAAACATTGGGAATCTCTGGAATATGAGTCATTGCACACACAGGGTATAAATAACCACTACTACAAAAAATAAACTTTTTAAACCTAAAGAAAAGTATTCTGAGTTAAATACGTAGAAATCCTTTGTGGTGAGAAGGAAATGAGGGGCTAATTTCTTGTCACACCTCAAACAAGGGATTTATTATGAGACACCGGCCATGGAAGGGATGCACCTGTTTCCTCTGCATCTGGCCTTCCTGATGGTAAAACATACTGTCCAGTCAAGGCTAAACTGGGTCTGGTAACTGTGTTATATCACACCACACACACAGATATAATATAATTAACACTTGACAGATCCACACAGTTTAGCTTTGGTCCAGTAAAAAGGGCTCATTTCGTAAATTGTTATTTTATGTGTTGAAATCTAAATTCTACTCTAAAAAAACACACACAAGTTCAAAACCATTTTAAAAATTATTTTAAAACTAAACTATTGATTGTGCGAATTTGACTTGCGACAAGATTTTACCCCATCTATTCTGGGGTTAAAGTTAGAATCCTATGCCTTTCGAGAAGTGCCCATTTTCTATTGTGGTGAAATTTCGTAACTTCTTCTGACCAAGTTTGAGAATAATTTTAAATAACTTTTTTTCCTCTTTTAGTCATCTCAAAGTGGAAGTTTAGTTATAACCATCCTGTATTTTGATATTACTGCAAATATTCTATGCAAAATAACTTGGAGTCTTAATTTTTTCCAGGCATAGGAATGTTTGTATTAGGGACGCGAATAGGATGCTTCGAGCAGGATCATGGAGATGACGTCACCAGGCTCATACAAGCGGTGCACGAGTCTCATTATGCGATACACCAAACGGAGTACAAGCCCTATATACTGGCGCGAAAGGAGCGCAAGACTCTAGAAATCTCTCAAGACTATATAGCCCAGTAAGTACTTAAGTCGATATTCACTGTTCATTATAAATGCTAGTTTCATTGAAAAATATGTGCACTATTCATTCCTTACCTCCATGACCCCTGCTTTATTGCATTGTATCTTTTGATGCGTTCCTTTTTATTTATTGGTTCTATGAACATTGCTTTTTTTTTTTCGTTTACAGTTTCGTCCTTAAGCATATGGACAATATCAATGAACTAATAGATCGAGAAAGTGAAAAGCGCATTGATCAATTCAACGAAATGAGAAAAAGTGACGACTTGGTCATCCAATTCAACTCCAATTTTGCCAGAATTGCAGAGTCCTTCCTTTATAAAAAACTGAAAGATGGTTTGACCAAGCGCATGATACTTCCTATGGCAGTGGATTTCATACAAGGAGGAATACATTCAGTAAGTTCGTGTTTAGTTTCTTAATTAATTTTTTCACTTTTTTATTTCGCCGCTAGGGGTGCTGAAAGTCTCAATGGATTCTCTAGGGTCACTTACATAGGGGTAAACCTTACTTTCAGGACCCTAGGAGACGTTGGTTCCAAATAAAAGCCGTGAAACGGACTTTTGAAACACCCTGTATAATTCTTAACCAATATTCGCAGTTTTATTACCAAATTCTTAAAAAAAAAATTAAACTATAGAAATATGCTGTTTATTGCAGAACCATGTCAAGTACAAAAATTTCAATAACTTTTTTTGCAATGTATAAAAATGTTAAACTATTTCTTTTTGTCTATAAAATGCCCAAATGAGGTCAACTTTAAGAAAAAAAATTACCCAACACACTTATAAAAATGTAAGTTTCTATATAGTATTGTTTTTCTTAAAACATGGAAAGTGGCGTTTGACATGTTTCTAAAATAAGCTATTCAAATATCGTGGAACTAAATATGGGTCCTACGAACAAAAATTAGAAATCCTGAATGATATATTCCTTTGAAGTGGTGTAATTTTTTTTTTCAGACGGCGCATTCCTTGGCATTTGCGTTGTATCATCTTGCAATGAATCCAGACAAGCAAGACATTTTTAGAGAAGAACTTGTAAAAAATTTTCCAAATAAGACCGACAGAATGGCTGTTAGTCAGTTGAATTCGCAATATGTGAGATGCATAATTGCAGAATCATTAAGGTAAGTTTTGAAGTGAATTAATATGAATAAAATGGAAGTATTAAAGTTGAAAGACACTTCCTTAAATATGAATAATGTATCGTATTAGATTTATTAGCCTCTGGTTTTAATCTACAGTGGAAGCTCTTATAAAAATACTCTCTTATAAAGACCAAAAAATTAGTCTCTATAAGAGCACTTTTGTGCTCTTATAAAGACTAATCTTCGAATCGATTCAGCTTATCGAATACTTTTCTGGATCGGTTTGTGTGCGTCACACAAGAATTAGCCAATAAACAAATATCGGAGTATGACAAACAGCACCAAAGTAACAATTGCATCTTCTCGCTTGCTTTCGCCCGGGGTAACCGGCTACAATCCCAAACGAAATCTTTCGCTACCTAATGTCCTTGTTGATTTAAGACTAAATTTATTATCGTATTCATTTATCTTTCTTTATTTCCAATTTTTTGACTTATATTTAAGACATAAATTTTTCAAATTGAATGCAGATGCAGGTGAAATTGATGTAATAAATTTTGTTAAGCATCAAACCTTTCTAAGGAAGCTAAGCTATGCAATAAATTAATATCAAAATCAAAATTTAAAAAGCAAACGCAAATATTTATACTCTGAAATTATTTTATCATAATTGAGTAATTTTAGGGATTATAAAATATTTTATAATTCGATTTTTCAAAGGTTTTATAGTAATATTTTATTTTTCATACACTATAACTAGAATGGCAACGGTAAAAAATGATAGCCAAATTTGGCATAACCTAGTATGGAGTAGTTGAGCATAAAGTGACTTACAGCTATATTCACAGTCATCAGTGTCAGAGTTAACCAGCAACTAAGGAAAGAAAAATTAGCTTTTCCTCGACTCTGATTGGTGGAATCCTTCTTTGACCAAGGATTTAACACTGACGCTGATGGTTGTGAATATGGCTGTTAGTGCCTTTCGACTGTAAGCCGACGATATATTCTCATTTTTCAATTTTACCCATTTTCTAGGCTAAATCCTCCCACAATCGGAACAGGAAGGGTTCTTAGCGAAGATTTAGTTCTAAGTGGATACCATGTGCCAAAAGGAGTAAGTATTCTGTAATAAATGGCAGACTTTGCAGACCGAAAGAGGATTCTGCTTGAGTTCTAGACAAAAATGAATGTCCATAAGTATAAGGATAATTTTTCCCCAACTACCACTTTTCGAAATATAGGAACCTGGGGGCCTACCACGAGCCTCTCGACAAAAATAACGACACCCTTACTTCTTCCGTGTCGAGAACGCTGAAGAAGCAAGCAAGTTGTCGACACCACACTGTCGCGGAAGGTTATCCATAGGAAATAGCATTAGTGATCTCAAGTGAGGTCGAGAGTATGGGCTCACTTAACAAGAGGGTCTACCATCAGACTGTCGGGAAGTTTTTAACTGTCGTGAAGTGGTATCGAGAAAGTGAAAAACTCAACGACACCTCAAGAGGTGTCTATATCTTGTTAACGACACGAGAACAAGCTCTTTTATACGCTATAAATTATGTGAATTGTTTACCCTGTTATCATTGCACGTTTTTTGAGATACTTAAAGGTATTTTTAAAGTAAAATTGGCTTGCATTACATCTTTTTTTTTAAATTATCGACTTAAAAATCGGGCCGGTTTTATGTACTAAAAATTAAAGTCGATTTGTGGGTTTTATTTATTAAGAGAATTGAGGATTACTCATACGGTTTTTTTTTCAGATAATATATAAACAATCGTGCATCCAAAAAGCAGCTTTAAAATGATTATCTGATTTAAAAAATTTTAATCAGAAATAATCACCGTGGTGATGGGAAAAAATTTTGTTCTTTATCCAAAACTTATTTTTTTGCGATTAAAAAATTGTAATCAATTGATAACAAAAATTTCCTGAATTTAAGTTTGTCCTCCGTTATATGTTCGTAAAGGTATTCGTTTTAAGCGTCTTAATCTTATTACGATCATCCCTTGTTTAGAGTGGCGAGAATTTTGCTCATGAAAAAACGAGTTCCTTCCCTTGCGTTGGTGATCATTTCAAATTACGCCAGTGTAACTTAACTCCCCGCCTATTTCTGACGTACAAGATGACGAAAACTTTTTACACCAATCAAAAGCGTTATTTCTTCTCGACACCTATACTCTCGAACTCAGTTGCAATCGGTAAAAGCTTGCATTTGTCGACATTCAAAAACTACATCGTCGTGGTAGGCCACGGTAGGCCATCGAGAATTTGATCTTGATTTTTCAGAATTCCCGACACCATCGTGCTGCCATCTATAAATCGAAGGATGAAATCCACATGAAATCACTTCTGTGGTTATTCTACCTCCAGACACTTTTTACTGTATTAATATAAACTTGAACCTTGTAAAAATATATTTTAAAAATGAAAGAAAAAATATTCCATCATAAATAAGTACCCAATGACGTGTATTTTTATGAATAGAATTTTCATCTATTTCATACAAAGCAAATAATGGCGGCGATTTGGGCTATTTGCAATGGAAGATCTGATGACTACGCAGAGAAAACATAGTTCCTACGCAAAATAAAAATATTGTTTCATCTATAGGTTGAAAAGTAATTCCTAAGAGCGCTTTTTAATGTACAATAGCTATTAATTTGAAAATAATGCTACAGCCCTCGATAAGAGGTGTCGTAGAGCTTTTTCGCCTCTCTGTCGTTTTCTCCTCTTGGTTTCTCCTCTCATGGTAGGACCTGTAGTTAAGTTTGAGGCGCATCACGTGACTGTCGATAATTTCGGCAATATTAACGATAACGACACGCTGGTGGTAGAGCCCCTGATTATATAAATAATCTGGTAGAATATTAAATCTCAAACTTCACTGGGGCCTGAAAAAGATCGTAAAAGAACGAGTCCATGGCATGGTTTTCTCTATAGCAAAGATTACATTCCATCATCAGGTATAGGTACCTAACTAGTAGCTAAGTTATTTAAAAATTCAGACTAAATTTTTCAGTAGCAGCACGGAAATTGATTTAAAATAAACAACCCTTAGCGGTGGGTTGAGCGGGGGGAAAATCATCAGCCCATGGACGAAACTTGGTGGGAATGGTAATTTAGACCTTCCTGATTACAAAATTGACCGTCAGCTGGCTGGGTGGCGGTGGAAGACAATCAGTCAGAACCGCATGAAATTCCTCAAAAGTCGAAACGCTGGTAAAATAGGAGTCGATACGGTACTTAAGGCCTCAAGAGCAATGCAATTTCCTTGCACTAGTCTTGCAAAAACTGGTGCAAGTGGTGGATACTTCTCGTGTAAGTTATATTATTTTCAAGGGATAGTTATAGAATTTTCAAGGGATTTGCAGCTATTTTTCACATAACAGTGGAAACCTTCGGGGGAGGGGGCAATTGCCCCAGCGGCTTATTTATTTTTTAATTTCAAAAATCATAAAAGCTTTTGTTTCAAAACCTCATAAATTACTTTTGTGAATTAATTCTTGCCTGTAACTTAAAACTGATTTTAAGCTTCATTTAAAAATAATTTATATGCGAAATTCTTTCAATAAGTATTAAACTCTGTTATGGTAATGGTATATGTATACAGAGAAGGTCTGAAAAAAAATTAAAGGGATTTTCTGGCAGCAAATTCAAAAGTTTTCTGTTAAAACAAAACATCAGTTTTTTTACAGAGCATAAGGATCAAAACTGACATTTATCTTCTACCCTTGAAACGTATAGTTATAACAATATTGTTTTCAGACCAAAGTTATTCTGCACCACGAAATGGCTTCGAAGCACGAGGACATCTATCCAGAGCCATTGCGATTTATTCCTGAAAGAATTCCTAATACTACGTTTGCTTCTAATCCGTTCATAGATTTGAGCCGAAGAGTGTGTATGGGGATTATAATTGCAAATCTTGAAATGGCTTTGGCATTGATGAAGGTTAGTACATCTTTTACAGTCTAGAAAACTAACATATCTAGTGTGTTCTATACAAATTTATTTAGTGTATAGGGTAGGTGGGGGGTAAATCCCCGCAATATTCAGGGATTTTTTTTTAACATTGTGGTCAAAAGAGGGTAGATAATCCCAAAATTTCAATGGGAGGTCTTGGGTTAAAATCTTACCTATAAAACCAATTCAAGGTTTAGTTCTTTTTAATGATTTTTAAAGAGAAATTTACAATTTAGTTAAAAAAAAAAAAACGTGCCGCACTTGCGGGAAACATGGATGGATTGAAGTAAACATTGATAACACAGATTATTTCAATATGAAAATACTATACTAGACAGCAACTTAAGTTAACCCTACGACGTCACTAACAAAGTACAGTGGAAGCTCTTATAGCGACCTGCTCTTATAAAAATACTCTCTTATAAAGACCCCAAAATTAGTCTCTATAAGAGCACTTTTGTGCTCTTATAAAGACTAATCTTCGAATCGATTCAGCTTATCGAATACTTTTCAGGGTCGGTTTGTGTGCGTCACACCAGAATTAGCCAATGAACAAATATCAGAGTATGACAAACAGCACCAAGTAACGATCGCATCTTCTTCTCGCTTGTTTTCGCCCTGGGTAACCGGCTACAATCCCAAACGAAACCTTTCGCTACCTAATGTCCTTGTTGATTTTAGACTTTAAATTTATTAGCGTATTCATTTATCTTTCTTTATTTCCAATTTTTTGACTTATATTTAAGACATAAATTTTTCAAATTGCATGCAGATGCAGGTGAAATTGATGTAATAAATTTTGTTAAGCATCATACCTTTCTAAGGAAGCTAAGCTATGCAATAAATTAATATCAAAATCAAAATTTAAGAAGCAAATATTTATACTCTGTAAAATAGTGATCTTAAACTTTATATAAATTAAAATAAAAGCAAAAAATAAGGTAATATAACATGGAATTGGAAGTATCAAGACTTCATAAAATGGGAAATAATTGTTTAAAGTGAGGAAAGATCAATTGGATGATTTGAACTGTGTTCTAAATCCCAATGATATCGTTTTCAGGTTGAGATTTTTTCCAGACTTTATAAATTAGTCTACTAAAAATGCATCTTTGAGGGAATCGAGTCCACCTTCCTGAAAAGCATCAAAATTGATAGTTTAGCTTAACGAGTTTATTGCTTTTAAACGAGTGATATTCTACACTCGAGTGTATCACTCGAAGTTTGCTCTTATAGCGACAAAAAACTCGGTACGGATTAATTACGCTATAAGAGCTTCCACTGTAGTTCCCATCGTGGCGTCAGTCTCAGAAATTGTTTTTAACCTATCAACCTTTTAATAATGGCGTATAGACTACGCTCGACAACGGGCTTCACGCCCGCATCTTATTATAAGTATTTTAATAAGCTTCATATTTTAATATTGGTTGGAAACAGACATGACTTTTAATTTAAATATCTTTTTAACTATTAATCTTGTGTTTGGCGCGGAATGTCCGATATAGGGACCTTGCGCCATAAAACCCAAAACAACCAACCAACCCATCGTGGCGTCTGAATTTTGAGTGAAATGAAGAACGTCAATTTAACTTATTATTTTGTTAAACTTATGTAGGGTCACTTGGGGTAAGTGGGACCCCTTTTTGGAACAGTACATTTTTGAAGGTTCATAAAATTTTTTTGAAGAGGTTCAATTTGAACTTGATGACATATTCTATTTAAGACACTATTAATAAACAAAAATTTATAATTAGGTTCTAAAATAATGTTCTACATTTTTCTTAACTGGTCTTTTTGTAAAAAATGAGACGGGGGTCCCACTTACCCCATAGGAAGGGGTAAGTGGGTCACCCCCTTTTTATTTTGATTGAAAGCAAGCAAAACTTAAGAGGGAGTAAGTGGGTCTTACTTGATAAAGTATAGAAGTTTTAGGTACAAAATATTTTATTGTAACTTAATCCATGTACGAGATATCTACTCACATTTAAATTAATAGGGTTGGTTGGGGTAAGTGGGACCCCTTTTTGGAACACTACAATTACAGAATGTTTTCTTCAGGTTCGAATGGTTCGGGAGACTTATAAAGAAACCCTCGAAACTATTCCCCCACCCCACTGTGTGTTTTAATTAATTTCTCGGCAACGTGAATAAAAAAAACCCAACTTAATCGTTTTCTTTACTTACCACAGCTTATATTAAAACGCAAAATTTATATAAAATTTCAATAAATTACTTATAAATGTTTCAATAAACATTAAAATGGTGATTCTAGGGTGTCCCACTTACTCCATAATGAGGGGACCCACTTACCCCAAGTGACCCTATATGTTTAGAGTGCTTTTCAATCACGATTTGCGTACCGAAACTCCTCCTATCTATTTGCAACAGGCTTCGTGTTTACAGATTTCTCCTTCCGCATTTGCGACGTACTGGGTTCAAGAAACGTTGCAGTCGAGTATAGAATTAATTTTTGTAACCTTGATTTGTTATTCTGGTTACCCAATACAACAATTTAAACATAAACATAATTTGTTTTATTGGAAATTGCCAACCTGTTGAGCTCCATTAAGGATTTCCATTCACTAAAATGAGTTTAGGACCGACAAGATCCCTAAAAAGGTGAATAAAGGTGTCCGTCCATGATATTAAACCTTTAAACCGTCCTTTCCTCCTATTTAAGACTTGGGGGGACGTGCAGCCGTTTAGCATCATGCAGAAGTCATCATAAATCAAAGTACAATTGGAAGGATGAGCATGAGCATTCTCGTCCTTGTTAGTCTCGGATAAGTTTTATCACTGATCCTCGAAGTGGTCTTGTGTAGAGAGAGCCAGAAATTATCTACTAGTATTTCTATTGATGGTGAAATTGACATTTGATTGTCTGAACAGGAATGTGTTGGTAAGTCTTTTCCAAGTCCACTATACCTGTCAAAAGGGGAAAAGTATAGTTTCAGGTGGAGGGTTGACATCGCGGAAACTTTTATTCACCTTTTTAGAGATCCTGTAAGTCTTAATTTCCTTTTGGAGCAAATCTCCGAACTTTTTTGAGGCTGCGGGGATTTGTGCAGTTTCACTTTATTCGGAAAAACAAGCCATTTTATTTTTGGAAACATGTTGAGGCAATTATTTCAAAACGAAACTGAAGTTTAAGTGCTATTGTATCATGGGTTATTTGTAGTTCTTGTCCTCAAGCCCTATTTTATACAATGTTAAAGTAAAAGATCAGAAAAATTAAATCTAAGTGATGAAAAACAAAACTTAACGCATTTTTAAACTTTTGAGTGACCTAGAGGTAAGAACTTTCATGTAACAATTTGTCACAATAAGACAAGCCAGCCACCTGGATAAAGACTTGAATCGATTAAAAAATCTCAGTGCGTGGTTCTGCCCCGCCCGTGCGGGTTTTTTAAGATCGCTTATCGATTTCTCAGTGAGGGAAGCTTGCTTGTTTTATCTTACCAATCCAGTGTAACCCGCTAGTCGGCTTAATTAATACTCGTATTACTTTTATACTGAAACTACGTATCACTTCTTATAACTTCATTTAATCAAAATCATTCCCTTCAAATAAAACTTTTACTGAAATATTCCTTTCCTCGCTCATCAGTAATTTATTCGAAATCTTTTCCCACAAAAGTATCCAGCAAAACTACTATAATTATCGCCAACCAACTAAGAGGATAAACATGCTCTTCAAAAACCCTTTAAATTTAAAAAATAAAAAAAAAATAATTTAAATTTAAGACACATAAAGCTCGCCTGTTTCCCTAGTTCTAGAAAGTCCGGGAGCGCGCGACAAAATCCTAAATTATTTTATTCAGCGCCATATTAATAGGTTTTTTTTTTTTGCTTACATATATTTTCCTGTCTGTGTGCTTGATCTCAAGGATCCGCTTATTTAAACCTTCGTCAAGAAAGGCTGACACAACAGAATTTTTACTACACAGAGAAAGTACACCCAGGGCAAATATTAATAGGATTAGCAGTTTTGATTAAGTAAGACCGCTGCCTGATATTGGTTGATATTGATATATCGGCGGGACATACGGACACAATGAGAACATGTCAAATTTCACAAGGGGGGTGGAGAATTTTATTCAACCTAATATTTTTATGAGAGGTATTTTGAATAATAAGTAATAAGAAAACAAAAGTCTTACACCTGGCATCAGGAACATACGTGCACAGCACCTTGTTGAAAATGGCTCGATCCAATGGTTAACCGTTAACCAAACGGTTAAGCTTAGATTATGGATTTTTTTTATTCAAAATTTTTTCTACAGATGGGTACCCCTATGAGAAATGTCACCTGGAAAGTTTTCAGATTTTTATCTAATATGATAATTAATTTAATATAGAACTTTAATTAAATCAATTTTATGTTAATTTTAAAGTAATTAATAAATGCGTAATAATTCAGTCTACCAAGGAAGGAAATAGAAAATATAAGGTAAGGAAATATACAGAGTCATGTCATCTCAAAAATTTAGCATCTTTCAACAGCTTTTTCGGCTACTTAATCTTTTTTGACGTCATCCTTTTATGTTCAAACGACAATCTACTTATGGTTCGTTTTGACTACATACGTTTACTGGTTAATAATAAATTCGCATAATAGTATAGGGGAGCCCATGATGCTAAATGTGGATTTACTCGAGCGCGTCAGATAATCATAGGGGGGATACCTTACATGCTTTTGAGTAACTCCACCAAATATAAGCCCTCTATGTAGGGGGGTTTGTCTAGAACAGCCCGTTCGATTTGTAAAAAACAGTTACATGTACTTACTCGAGCGCGTCAGATATTAATATTTTTGATGCTCCAACGTATCTCTGATACCAAAGGTATGTTTTTCTGCCAATTTGCCTGGTGGGGGTAGCCATCCTGAGCGGTAGAAAATAGAAAAAAAAAATGTATTTTCTCGAGAGCGTCAGATATTTAGAGAGGGTGTTTGTTGCAATATTTAGTTAATGAAAGAAGGGATCGAAAGTGGAGTACGAAAAGAAACACCCAGGCTCACCCTCGGCCAAGAACACACACACTACACTTAATACAAACTGGCATATACACATCAACGAACTAATTTCAAATGGGAAAACTCTCACCCACTGCTATACCAGCAACCTGTCCTACTCGGACTTCCTCGCACGTCGTGGACTGACCTTGTCTTGGGCACCCATGGGAAGCCGCCCAGAGGGACCGGCGGGTGTACTTGGAGATCAGGTTTCGGAAGCCGCCCGGGAATGCCCTGGGATCCGGCTTGACATCAATGTTGACCAACGATGCTGGACACACGGGTGACTCTCTAGAGAAGCCGCCCGGATTGGGCCCGGCTTGTAGCTACGGTTGACACCACAGGAAGAAAGAACATCTCAGGTTGTCTCGGAACTTGAAGAACACAGTACGACGCGCTACCATTCTAAGAAGCTGGTGTAGGAGGGATTCACGGAATTCACGAACACATTTCAAAATTTAGGTTTATTTTTTAAATTTACTAGTACGATACTTTACATGAAGCGATCCTGCCTATAGCTAATATTTTTAAAGTCCTTAACAGACCTAATGGGATATTAAAAAAGGCGCAAAAGCGCATCAGCAGTGAAATTAACGTCTTAAAGACATGGTGACGGTGAGAGAAGTGAGTGAGCTGTGGGGTCCCTCAAACAGAACGGAAAATTAAAACACGCTGATTGGTCCACGTAGGCAGCGTCAGTGCTTCTGCACGCCAGACGAAAAGAGCAAAGCCAAAAAGGCGGGAGGAAAAAGAAGTGCACGTGTCCTTCAACAGTATTCGTTTTCACGAAGAGGTCACGAAAAAGAAACGGGGTGATGCTAAAAATAGAATGAGATAACCGAACAGATTAAGAAAAATATATGGGGGAAAACGAAAGACTTTTACCACATATTCTCCCACGAGACAGGGAAAAAAAAATTTTGAGAAACAAAAAACAGCCAAAATGAACAGACCGGAGCAGCGCTCACTTCACTCTTACAAAATATCTATATAGAAGGTAAGCTACCAATAACAATATCAATATTACATAAATACTAGTATGCAGATATCACTACCATTACTATAAATTAGGCAGGACGCGTTGGCTTACAAAATTTTCATACAAACTACGATGAGTTCATCGGACAAAAAAATTTCGAGTTAACATTCTAGCCTTTTGACAAACATCAGATTACAACTGAAATGTAATGGATTACAAAATCGAATACAAAAACTTATATCACTACATACACTTTTTAAAAAATACAAAAAAGGTGTATCAAAGAAATCTGGTAAATTGTGTGAACGGAGAAAAAACAGGTCGCAATAATATACCTAGAGTGATCAGTGGATATCAAAAATAGTATGACAACAAAACATGGGAAAGTCGTGGAAAACACACCCTGTCGGTGTTAAAACAAAAAAAATTTTGAAGAGGGGAAAATGACTAAAGTCAACCAGGAACATTAACATGTTTGGTCACCTGACATAAGACCAGCTCATGATACAGGCAAAAGCGCTCATCCAAACAAAAAAAGGGAACATACAACTTAACAAAAGTGGTTGTTAGTTTTTACTCAAAAAAACGTTGGTAGCTACCCAACACAGACAAGATGAGGATTCCACGATACAGGTTGATTCTATTATATTCTATATTAACAATAACGACTTGCAGGTCTAGTTACGTGTATTTGGCAAATAAATTTTCCAGTATAGCGACCATAACTGAATAAAAATCATGAAGAAAAAAACAAGATAGATATTGTTAGACCTCAAGTGCCGAGAGAAAAAAAATTAAATTGATGGGTATCACTAAAGGTATTATTCACACTACTTATATTAATTACCAGATATAAGATACAAAGCTGCCTCTGGACAGAGCACATATCTTCCAGAAACATCGAACACACTTATAAGAAAGAAAAAAAATAGGACATGTCCAAACAAAGAAAATACATAAAAAGAGCTCATTACATTCCTCCTATTTTGATGGAAAAAAATGTCACTTGGCGCAGGAGAAACGTTACTGTTCATGACAATTGATGACTATTGGAAATGACAAATTAATAATTCCAATAATATTGAAAGTCAACGTTCACAAGACGTGACACGTGAGGTACCTCAAAAAAACACAGCTCCAGTATTTATAGGAAACCAACAATATTTTTAAATGTTTCCAACTTCAAGTGTTAACACAAAAAAATCAACAAATCCCGAAGGAAAGGAGAAAAGGCTTGACTGACAAACTTCGAAGATAATATGATTAAGAGTCGACAATAAAATGACTTAATAATTCACGTGAAAAAAAATTATAACAACCTTCATTTTGCAAGGTATATATGTGGATACCCAAAATACAACCAAAAAGGAAAAAAAAAGGCTCATGGACAATTATGCCATGTATAAAAAACAAACAACAAATGGAGTTATCCACCGACAATTTAGCTTGTCTTGCCGCTGGACAAAACCATTTAACAACCCATTACTTAAGTAGGACAAAAACTACAACCGAAGTTGTAAGCCTAATACAGACTAGCATTTGAGGTCAAAAACTATTTCACGTATACTGTGGAGGAACGAGGAATATATAAAAAGAAGAACAAGATTAAGGCATCAAGTAAGATTATCAGTTTAGATCCACAAAAAAATATGTTTGCACAAGACCTCGAAATATTGTATTTTATGAATACCCATCTTTTGAAAGTAAAGAAATATATATATAAACATGTGCAGACTTGACTGCATGTAGGATGCCAAAAAAATTATAACCTCCACAGTTTCAATAAGAGCAAGGGATAACCAAGACAGAGTCAGAAGCGCAACCTCTGGCGCGTCGAAGTATAGAAACAAACTGACAATTCTACCGTCTAGGTCGTAAATTATAGGATCTCCTAGTTGCTGATGACTGAGTCTGGGAGCTAGGATGATACGTAGCTAAGTACTCTTTCCGGTGTTCCACCCTCAGCAATCGGTCAATATGTACTATAAAATTCTTTTCCGGGAGTTGTGGAGTTCGGTTGATGATTAACAAAACGGGTGACTTAACCTTGACAACAGTGAATGGACCGTCATAATGGGGTTTATACCTGTCCTTAGATTTCAAGTAAACACAGTCTCCTGCTTCAAATTTTCTTATTGAAGTTTTAGAGTGCTGATTCCTGTAGTATTTCGACTTATTTTTAGAAGCGGTTTCCTTAACTTGTGTATGAATTTTGTCTAGTACTCTGAGCTTTTCGATAACATTATAGGATTGTGAAAGATTGTTAATCTCAATACCGCTGTTAAATGTATCAGTAAGTAAGGAAAGTTCGCGTCCGAAATGGATAAGATTAGGAGACAGCTTAGTAGACCGGTGAATAGATGCGTTATATAGATTCTGATGTACCAAGATTGCATCATAAAAAGAATATCCCTGGTCTACCAGACAGGCTATGGTCGATTTTAAAGACGTGTTGATTCTCTCACTGATGCCGTTGGCTTGTGGATGACCCGTCGAAGTGTGTTTGAGTGTAATGCCCAAGGACAACGTAAACTTCTCAAAAACTTCAGATGTGAATTGGGTTCCCAAGTCTGTAAGTATCATCGAAGGACGACCATGAAGAGATATATATGTAAAAAGAGCTTGAATTACCGCGTTAGAAGTGATGGACATTAAAGGGAAAAGTTGCTGATGACGACTAAAGTGGTCTATTATAGTTAGAATGTGTTGGCCATTCGAGAATGGACCAACAAGATCCATGGATATTAGAAACCCTGGTCGCTCGGCGGACAAAGTGGGTTGAAATTGTGCTGAAGGAATCCTATGAGGTTTGTTCCGGATACATGTCCTACATGACGAGATGAAGTTTTGTGTGTCAGCGTAGATTCCAGGCCAATAATATTTCGCTATCAGAAACTCGTAAGTCTTCGATATGCCGAAGTGTGGGAGATGTGCCACAGTTATTATTTTCTCACGTAGAGTAGGAGGAACTACTATTAACGGTTGATTATGATTTATATCCCTGGCATGTTTAAAAAACATTAGAATTTTAGATTGTGCATCGATAAAGTAATTAGATTTTATAGGTTGACGATTTAATATATCATTGTATATCTTGGATAATTCATTATCAGCGAGTTGAGCATTGAGAATAGTCTCAAGAGAGACCTCATTAGAAGCATCAGTAGTATTATTGATTACATCGGCAGATGAAGTAGATAAGATGGGATTGGATAGTTGGTTCACCTGCACCACAGGAAGAGGTTCCTGTGAGGCAAGCAGACCAGGCGCTGACAGGACATCATCGTGTGGAGGTGTCTCCGGAAGACGAGAGAAATAATCAGGGAGGAGATTCTCTTTTCCCGGGATATGTTTGAATGTGAAAGAGTACTCGCTCAACAGCAACAACCATCGTGTAGTAATATCGGCTGGTGAGGTGGTCTTTCGGTAATGTAGAAGAGGTTTGCTGTCCGACAAGATTGTAAAATGTCGACCGTAAAGATGATACTTGAAAGCTTCCGTTCCTTTAACGATTGCCATAAGCTCCAATTTAATGGCAGGATATTTGCTTTCAGCTTGATTTAGAGATTTTGAAAAATAGGAAATAGGGTGGAGTCGGTCCTCAAACTTTTGAAGAAGAACTGCAGCAATTCCTTTTTTTGATGCGTCGGTATTTAAAAAGAACGGTTTACTCCAGTCGGGTTGTCTTACAAAAGGACTATTAAAGAAAATTTTCTGCAGTGTCTCAAATGAAACTGCACACTCGTTATCCCACTTGAATGAAGCAGAAGGAGATGACACCTTCGTTAACGGCTGTAACAATTTTGCATAGTTTGGGATCAGATGACGATAGAATCCGCATAATCCAACAAACCTTTTAACTTGTTTTTTATTTTTGGGTACAGGGAACGATTTTATCTTTATGATATTGGCTTGTATCGGAGAAATGATATGGTTGTTAATGTTAAACCCTAGATAATTGATGTTTTGTTGATGAAAAGAACACTTGCTGGCAGACAAAGTGAGATTATGACTACGAAAAATATTTAAAATTTTGTCCAACTTTGAGCAAGTTTCGTGAAAAGAATCAGAGCAAATTATAACATCATCCTGATATGCGAAAACGCCCGGCACCGCCTCTAGGATGGAATCCATAAGAGCCTGAAAAATTGATGCCGCCGTCTTCAAACCAAAAGGGAGCCTATTTAAACGAAACGTACCAAACGGAGTGGTAAAGGCTAACTTATCTCTGTATTCTTGTGGCAAATCAATTTGCATATAGGCCTGCTGCATGTCCAATGTGCAAAAATACTTAAACTTCGATATGTTAGATATTATAGATTGAATTCGCGGTAAGGGATAGGTGTTGTGAAGAAGGATAGAATTAATTAAGCGTAAATCTAAAGCCAAACGGTATTGTTGTTGACCCGTACTATCTGGTTTCTTTTTGACTAGCAGCATTGGGGAAGCCCACTCCGAGATATTGCGAGTGATAATGCCAGCTTCCACCATTTCGTCGAGCTGCTTTTTCGCCGTTGGGATGAGTGCAGCCGGAATCGGAAACGGCAAGGTCTTGATGGGGTATTGTGACGTAAACTTTAAACAAGGTACGACTGTGTCTGTATGTCCCATGGAACTCAAGGACTTCGCAAACGCTAAGGAGTGACTTTGAAGGATATTCATGATGGTATTTTTTTCATCCTCCTGCAGATGTTGCAAATTGAAGTCGTCAATGGAAAATTCAGATAAACGAAGTTGTTGCACTTCCGGAGAAGCATTAATGACGTTGATGGAAAAATTATCGAGTTCAGGTTCTTCCTGAATGTGTTCCACACAACCAATCGAACCAATGACAGTGTTCTTGTTGATAACAACCGGTTCTTGAGAGATATTAGATATATAAATATGAAAAGAAACGAATTCTGGTGGTGCTTCCTTAGAATTTTGATCTGGAGGATCATAATTAACAATTGACTCAAAGGAAAGAATTTGGCACGAGTCAATGGAAGGTTCAAAAAGAAAAACAGAAGAGACATCCTTGTAAGGAACACGAGCCAGAGCGTAAGTGCCTTCGCCAGGTGGAATAGATAAACGTCTAGAGAGTTTGACAACAGGCTTCGAGTGAGGATCTTCTGAAGGGAAGTCCTTACAGGTATTTATAATATCTTGTGGAGTGGAATGATCGAAAAAAGGAATGGGGATGTCATTTACAGAAACTGACCTCATGGACATGTCGATTGTGACTCTGTTTTTAAACATAAAATCGGAGCCGATTATACCATCAAAATTAGACTCCTCAGAGATATGGATTACGAAAAACGAATGCTTGAAAAAAACTTTGTCAATTTTAAAGGATATTTCCACGCATCCTTTAAAAGCAACGGTCGAGTTGACCGTGGTAATAGTAACCTGTCTTGACAAATTGCGATACGTTATGGAAGACTTAATATTTTCGAAAAATGACTCATTGATTAAGGATATGGATGAACCAGTGTCGAACAAGAAAACACCCAATTTGTTGTTAAAGTTCAATGGGATATGAGGAAGGTTCTTGTCCGTGGAACCAACAGAGAAAATACACTCTCCTAATGTACTCTCAGGTTCAACAGAAGTAGCCATTGGGGACAGAATAGAAGTTTGTGTTTCTTTTTCCTCAACAGTGGCACCAACGATATGGTTGTTTATATCAGAGAAAGTCTGCGTTGACATCGACTGCACATATGTACGAGAAGAAAACTTATTTTTATTACTATCAAAACTGCCGGCATTAGATGAAGACAGACTCAGTGCATTCGTATTAAGATTATGAAAAGAATTATCGACCTCACGATAATTAGAATGCTGTCTAGAGTCCAGCGGACAAAAAGTAGAAGGACATGATGCCTCTTTAACTGTGTGAGACCTGCGGGCATCTGTTGAAGGTCTCACTGTGCGTTTGGGCGGTTCCATGAAGATGATTGATGGTAAGGATGATGCGAACGGTAATGAGAACCTCTTCGTTGCTGCCCACGATTATTAGAGGAGGGTTGACTATGCTGCATAGTCCGCTTAAACTCAAAGCAATCCCTCATTATGTGTCCTTGCTTGCCGCAAAAATGGCACATGGGCCTAGACCTCTGGTGAGTAACCTGGTTGTGCCTCCCATGGTGGGATCTGAATGAACCAGTGCCACGTCCTTGAGAGAACACAGAGGCACCACCTGAAGCTGGCGGAACAGTCCGTCTAAGCTCTTCGACAGTGTCCTTAAGAGCATGAAGCTCAGCTTGCAACGCAGATTGGGGTTCGATAGTGTTGACTGAATTAAGAACTGCATTTTCTATCAAAATACCCTGGAGCATATGAGCTCGCTCAACAGCGGCATCAAAGTCCTGAATACCACTCTCCAAGATTTTTATTCTCAGTTCAGAGGGGAGTGTTGTAATTAATTTGACATACTTTATAGAATTAATGGATGATGGATCTGTTACATCAGAATGGACCTTCTGAACTAAAACACAGATACGGTGTGCCAAGTTCTTTACCGTTTCTGAAGGCAACATATGCAAAGAGTTCAAAGACTGAATGGCGGATGCATTCGAAGGTGTGGAAAAGAAAGATTTCAACTCCTCAAGAAGATTCTCAGGATTAGTAATGCCTTTTAGTCGTGGCGAGTCAATAAAATATTTTAAAGCTGCACCAGTTAGCTTGTGTTTGAGGTACGCTAAAGCCTCTGCCTCGGTATACCGATTAAGAATTACTAAACTCCTAAATTGCTCGGCAAAAAATTCAAAGACTGATGGGTCACCATCAAACGGAACAATATTCAAAAGAAAATTACGATTGGTGGACCTATCCACTACAGGGGGTTCAGGAGATTTGTTTTTACGTCGCCCACCCATTTTCAACACAGCACCAGTACAAAATTTACGAAAGATAGATATATATGAAAAGAAAAATGACCCTTTTGTAACTTTGATTATGTTCCGGTTTGTGTTGTTTGCACACTTTATGCACTTAAAAAGAAGGGAAGTGCATGTCTGTGATTGAGCTAAGGAATCCAGCTAGGGGACTTCACTCACAACCAACCTTAAAATTACGAAATTATCAGATAAGTGGACAAAAAAACTACAGTAGCGAGATTCCGAGCTCAACACAGATAGACACAGTGTGGCCACTTTGTGAAGTGGAATGTAACATACTGTCTTGCACTAGTGTATATTAAAAAAAATACAGGGTCACCGTGCATGTATTCAAGGCAAAGGAAGGTCACTGGGCACCAAATGTTGCAATATTTAGTTAATGAAAGAAGGGATCGAAAGTGGAGTACGAAAAGAAACACCCAGGCTCACCCTCGGCCAAGAACACACACACTACACTTAATACAAACTGGCATATACACATCAACGAACTAATTTCAAATGGGAAAACTCTCACCCACTGCTATACCAGCAACCTGTCCTACTCGGACTTCCTCGCACGTCGTGGACTGACCTTGTCTTGGGCACCCATGGGAAGCCGCCCAGAGGGACCGGCGGGTGTACTTGGAGATCAGGTTTCGGAAGCCGCCCGGGAATGCCCTGGGATCCGGCTTGACATCAATGTTGACCAACGATGCTGGACACACGGGTGACTCTCTAGAGAAGCCGCCCGGATTGGGCCCGGCTTGTAGCTACGGTTGACACCACAGGAAGAAAGAACATCTCAGGTTGTCTCGGAACTTGAAGAACACAGTACGACGCGCTACCATTCTAAGAAGCTGGTGTAGGAGGGATTCACGGAATTCACGAACACATTTCAAAATTTAGGTTTATTTTTTAAATTTACTAGTACGATACTTTACATGAAGCGATCCTGCCTATAGCTAATATTTTTAAAGTCCTTAACAGACCTAATGGGATATTAAAAAAGGCGCAAAAGCGCATCAGCAGTGAAATTAACGTCTTAAAGACATGGTGACGGTGAGAGAAGTGAGTGAGCTGTGGGGTCCCTCAAACAGAACGGAAAATTAAAACACGCTGATTGGTCCACGTAGGCAGCGTCAGTGCTTCTGCACGCCAGACGAAAAGAGCAAAGCCAAAAAGGCGGGAGGAAAAAGAAGTGCACGTGTCCTTCAACAGTATTCGTTTTCACGAAGAGGTCACGAAAAAGAAACGGGGTGATGCTAAAAATAGAATGAGATAACCGAACAGATTAAGAAAAATATATGGGGGAAAACGAAAGACTTTTACCACAGTGTTGAATGAACCCTAAAAATGTTCCCATTCAAGACTGACGCAAGCACGTAGCGAATTTTTGAAAATGCAAAAAAAAAAAAAATCGCAAACTTGAAATACTCGAGCGCGTCAGATTTTTATACAGTAGGTGCAGCTTGATATTCCAGTCATGATAGCCAAAAATCTGACTATTATTTTGAGGGATATTCTTTATCTGACAGCTAGAAATATTGGCATCCGCCGGCAAAAGGATGTTTTGCCAAGGCTCGTTTAACGAAACAAAACATAATAGAATACAAAAAATTATTCAATGAGGTACAGCAGTGTTCGTACTACTTACACCATAAATCTGATAGAAATTGGACCACTTGCTAAACCGTAGGGTGAGTTTTAAAACGTGCAATATTAATCTGTTAGCAAAAGAATGGAGTTCCCTTAGTGTAAGGGTATTTAGAAAAATGATGACCGGGGAAGGAATTTTCAATGATCATACATTGATCATTGGAACTGTATAATCAAGATACAGTCAACATAGGAGTTAAGACCGTATGTATAGAGGCTCTTACCGGTCTTGGCTTTACTCCGGCTGCACGCTCTAATCTCCATAGACGATTTTTATTAGTTCGGCTTGTGGAAATCGGCATATTATATTCGTGATTCTTGTATTATTTCCTTCAAAATAAAATTCAACCGCGCTCGAGAATGTACAGACAACGGTTTTTTTTTTTTTTTTTTGCAACTTTGTAACCCTCCCACTTCCTTGCCCACAGCTCAAATCGGCAGATTTTAGAAAATGGGCACTTTTTAGCTGGTAATTAACCTACCTTATCTTTATCTGACGCGCTCGAGTAAATCCAGGGATCGATTTTTTTTTTACAAATCGAACGGGCTGTTCTAGACAAACCCCCCAACATAGAGGGCTTATATTTGGTGGAGTTACTCAAAAGCATGCAAGGTACCCCCCCCCTATACTTATCTGACGCGCTCGAGTAACTCCCCAAAAACACTCTGGGCTCCCCTACTATAAATATGTATCTTTTGAAAAACAAATATTAGATCAAAATTTTCCTAATTATTCTAAAATCTAAATGAAGAAATTGGGGTTAGATTACGAAAATAAAAGAGGGTTTAAGATTCGCTTATCTTTGCTACCTAAGCGGTTAAAATTAACCTAACCTAACCTAAACTAATATTTGAACGCCCTCCCATCAACACAAAATACTCCTAACAAAATGCTGAGCTTGACATCAGCTCATAAATCCGCCGTTAGGTATCAGAAAGTAGCTTTCTAAAAAGTCATAGTTTTTCTTGAACTGAATTCAATAACAAAACTAACTAAATTGCACAAAAATTTACACAGCTATTAAATTGTTGTATTTCAAATTTCAATTGCATTATTCTGTCTTACTATTAAATCATTTTTTCATTCCGTTACTTTCAGATCTTCAGACACTTTGAAGTTTCTTACCATTACAAGAAAGTAGGAGTAGTAAACTACTTGGTCAACGAACCTGATGCACCTATCAAACTGAGACTCAAAGAAATTTCAGACAATGTGGGCAAACATGATGATGGTACGACTGAAGGAAACTGATCTTTTAACTAATGAAATGTGAAGCTCAAAGAGTTCTATGTTTTTACTAATCTTTGTCACGGTTTTAAATGTGACTATTGCTGTCATTTTAACAAAATATTTACGTCATGCTAATAATTAATAAAAATGTTTCAATTAATAATTGTTTATTGCTTTTATATTTACACTTAGGCGTGAAATTAATGTAAATTAGAGCTGCGTATATGTTTAAACAAGTAATTCCAATGGTGAGACCCCCGGTTGCTGTAAAAAGCTCTTCAATTATTCTTGGGTTAAGACAACAATAAAATTTAATTGTACGTAATATTCGTACACTAGAATTTTCAGAAAATTATCAATTGATTTTCGTTTACACACAAACTTATTTATTCCACGTATATAAACTAGAACCACACAAATTGGAATGTATTTAAATATTAATTTAGGATAAAAAAAAAACCTTTAAGTTATATTCGGATATTGTGAAGCGTTCCATTGAAGTCAAAAATGGTCGTTGTAAAACATAAAAATTAATTTCTTGACTTTTTTCAGAAATTTATAAAAATGTCTATACATGCAAATTTATCAAAAAAGCCAAATTAAGTACATTGGTTACTCAAGCTTACGCATAGATTAATAGAGAAACATTTGTATCAATGCTGTTTAAATAGTAATTTTAAAAGTTGGTGAACATTGAATTATTACCCAACAAGTTGTTTCCTTACAGGTTTATAACAAAGGTTGAAGTAAAGCTAAGAATTTTAAGTATACAAAAGAAGACTAGAATGAAATTAGAGTGTTTATTTAACAAAGTGTAAAAATTAGTTTTCTCAAACAATCTTAATAAAAAATCCCAAATCCATTGATTTCTAATGAAAAGGAGATTAAAATTTAAATTTGAAAATCTTTGTACAGCGAATTAAATCCTACTGATTAACCTATAGAAGTTAAATCGTTGATGCAGTAATTTACTAAATTAGTGCATTCATTGACATAATATTCAGTGTCATTTGTTTGGTCATATTGTACGAATAGGAAGTAATATAATTGCCAACATTTTTTAAATTAGTTCTGATTATAATCGAATACCATTTTTTCAATTTAATTTTGTCTTCGACCTATAGAACCTTTTGTAATGTTGTATTAATTCCGTGATTTGTCTTTGTAAGTTTTTTAGGACGGAACCGGGCAAAAGAATTAATATTAAAATAAATTGAAAAAGATAATAAAAACGAAGGCACTGTCTATTTGGCCGGCAGATATACAACTAAACTCTACTCTTTTTACCCGGCAGATGCCCAGCAACGGTTCTGATAGGAGCGCCGGGAGGCTAACTAGGGACAACTGCCGGTTTTGCCGTCCAAATAGACACTTCCAAAAAGGCGAAACTTTCATAAGATATAAGTGTATTCCATCCTGGAAAATATTTACCCATGCGTCTCTACAGAAGTATCCAGAAAAAATATTAAAATTATAAGTAAATATAGGGGGATTAGTTGAGCACAAATAAAAAAAAAAAATATTTTTTGTAGACTAATTAGATGTATAAACAATATTATCAACGATTCAAATATTTAGTACAAATACGAGTACTGATCGTATGTACTGATGGAGAAGCAAAATTAAAGACAAATATTTTTCCAATATAACAAATCAAATGTTTCTTTATCAAAGAATGGCCGAATAGGGCCCTTGCGCCATAAAACTTTATCAAAGATCATAGCGCCATAACAATGAAACAATGATTTAAAATGTCGGAAAAATATAAGATCAAATATACCTTAAACACTAGCGAGGAAAACAATGTAGGTAGTATAGCAGGTGGTAGTTCCAGTTACGTCACTGTTTTTGTAATCCTTTACCAAAAATACCTTTCTTCTAAATATCTTTTTGTACAATTTAAAAATTTCTTATCTGTTTCTACACGATGAAAAATGCTAAAAATCTTCAATGGCCGTCAGATTTAGCGACACAGCTATGACACAATAAACGGACATAATGTGCGGATTGTGTTATAAGTAACCTGAAACGTGATAATATAGTGGAAATTTGGAAAAAATATTGAGTAATACTAGAAGTACTAATCAAACGCTTTTCTAATGAGTACGTACTTAAGTTTAATCCATTAGCATAGAAAGATGCTGTTGTGGGGAAAGGGCTTAGGTTAAAAAACCCTTTGAATATGTATTTTCGTGATTAAACAATACTTTATGAGGAACTTTTTGTATTAATTGAAAAAAGACCCTTATCGCAGGCTGTCACTTTCAGCCAAGTCTACTCTGATTGGTTGATTGAAATTTCTCTTGGAAAATAAGTTTTTTTTTAGTAAAATAATAACCGGGGATAGAACCCAGGAACTACTATACTCAGTGTAAATAGAATCGGCGGTTGACCTTGAGTTTTTTCTTAATGTATTTCTTCTGCATTGCCATGGTAAAGAATGACGTTTAACCGCCTATTTTATTTACACAGACTATACCACATGCTAAGCAGGCATCCTACCACTGCTCCAGCGGGGATTCAGTAACCCTAAAACTTATTATAACATCTTCCTTATTGTGTTAACTTTTGACGCAGGCGCAGTGTTGCAGATTGCGAAAAGTGACAGCCTGCGAATATAGTCTAATTTAATTTGACTCTCCCATACAAGGTCCATTCCAATCATTTGATTTTTTTCGCAATGCCATAAAACCATACAAAAATGGAAACTGGCCAGAGGGTGAACATAATAAGCGACTGCAAATCCGCCATCCAGACCATTACTGGTTTCGTAAAAACTAGAGAAGCAGCCGACATTAAAGAAAAGATACTAAAAAATAAGGAAAACGGAAAGGATGCCGGGATGTTTTGGATCAAGGCGCACGTGGGATACTCCGGCAACGAGCTGGCGGACCAGTTAGCGAAGGAGGCAACGATGCGCAAGAATGTTGACGTGGAGCTCGGGGTCCCTGTCAGCCACATAAAGGGAAAACTCCGAAAAGAGGCGGAGGAAGAGAGGAGAGAAAGGTGAAGAGGCTCAACCAAATGTCGTACAACATACGAGTTTATAGAGAAACCATCAACAAAAATAATAGAAGGTGATCATTTTATTAATCAAATATTGAAGGGACACGGGTCATTTGGAGTATACCAGCAAAGGTTCCACGCTAGAAATCCGCTCTGCGGTGAATGTGGATGTGAGGAGGACGTAGACCATCTTGTCTACCATTGCGGGAGATTTGATCGCAAAAGGAACTGTGGTTTTCCAAAAAATTATAGAGAAAAAAGCATCGGACAGCTGCAGAGGCACAAGGGAGCTAGAGATACCCTTAGGGACATGGTCAGGTAAAGGCAGGAGGAACTGATCTTCCAAACCACCTGATCCTGCTAACTTGTTAAAGGATTTCGAAATCTTGAACACCAATGATAATTGATGCTACACTTTTAATAATGTTTGATGTTTTTAACTAAATTAATGAGCTAATATAAAAATAAAAATTAGTTTTTAGATAAATAAATTCATTTTTAAGGGTACTGATATATTTTTGAGAATGCATGTTAATCATAATTATCAGTAAATCTAAATAAATATCTTAAGGCATAGTATCATGATTTTAATATTAAAAAATATTAATTCTTAACATATTTTATGCAAAAAACACATTAATGTGTAATTCTGATGTAATGTATGTGGTAGACTGATGGTCTGGGGCAAGTAATAAGGGCACTTTTCTAAGCAACGAAGCTTTATTAACTGTTGAACATAACGTAAAAGTTAAAACAAAGCGATGAATAGGATAAAAACATGAACAGGATAAAAACGCCGGTCCAATTAAAACTGTTGATAGGTAAAACTCCAACTCCACGTGCCGAACGATCACCAAAGACACAGCAGCAATCACGATCCCTACCTCCGAACCAGTACGGCCCTCTGCCGAATACCCAACACTAGGACTGGGCGATATATCGATATATCGAATAATATCGATATCAATCCAATATCGATATATCGATATTGAAATCGATATTTTTTCGATATATCGGCATATCGATATTTTTTCGATATATCGTCATTTCGGTATTTTTTCGATATATCGTCAAACCGATATTTTTTCGATATATCGTCAAACCGATATTTTTTCGATATATCGTCATTTCGGTATTTTTTCGATATATCGTCATTTCACGATATATCGTCTACTCACGATGTATCGTCAATTCACGATATATCGTCTACTCACGATATATCGTCTATTTCGATACTTCACGATATATCGTCTTTATCGATATGTCCCGATTTACCGTCGCCTTCGATTTATCGTGAATGGCGATATTTCTCGATACATCGTCGACTTCGATATATCGTGATGTTCTCCATAACGGAGCGTTTGCCCGACTCACTTTGGTCTCTAATTATAAATATGGGCTTTCTAATTAGGTTTCGTGTTGCTTGACCACTGGTCAAGATTGCTCTATATGGTTAAAATTCATTATTAAATAAATGTTGGAGTTGCTAATTGATATTTTGAATTCCCTATTCTTATAACATGTCTCTTTTGTTCCGGTTGACCATTGGTCAATCGGATCAAGTTTTTACTACTTCTATGCTTTGGCATTGAAGTAGGTCAAGTGGGGGCTCAAACCAAACGCCTTGGACGTGCATCATTTTGGTCTTGACCAGTGGTCATATATCGATATATCGTGAATATCGATAATTTCGATATATCGTGGTTCTCACGATGATTGGAAACATCGGGATGTTTTCGATAACTCGTCTTTGTTCTCTGAAAGCCAATTTCACGCCCAACACTAACTGCAAAGTTTATAGAGAACATAATTAAAAAATAATTCGGATTTTATATACTTACGGTCCTTAGCTTCAAGTAAACCTAGAATATTCAGAAATTCTATTAAAAATTTCGACGATTAAAAAAGATTGCGAAAATGAGAATTTCGGTAAACAAGCTATTAGGTTTATGAGAAGGCATTTTTACTAATTAAATATTTTTAGTAACAAAAAAATACTTGATCTTGTATAAAATGTATGCAGTATAGTTTTATGCTTTAATGTTTAATCTGGGTTTTACATAATTAATTAGCCGATTGATTAGGATTTGAAAAGTCGCTTCTCAACAACTTAAGAGGATTTAAACGCAGATCTTTAGTTATGGCGTTGTATTTGCTGTTCTTTATAAAAAAATGATTTGCTTAAAATTTTTAATCCTACTTGAAAAATTATACTGTACTTATGTTGTTACGACCCTTATATTCAATTTTCCGTAAAAAAGTTTCGACTTTCATAAGAAATTTCGAAGATGAATTAGGATTGCTGAAACGTAAATTCAATTTCGAAAAAGGAACTCCCCTGCTGGCATACACGAAGAAGTTCAGCAATGGCGGCGGCGGGGATTCCCCTTTTTCGAAATGAAGAGCTTCTGAACTGAATTTACGTTTTAGCAATCTTAATTAATCGTCGAAATTTGTTATGCAAGTCCTAACTTTTTTTAGACATATTTGAAAGTAAAGGCTGTAAGAACATAAGTACAGTATAATTTTTCAAGTAGGATAAATAATTTTAATCAAATCATCCAACAGCAAATACTACATTGCTTAAGAAGACTGGCGTTTCGATCATCAAAACAGTTGAAAAGATACATATACTTTTCAAATCCAAATCAATCGCCTCATTAATTATGCAAAACACTGATTAACCATTAAAATACAAATATTTATAGCATAAATTTTGTTTTAGATTAAGTATTTTTATTATTAAATACGTAATAATAATGCCCCCTCAGAAATTTTCGTACTTCCTATCCTGGCAGCTCGTTTAACGAAATTCTCATTTTTGCAATCTTTTTTAATCCTTGAAATATTAATTAGAATTTCTAAATAATTTATGTTTACTTGAAGTTAAGGATCCTAAGAATATAAAATCCCTATAATTTTTTAAGTATGTGCACTACATTTTATTAGCCATCCATCATAAAAGTGAGACATGACAATAGTTTGTTGAGACCATGGAACTCCCCTGAATTTCATAGGTCTTTCCCGCCTAATCTTCTAAAGCGCGGATTTACTTTCGGATATTCTCAAAAAGGGGTCAGCCAAAAATTCTCAAAAATTCAAAAAAATTAAAGTTCAGAAAAACATCAGTCGTAACCAAAGACACATGTCATAACAATAGAGACTACAAAATATCAGTTAGCAAGTCCAACATTTATTTTGTAATGAATTTTAGCTATCTTGACCAGTGGTCAAATGGGGTTTCCAAAGATCAGGGAACCCCAAAACAACCACGAGACTGAAACAGATGGTCAGAAAGGTTACATATAGCGAGAAAAAATGGATTGACCACTGGTCAAGAGATCTTGACCAGTTCTCAAGACCAAAATGTTGCACGTCCCAAGGCGTTTGGTTTGAGCCCCCCATGGAGGAACATGGAGCCCCCACAGCATTGACGATATGACGATATTTCCACGATATATCGAAATTGACGATATTTCGACGATATACCGAAATAGACGATATATCGAAATTGACGATATATCGACGATATACCGAAATAGACGATATATCGACGATATACCGAAATAGACGATATACCGAAATAGACGATATACCGAAACAGACGATATATCGAAATTGACGATATTTCGACGATATATCGATATTTCACGATATATCGATATTTTGACGAAATATCGATATATCGTGAAATATCGATATTTGATCGACGATATATCGCGATATCAAAATTTCAATATCGCCCAGTCCTACCCAACACCTCTCGCTCAGCCGTCTCTCGAAAACCCGTCGATCGGCCTTCTGCCGGATTCCTCTTCCTTTTTGACTCGTGCCGCGTTGCGTCTCCAACCAGTCCTGACGTATAGCTGACGTGCTACTCGAGCCGTTGCCACACGCCCTTCTAGCTTCTCACTTCCCACAGTTCGGCCATCCTGAAGCAACAGACGTCCTCGGCTGCCATTAAAACAGTTCTGCAACACACACAAAAAGAGAAAAACATACAATTCTTTACAAAAACATTAACATCAGACTCATCATTCCCTTCAAAACTCAAAGATTCTTCCTGGACTCCCGACTCTTTAAATTCCATACCTCATGGCCACCCGATCATCAATCATGCCATCTCTGAGGGGTTTTCTCTTTTTCCTGAACCATCGCCATTTGTCTTCCTTATCTTCCCTACTCAGATGTTTCGCCTGTAAAATTCCCACCATAGGTCGTTCTTTCATTACACACTGCCCCTGGGAAAGAGACACCTCCACTTGCGACAAGACGTCGATTCCCAAAATCATGCGAGTGCACAGGTTCTTCACTACATATATATCAACAGGTATCCGCATATCATCAACCAGAATCTCATCTTTAAAATGTCCAGCCGGTTCTACCGTAGTACCCTCAACACCCGTTAGTGACACTCCGTCATGACTCAGCTCCGGCTCACCCAGTTCCTCATAGACCTCCTCTGAAATCAGGGTTAAATCACTCCCTGTATCAATCAAGGCCTCCACCTGTTTGTCTCCCAGTCCCACTCTCTTGCGGAATTTCCTATCGATACTGCACTTAGTCACATTAATTTCTCTGCTTTCACAATTTTTCTCTTTATGCCCGAAAACTCCACAACGTCTACATCGCACGCCCTCTCCTCTGTACCTGCATTCATCCACCCTGTGGCCTTTCTCCAAGCACCTAAAGCAATAATCAGAATCTTCCCGCTGGCCATTACCAAATTTCGCCCTATTCCATGAATTATTCTCTCTGTTATTGCTCTGATAACGAAAATCCGCTCTGATGTTTTGGGGCCTCCACTCATCTCTATTATCTCTGTGAAGAAACTGTCGGGCTATGAAAAACTCGTCCAACTTCGAGACCAGGGTTTCTATTTTAGTTATTGATGGTAATCCGTCACAAAAATGGTTCCTAGCTTCCGCTGGTAATTTACGCCTGATCTGATCCACTATCATCAGCTCCTTCAGATCCTCAAACTCCTCGATGCCCAGACCACCAATCCACTCGTCAAAATAAACTTTCAAATTGAACGCAAAATCCCTCCAAGACGTTCTCTCCTCCTTACTAGTGTTAATAAAGCTCATTCTGAATTGTTCCGGTGTGAGTCTAAATCTCCTTAGTAGTATCTTCTTGATGTGATCATAATCATTAGCCTTCTCTTCCGGTTCTCTACTGACAAAGCTCACTATATTTAGAGGTAACAGTCCTATCAAATAAGTGACCCAATCTGCTTTCTTGATTTCTATTCTCTGTGCTTGCCTCTCAAATAATGCGAGATATAGGGAAATGTCGCTTTTCTCGTCAAACCTTGACATCAACTTGGACAGGTCTCTCGCCGGCTCATACGTAGATATGCCTGGCCTATTAGTTTCCGCCTGTACTTTTAATTTCGCCAGTTCAAATTCCCTCTGCTCCCTCTGATTCTGTAGTTGGTCACGATCACGCTGTAGTTGATCCTGCTCCTCCCGCTCTAATACAACAGTCTTCAATATGTCTTTACAAACATTTTCGTCGTAATTCTTTGAACCCAGAATTACTCCTGCCAAACTTGCGATCGTACACGGATCAGGTAAGCTCATACCCAGTTCAACCACTAATTTCATCAGATCACATTTCCTAGCTCTTGACAAATACGCCATGATCACAAATGCACTCTCCCACAAAGGACAGACGTTTTAAAAAAAATCACTTCAGATTTCGATCCAGGCTTACCGTCACCTCAACTTCCCAGCTGGTTATCCGGTTCCTTCGTCGAGCCCCCACTTTGTGGTAGACTGATGGTCTGGGGCAAGTAATAAGGGCACTTTTCTAAGCAACGAAGCTTTATTAACTGTTGAACATAACGTAAAAGTTAAAACAAAGCGATGAATAGGATAAAAACATGAACAGGATAAAAACGCCGGTCCAATTAAAACTGTTGATAGGTAAAACTCCAACTCCACGTGCCGAACGATCACCAAAGACACAGCAGCAATCACGATCCCTACCTCCGAACCAGTACGGCCCTCTGCCGAATACCCAACACCTCTCGCTCAGCCGTCTCTCGAAAACCCGTCGATCGGCCTTCTGCCGGATTCCTCTTCCTTTTTGACTCGTGCCGCGTTGCGTCTCCAACCAGTCCTGACGTATAGCTGACGTGCTACTCGAGCCGTTGCCACACGCCCTTCTAGCTTCTCACTTCCCACATGTATATTATTTAATTATTTTACCTGCTTTTATTCTTTTTTATTTTAAACTTGGACTATGACCTCAGGATTTGATCCTTTTGTATTGTTATTGTTTTTATTTTTGTGAATAATGTACCATCAAAGCCCGAGTGCCTGCTTAGGCAGGCGGGACGGGAGTATATCAATAAAGTATGCCATAAAACCAAGTTCCGGTTATAAAAATAATTCATTCGACTCAGGGGGGGCTCATCTAGCTCTCCGATTACTTTCAGCCAGGATGACGTAATCGGCTGGAAGGCGTTGAAGTTTTGACAGGAGTGACCAATCAGGGTTACATAGGGAAATCGCGGAGCTTCTTAGAGGGATTTTCTTATGTAGAAGGGAGTAATATAAGACGCGGAAGGGAAAATATAGACCTGTGAACTTACCTAAGCAACAAATTATATATTTAAATATCAATACTTGTGATCTATATAGGTGCATTCAATTTTTTAACTTCTGATGGGTTAAAACTGATTAAAATTTTTCATTGAATTAAATTATGAGTATCTTGTTTTCCATCTCATAAGCAACTTGAAGAACAATTTTATAGCTTACCAAATAGTGGATTAAATACAAACTATGAAATTTAAAACTGATTCCTATGCATAATTACGGAGGTTCATTACTTAAATCAATAGTGATCGATTTGTAACAATATTTTAAAAGTTAAACAAATTCCCACTATCTGTATTTTAGAAAATTCTAAATACAAAGAAAATACCGTTTTTAAAGCAGTATTTAGTTACAATCCGATACTTGTAGATCACTAAAAAATCCTCAAATTGTGAGCTATTTTTGGGTTGTTCTTCTTTTGTATGTTTTGTATAAAATTGATTACGCTATTATTCGCTTTTATTACTAATTTATTAAAATTCAAAGTTAGTTTATTAGGTACTAATTAATCTGATCTCACTGAATTTATTATTCTAATGTATCTTATATTCTGATTATGATTGTAGTAACACTGATCTATCTAAGACATATTGATCAGTGTTAAAACAATCACATAATCAGATGATAATAAATGATCACTTAAATTCTAAGTGATAATAACATGAAGAAAAAATCAAATAATCTGTTGATTTCTAATTCAATTTTGATTAAACATGACAAACATGAAGGATATAATTTATTGGGTATAAACCTTCACCAACTTATCGACTCCCACATACGATCGCCGAAAGAAACTCGAACTGAAACAGTTAGTTTTGAAGTTGGATCAGTGTTCCAAAGTTACGATATGATCATTTTATAAGATCTCCAAGGTGAGGTCACATTGATCCTGTTTTAGTGTAAAATTTGAATAGTCTTCAAATTAAAAAATGATACATAATAATAATTAAAAAGTATTGCTAAGCTTTAATAATATAATCATTGAGTCTATAAATTGCTTTTAGTATTTTATTTCAACTCTTTTCAGTTTCCATGAAGGGAGCTAGAAATATACTGTCCCTCCCAAATCAAAATTGCTTTTAATCTAAAAGAAATTAATATGTTCCTAAAACCAATCTATGGATTCCTCTTGCCTTTGGGACGATCTACTTCGGTTTCTTCAAATTAACAATAGATAATTCATCAACATGAAGCTATAATATCAATTCAATCTAAAACGAAAACCCTTTTAGATTCATACCTTAAATGCTTCAAAACTGAATTGTTGAATCAAAGTTTAAATTTCCCTCTCTCCTGTCAAAAAAATCCCTATTCTATCTGACCCAATTAAGGACCCAATCGAAGGAGAAGCTGGGGTATCACGCGAATTACGTAATCGGCTGGAGAGCAGTACGTCACACGAATTTTCGTTCCTATGTGAAGAGCCAACCTTATCTTATTCTATTAACCTTAAATTCGACTGTGCTATGAATTGAATTTGGTCAAATGAATTGAATTTGGTGATTTCAAATCAGATGTAATGATTTCTCCACCAACTTTTTACTCTGCTTCGAAAAATAACTTTTGTATAAAGACTTATTTGGTTTTCCTTACAATGCGCGCTAAAAAAATATACTTTCTCCAATTCTAGGTCCTTGAATTGTCTAAAACTTCTACTTGGCATTATGAATTCAACCAGTCATGGTTTCACAATTTAATTAAAGTGAAGAAGAATTATTTTAAAGTCATTTTATGAAAAACATTATGAAATTTCTAAATTTCAAAGTGAAACCGGCACCTGAAGATATTAATTGATTGAGCTCATATTTTGGATTATTAAAAGCAATGATAGTCCACAACTATTTTCCACAGTAGGGGTTTTCAATTTCCTAAATTCGTGTTTTTCGCTCCACCCTAATGCTTATAGACTACAAGCCCGTGTCGAAAAATGATGGGTCATTTGAACCACCAGAAGACCTATATAGAATGATATAAGGGCATAAAATAATAAGATTCAGTACTATGCCGTCACTTGTAAACTGTCCAACTGAGTGCCGGTGAGAATTCAAAAGCACAGGTAGAGTGAGTACATTTTGGTCATGTATTTTTGTACGGCATTCTTACCATCAATAGATCCAAGAAAAATAATGGGAAAACACGCAGTGCCGTACAAAAGTAGTGCGCCACCAAGTCGGAATTTTTGTATGATTTTCCGCCGATTTTTAGGGTAAATTTGGTCATTTGATTGTGTACGGCATCGGTTCCATACAGTTTCAAAACCTCTTCTAATCCATAATTCCGCAACGCCGTACAAAAAATCATGCGACAAGGGGGGGAAATCGAGGGTTGCAATTCCCTCCCTTTCGGTGGTCTGGGGGGTGATTTGACACAACATAAAATTAATTTATTTTGAAAGTATTTCATGCATAGATAACATTTTCTCACATGCCGTACATTTTTGTTGGTCCAAAGGTCAGTAGGAGTATATGACCAGGAGTGTACAAAACTGTTGATACTGACATTGGCAGTTTTCAATTCTTGAATATAATATACACACTGTTTCACTTCAGATAGACGGCATAATGATTAATGCATATTATCAGTTGTTCTCTTTAAGAATATGTGAATGCCGTATTGTATCAGATGAACATAAAATACCCCTGAAATGGTAGTGCCATTTTCATCAGCCTGAAAATATGGTTTGCATTAAAATGTACGGCATCATTTTTTTCTGAATTATTTACCTGAATACTATTTAAAACCACGATAATATGTAGAAAATTGCAAAATTTCATTTATCTATGATTATTGAAACTTTTGAAATATTCGAAAAATTTCATTTTTTGTATTTCTCTGTAATTTTTTTTAGAACAGTTTCTTTTGAACGGCAATATTATATGACAATTGTATTTAACTATACCATGTTGAAAAAAAAGTTGCCGTACAGGATCAAATGACCTTCCAGCTTTATAAATCAAGTATATGATGAAATTGAGATAATTATTAATATATACATACAAATAAACAATAATTTTTTGACGGCATTAATTTTAATAGTGCATTTGAGTGCTAGATAATATTTTGGAACCGATGCCGTACTTTTTCAAATCACCCCCCAGACCACTGAAATGGAGAGGGTTGCAACCCTCGATTTTTCCCCCTTGTCGCATGATTTTTTGTACGGCGTTGCGGAATTATGGATTAGAAGAGGTTTTGAAACTGTATGGAACCGATGCCGTACACAATCAAATGACCAAATTTACCCTAAAAATCGGCGGAAAATCATACAAAAATTACGACTTGGTGGCGCACTACTTTTGTACGGCACTGCGTGTTTTCCCATTATTTTTCTTGGATCTATTGATGGTAAGAATGCCGTACAAAAATGCATGACCAAAATGTACTCACTCTACCTGTGCTTTTGAATTCTCACCGGCACTCAGTTGGACAGCTTACAAGTGACGGCATAGTACTGAATCTTATTATTTTATGCCCTTATATCATTCTATATAGGTCTTCTGGTGGTTCAAATGACCCATCATTTTTCGACACGGGCTTGTAGTCTATACCAGACCTATCAGTTTTATAGAATAAATGCAGAAATCGAACGATTTTGGACGCAAGTTTAGAACTGCTGATGCGCCAATTTTTAGCGATAAAAGCAACCCTAAAACAATGTTAAAAGTGCCGTTAAAAACGCCAAATGTGCCGTTAAAAACCCGAATCTCCCCAACCATCAGCAGTTGTGAACTTGCGCCGAGGAATCATTATGTTGTTTATCATAACTAACCGAAGCATTTGAGGAATCGTACTCTAGGTTCAAGGTGGAATCGATGTGCGATGTTTAATAAAACATTCATATTGGTGGAGGAATAAAACATTAATTCACTGATATTGGCAACTGGATAGATCCGTTTGCTATTCATCATAGAGCATATATAAGTCAGAACACGAAGGGTTTTACCAGCTCTGTTTCTTTCAGCGTCTTTCGTAAAAATGAATGCTTTGTTAATCTCTCGACACCGTCTGCTTCAGGTAAATTTGGTTGATTGTTGAAGTAATAATTTTTAAAATTTCGTATGGTAATATTTTCATTAAGACTTGTGAAAACTGTGTTTTACTTCGAATGAAAATATTTAAAATATAATTTACATTTCAAAAGCCAAAGTTTACGAGACTCGTTAAACTACGTTAATAGTAAGACATTAATAAATGCCTTTAAATTTAAATAGTTTTGAAGGTCTTCATAAGTTAGTGAATGAACAATACGACGGAATCGTGATGTAAATCAATTTTAATCTCTGCACATTATAATTTTCCTAATTTTAAATAGACCATTTTTTTCTTAGTAAGGTTTCCTAAAATATATTGGAGTCTGGTAACCTAAGAGTATTTTATTCGCGATACAGATCTGGCCCTTTAAAAGCTTAATTTTATTCAGAGTACATTTAAGTTAATTAATTTGTGGTTTATATTATTCTTGTGTATTTCAGTATCAATTCTTAACCATTTCATAGAGGAATGCTAACTATTCTACATTTAGTATAGGTAATATTGGCATCTAGTATTTTAATTATTTTTAACTAGGATTACATTTTGGGGACTTAAAATATCGTATTTTTAATCTTTCGACAAGTTTTTTTTATTAGATCACGTGTAATTCCACAATCACAATCAATCAATCTTTCTTCTAGGTAACATCAGTGTCTGTCAAAGGACTAGCAAGTCTTCAACCTTTTAGTACCGAGGTTGAAAAGCAGAATCTGAGAGTTCGGCCCACTGATCCAGGAGTGAAGCCATTCTCTGCTATCCCAGGGCCACCTACTCTTCCTGTCATTGGAACTCTCTGGGATTATTATCGAGGTGAGATCAATGCGATTTTGACGATATTCAGATTTGAGAATAATTTAAGGTTCTTAAAATCAGCATAATCTACATTAAGTGTGATTATAATTTAAAGGGAAAGGCAAACATTTAAGTTGTCTTTTCCTTTGGAACGTATTGAGTTAATATGTTAGTGTTTACAAAAACCCTTTTATACGAGACTGCAACATAAGTTGACCCTATGACTTAGTAACATAACATAAGTAAACAAAGTAGTTCCCATCGCGGTGTCTGAATTTCGAGTGATATAAAGAACGTCAATTTAAAAACATGATTATTTTGTTAATATGCTGTAACCAGCTCATAACTTTTGACGCTGTCTTGAGTGTCTACTAGAAATTATAACACCTAAAATAGGGTTTAACATTTTGGGTCTGGTTTGTGTTTGCTGGTTTTTGTTAGGCTGGGTTTGGTTTTTCCACCGACCAAGATATCGGGATTTTATAAACAGTTCCAAGATTCCTGGGGTGAATGGCTCTGCGAACTTGAAGGGCAGAGTACCCATTAGCGTAACGTAATATTTAGTTTTAGATGATCCAGTTTCTGCTGGTGAATAGAGTAAAAACTATATGATCCAAAGTGTCTCTAGCAGGAACTGGATCAAAAACTCTGTAGTTAAAGAGCACTTTCGATTATCTGACTAACTTTAACTTGAAACACTTCCAAAAGCCACCAAAACTTGTACAAAGGGTGCATATTAGATATAGATTTACTATATTACCTATTTTGGATTTTTGTACAAAACAATTTCAGGCATTTTCAGGAAATACTAAGTTATGAAATTTTGTGTCATGGTGTAATCTCCGTGACAATGCAATATTATATTATCTAGTAAATAACCATGCTCTAAAGATAATTAACCAAAGTTTTAAAATTAACTATCCGTTTAATATAAATTTGAGACGCTTCTGTAAAGTCTAGGGCCCCGAAAAATTGTACAATGTTGTATTATATATCATTACTGTATTCAATCTTCAACATATAAATTTCCCATTAATTAAGGTAATTAACTAGTATTTTAATTAAGAATTGAAGTTTTCAGTAGAATAAGAAAGTTAAACGTTGCCCCTTCGCCGGCGAACATTGTCCTCTAGCGCAGTGGTTCTCAACCTTTTTCACGATTGTACCCCCAAAGGAAAAATATATTTCCCTGCGTCCCCTCGCATGCAGTTGCAGCTAGTATAGTTGAAATATCACTTTAGTTTAAATCATAGGTTCCCAAATTTTTGGGACCACCCCCCCATTCTCAAGAAGAAAATTTTCCACCGGCCCCTTACAAATTTATGCCCCTAATTTGCTTACGTTTCATAGAATTTTATACCAACGTTCTGTTATCAAAAGAATTTAATTTATAACCAAATAAAATAAAATTTTGCAAAGCTAATATATGGACAATATTCAAAAGTTTAGTTTTCTATGAACCTTAAAATTTAAATTAAAACAATTAGGATAATAATTCGATTCAAATAAAATTCTTTACCTAATTTTGAATGTACTGAAACCTCTTGTGTGATACACAGGGCGTATACCCCGTTTGTTACCTCCAGATTACATTTGGCATCTCCGCCTGGAAATTTCAAAATTGCTTAAATTATTGTTATATCAAACCATAGGTAAAAGAGGGGTCTAGGGGTTCTCCCCCGGGAAATTTTTAAATTCCAGCCTATTAAAAAAGTGATTTAGCTACTTTTACAGTATTTTTGAATGTATTTTTTATGCATAAAAAATGTCATTGAGCTATAGTTTAAAAGTAGTAAACCCTAATAATGTCTCCCAATTTCCTATGAACTCATCACCGCCCCCTCTAGAATTCTTCAACGACCCCTTGAGGGCGGTACCACCCACTTTGGGATCCACTGGTTTACATATATTACGTAAATATACTACATATACAAATCGAAAAAACAGTCTTACTTAACTTTAACCAAAGTTGTTCAATCTTATTCATTCGTTATATTTTAAAATATATTTTACTTGTTTAAATTTACGTGAAACACACTAAAAAATAAATTCAAAAATTATTGTCAAGAGGATAAAAATATCCATGAAATATTGAATGATAGGAGGAAGGAGCTTTTTAAAGAAAACAAATTATTTGATTGGGCAAAATTCGGTTTTGATTGGTGTCAAAATGTCTGGGAATTTATGATAGTAAAAATGAAACGCTATAAAAAAAACTCTAAAAAAATCTTTGAAAGTTAACAAATAAATAATTCGTGGCGTACCCCTTAAAAGCTCTCGGCGTACCCCCGGTTGAGAACCAATGCTCCAGCGCGGACACAGTTAGCGTTCCTGCCCATGCTTTCCTATGTACTTCTGGCTTCTCATGTATCTCTACCTCCCCTCCTACCTTTGTATACGGATTTTGGAGACACCCTGTATAGTAATTTATACGTTGTTTGACGACATTAATGAAAATTTTTTAGAAAGTTTTTACTCGTCTGTTCAAGGTTTTGCAAGACCTTGCAATTCAGATTCCCCAGTCATCCTCCTCAACATTCTTTGTCACGATGTTCATTCGTTTGTGATAGCCTAATCAATGTTTTTAAATATTTTATTAGTAATATGATATTATCAATTATGATTTGATGGTATTGCTATTATTATTAGTGTTTTGACAGAAATTAAGAGAAGGGATTTTTCAATTTAAAAAAAATAATAAAGATAACGTGCTTATAATAAATGAAGTATGTGTATCTGAAGATAGAATTTAAGAGTAATTTATTTTCTTTCAAGGTAAATACAATCTGCAAAAGCCGTGCGAAACTTACTCCACGTTTTTGAAAAACTACGGTCCTCTGGTGAAAGAGAAAGTGTTCTTAGGACACACCCTAGTCCATGTGTTCCGTCCCAGGGATCTAAGAGAAGTTTATCGGAGCGAGAAGGGTGCTGGTCGATTTCCCATTCGACATAGCCATCAAGCCCTAATGAAGTATAGAATTTCGAAGAAAGAGTTGTATGGCCATATAGGTGTTGCACCCAGGTATATTTCCCCACTAATAATTGAATTACTTGTTTCAAAAATCCCTGTTTTGGGAAAAACTTTTTAGAAACTTGCTACATATTTAAAACGTCATATAATTTTCGTTTATATAAACAAAACACAATTGAGAGGAATATTCAATGCCTTAGGTATTGCAACTGTATGCCAGGCACTTTCTTCACAAATTTGATCAAAGTTGGTACACGTCCTAAAAGTGGGATGAGTTAAATATAAATGCAATACTTAGAATTCATCCAAGGAATGAAGTTCCATGGAAACATCTGCAGTAGAAAATCTCAATTCATTGGCATCTGTTTGATTATTTACCAGTTCTTGCACCTAAAGAAATTACTGCCTGATCATTGGAACACCGTCAAACGAACTGAACTCCATTATTCGTTCGAGCTCTTGATATTCCGCTTTTAATACTGATCTCAAGGTTTGAGAAGGTGTTTCAATTTTGATAAAGGTTTAGGAAAAATTTGCGGGCATACTGCTGTACCTTATGACATAAGTATTTTTTACTTAATTATGTTTTGATATTTAGACGGGTCTTAGGAAAATCGCTGTTTGTAACTTCCACCTTCTTCTACGTTACGTCAAGTGCATCTGCACTCTCCATTCTAAATATGCTTGTCTAGGTACCCCTATAACGAACCTGTCGTTTTTTAAAGATAGTTCTGAAACCCCCTGTATACAGGGTGTTTACAGGGATACCTAACCAGGGATATACCTAACCTTTACCAATTCTATAAAGGTTAGGTGGTCGCAAGTGGGGTTTAAGGGGGTGAAAATCACGGGGTAGCATTAGCAAAAAACCCCTAATATTTGGACAGAAAGATATAAAATTGTTAGATTCCGGCATTTATTACAAAAAACCATTTATAATTATCGTTTCTCTAAAAATCGCATGCAAATGTTTATTCAAAAACAGACAAATAAATGCAAGAAGCATGCGTTGTAGGTTGATAGACTGAAGTAAAAAATGTTCCGACGAAAAAATCTTAATACTTGAGTCTTACCAAGGGACAATTATAACTTTAACCCTAAATTTCGCAGTAAATTTGCTTTTCACAGCAAGATTCGTGCCGGAATCGAACAATTGTATCTCTTTCTGTATAGATATGCGAGGTTTTTTTGCTAATTTTCACTCGTGATTTTCACCCCTTAAACCCCACTTGCGACCCCCTAACCTATACCAATTCTTGTTCGTCTTGATGTACCCTACCTCCCTAGAAGTTATGAAACACATATTCTGAAACACCCGGTATAAGTAAGCATGGTCTGTTAATCCCAAAACTTTTACCACGATGAACCAAGCTACCAAATCTTTAATTTGTTCCTTAGAGCATCATGTTCCATAGCCATCCAGACGGATCTACGCTATTCACTGTATTTAGTTCAATATGTGCTGCTATCAAAGTACTTATTTAGAAACATTTATAAAGTGTTTTAGCAGAGCTTTTCTCGGAGATAACTTCCGAAGCTCTTGAAAACCTCCAGCTGAGATCCAATGAATTTGATGAATACGATGATGCCAAAAAACATTGGAAACTATCCATAATATCTTTGGAAACTCCAACCACGGCTTACTAGATGTACGGCTAGCTGAGTACGGAAATCATTAAAAATCTGGATGGCAATACTGGACAAACTGGCAAAGCATATCCACAGTGTTGAAGGCGGTGGGTGATATAGGTAGGACTTGTGGCGATCCAAGCGGGAAGAGTTGTCAAATGGTTTTCATCACCTCCAGCCATGGACTGGTTTCGTCCTTGTTAGGACTCATCAGCACGGCATAGGAAGGTAACGGCCACTATCTTGCGTTACCTTCCTATGCCGTGCTGATGGGACGAAACCGGTCCAAGACTGGAGGTGACGCTTAAGAGTTGGAGTTTACAAACCTTTTCCCAAACCTAGGTGATGGTGAAAAATACTCCTTTACTTATCCATAAAAACTTTTTTGCAGCAACGGAGAAGAATGGTTAAGTTACCGAATGCAGTTCATTAAGGATTTACACCCTATTGGCCAAATTCGCCCTGCTTTTGAAGAGATCGCGGATGATTTAATCGAATATATGAAATCGAATCTCGACCATAACGGAGAAATCCCCGTGTTCCCCGCTCTTTATTACTACACTCTAGAAAGTAAGAACAATTTGATATATTTGTAATTATTTTTTCAGTTTGCCAATTTGCTTCATACAAGAATTCAATCTTTTATCAATAACAAATTAATGGAGCGTTGCATTTGGTGAAGCAAGTGCATATTTTGACAGAACCCGAAATGTGGTGATATGGGATAGGGGTGTCCCCGGTGAAAAAGAAAAATATTATTGAATATGTATTAATTTTTAACATTACTATTTGATATTCACATGCAGTCCAATAGTTACTTCATAACAATATTTAAACCGATCCTTTTTAATTTGTCGGACCAGTGATTTTTGTTGCGGACCAGTAAGATTGGCAAAGCACTAGTCCGCAGGACCAGTGGTTTTTTCCCCAATTTCTAACGCTGGTGATAGGGAAACTCTAAACATGGAATCGTTGCTCAGAGTATAAAATACCACTACTACCAGAAACAAACTTTCATACCTAAAAAAAGGTATTCTGAGTTAAATACGTAGAAATCCTTTGGTGGTGAGAAGGAAATGAGGGGCTAGTTTCTTGTCACACCTCAAACAAGTGATTTATTACGAGACCGACCATGGAAGGGATGTAACTGTTCCTCTGAAGCTGCCTTTTCTGGTAATGGGTAAAACATACTGATGTCCAGTAAAAGGGCTCATTTCGTAAATAATTGTCATTTCGTGCGTTGAAATCTAAATTCTACTCTAAAAAACGAAGACACTAGTTTAAAACCATTCTATTCTTTTAAAACTAAACTGTTTATTAGTTGTGCGAATTTGACTTGCGGCAAGATTTATGTCAACTATTCGAGGGTTTAAATTAGAATCGAAGAACTATTTTCGATTAACTACTTTCGTTTTTTCTGACCAAGTTTGAGAAAAATTTTGAGCAATTTTTTTCTTTTAGTCATCTCAAAGTGTAAGTTTAATTATAACAATCCTGTATTTTAGTATTAATTACTGCAAATATTCAATGCAAAATAACTTCAGTCTTAATTTTTTTTCCAGGCATTGGAATGTATGTTTTAGGGACGCGTATGGGATGCTTCGACCAGAACCGTGGAGATGACGTCACCGGGCTCATACAAGCGGTGCACGATTCTCATTATGCGATACACCAAACGGAGCACAAGCCCTACATTCTGGCCCGAAAGGCACGCAAGACTCTGGAAATCTCTCAAGACTATATAGCCCAGTAAGTACTTAAGTCGATATTCACTGTAAATGCTAGTCTCATTGAAAAGTAGATGCACTATTCATTCCGGAAACTAAATACCGTATACTCGACAGCAACGTTTCTTGAACCCAGTACGTCACAAATGCAACTTAAGTTGCTGTCTAGTATAGTAGGGCCTGTCTTTTCCCATTAGGGACTGACTCACCCAATATGTGTAAAAAAAAATAATTTTTTAGAACATGCAGTTTTTGAAGTTTTAATTTTGAGGGCTTTTAAATATTTAATGTTAATGAAATGAGTGTGTACTTGCATAATTTCTTTGAAGATTAGAGGGATTTTAAGTATGGCTAATCACAATTTTATCTATATATCCAAGCCACTCTGCAAATGTTGAGCATTTTTTATAAATTAAAATTTTTAAAATGACCCAAGATTTTTTTTTAAAAAATCAAATAATAGTAATCGAGACTTATGATACATGTTTATAGGCTATTTTTCAGTGCTGAATACGAATATTCCAATTAAAATTTTAAAATTTTAAAAATTTAAAATATCAATTTTTAAAACATTTTTGAAAAATTGGATATTTGAAATAATTAATACATTGCTCAAAACCCCAAAAACAGCAAAAGAATTAATCTCAATGGTTTTCAATTAAAAACAGCCTAAATAATGACAAACTAAAATTGGACGAAAATCGGAACATAAAAAGTTAAATTTTTTTCAAATTTTCAATGTTTTGGGCTCAAAAATAGACTTTTTTTAAAAACTCCTGTTAAAAACGTTTGAGGCATTTTCCAAGGTAATTTTTCCCATGGATATTGTAGGTATATAGCTATATAACATAAAAAAATCTCAATTGATGATTAAATCATGAGTTAATTAATTTATTAAAATGAACTTTGAAAATATAGGTAAAATCCTTCAGTCAAGTGAAACAGAAAATATACTGACTATATTTCGTAATAAATCATCTAAACAGTAATTAAATTTATAAAAAACAAAAAATCTTTTAAAAAATTTAAATTTTAAACAAATTTAAAGTTTTTAATTTTGTATTATAGGCATGCGATAGATTTCTATGGGCTATATTTTAGTGCTACTTACTAATATCAGGAGAACTTTTAAATAAAATTTCAAATAAGTGTGGAAAAATTAAATCATTCATCTTAATACTTTAGTTTTAAATGCTGAGTGCCGAATGGCAAATAAAGGGTCAACCTCGAAATACCAAAAATACTCTTATACCATAAATATTTTGATAGTTTTTTATATAGTTCATAGTGTAGATTTCAAAACCGGTTGATGCCACTCTGCAAATTAATGTTGAGCATTTTTTATAAATTAGTATTTTTAAAATATGGCCCAAAAAATTTTAAAAAATAAAATAATAATAATGGAGACTTATGATACATGTTTATCTGCTATTTTTTAGTGCTGAATACGAATATTTCAATTAAAATTTATAATAATAATTTTTAAAATAATTTTGAAAATTTGTATACATATTTGAAAAAATTAAAACATTGCTCAAAACAACTGCAAAAGAATTAATATCAACGATTTTCAATTACAAACAGCCTAAATAATGACACACTAAAATTGGACCATTAAAAGTTTAATTTCTTTACAAATTTCAATTTTTTAGTAAAACTTTAAAATTTACAATTTTTTTCTGAGCTTCTCTTAAAAATCATTCTTTGAATCGCTTTAATCCGAAGCTTCGGAATGTTTTGTATGTGGATTACAGCATTTCCCCTCTCCCCTATAGAAGTGACACATGAGGCTGCATGAAATGTTAATGCATGAAAATTTTAAAAAAAATTAAATTTTAAAAAAATTTTAAATTACGTAGTATAAGCACGTAAAACATGTATAATATATTGGCTATATTCTGGTGCTGTTTACAAATGTACGGCCATTTTTTTAATGAAATTCAAAATAAGAGTTGAAAGTTTGAAGCATTTCTCTTAATTGTTTTAAATGCTTCAATTTATTGAAAGGTTGGCCAGATATTCGTTAAAAGCAGTAAAATATAGCCCATAGAAATGTATCACTTGTCTATACTACAAAATTTAAAAAAAATTAAAATTAAAAATTTTTAAATTTGTTTAAAATTTAAATTTTTTAAAAGATTTTTTGTCTTTTATAAATTTAATTACTGTTTAGATGATTTATTACGAAATATTGTCAACATATTTTCTGTTTCACTTGACTGAAGGATTTTATCTATATTTTCAAAGTTCATTTTAATAAATTAATGAATTAACTCATGATTTAATCCTCAATTGAGGTGTTTTTATGTTATATAGCTTTAAACCTACAATATCCATGGAAAAATTACCTTGGCAAATGCCTCAAAAGTTTTTAACAGGAGTTTTAAAAAAGTCTATTTTTGAGCCCAAAAAAATTGAAAATTTGAGAAAAATTAAACTTTTTATGGTCAGATTTTCGTCCAATTTTAGTATGTCATTATTTAGGCTGTTTGTAATTGAAAACCGTTGAGATTAATTCTTTAGCTGTTTTTTTGTGGTTTTGAGCCATGTTTTAATTTTTTCGAATATCCAATTTTTCAATAATGTTTTAAAAATTGGTATATTAAATATTTTAAATTTTAATTGGAATATTCGTATTCAGCACTGAAAAGTAGCCAATAAACATGTATCATAAGTCTCGATTACCATTATTTGATTTTTTAAAATTTTTTTGGGCCATATTTTAAAAATTTTAATTTATAAAAAATGTTCAGTATCTGAAGAGTGGCATCAACCGGTTTTGAAATCTACACTATTAACTATCGGAAACCATCAAAACATTGATGGTATAAGCTATTTCGCACTTTTTTACTTGGCACCCTGGCTATGTTTTCGACCCTCCGAATAGTTTATAACAAAAATGTCATCAAAAGTGTTAAAAAAAAAGTGGATTCGCCCCTGGAAAACTGAGGCTGATAGGGGAAAACCAAGGTCGTATTTAGATTCAGGAGGAAACTTTACATAAGAATCTGTTCGAATTATGCCTGTCTCCTTTCTACCGTACGTTTTTTTTTTTGCTGTTGTGCTATGTAAAAGGGGTCTAAATTAACTCTTTTAAATTTCAAAACTCTACGCCGCAAAAAAAAATTGCATCTTGGGTAAGGGCGGTTCCAGACCAGATTTTCGGGGGGGAGGGCATGTCAGAGTCGGAGGGTATTACATTCGAAATTTTCAGTGCCTCAAAAAAATTTTTAAAGAGTGCTTGCTTAAAGCAGCTTTTAGGGGTTTATAATAACTTATATATAAGTTGGACCCTTTTTTGTAACACTACATTTCTGAAACTTAGTAAAATTAAGAAACTTAGTTTTGAAATGCTTAAATTTAAACTTAGACGTTATATTATTAGGGGAGAGTGGGTAATAAGATGCAAATGGGGGGGTAATAAGAAACATGCGAAATTCTACAAGATTTTCCTTAAGTTTATGAAGCTGATTTTTTTTATAGAATCTTTACTCATTGTTTCCTTCAGGTTCGAATGATTCCGAGGGCTTATTAAGAAACCCTCCTAACTATTCCCCCACCCGACTGTGTTTTTCACTAGTGTTTTTAATTAATTTCTTAGCCCAACGTGAATGTAACAAACGAATTTAACATTTTACTGTACTCACCACTACTTAAATTAAAACGCTAAATTGATAAAATATTTCAATAAATTATAAATTTCTCAATAAACGAAGTGATGAGTAAAAGTGTCTTACTACCCCACCGTTTTCAGGAAATAGAAGTACTTATGAACTTGATTGAATTGAATTTACCTTTTAACTTGATAAATAAAATAAAAACCAAAAAATATTGAGATTATAAAGAGAAAAATACGATTAATGTTTTTGAACAAAAATATTATGCAGTTACAGTAAAGCTTGTTTTTTCAAGGTTCCCTCTATATAATATACTCCCTAAACATAATCATACGTATTATAGCAATTTAAGGCAACTTGTTTGAACAATAATGCAGAAATTTATTTAAATTTACTTGGCTCTAGGGTGTCCCACTTACCCCATAATGAGGGTACCCAAATCTGTAGTAACCAGAAGCTCTTTAATTAAGGCCACAAACTTTGATTATCAGAAAAATTTGTTTTAACTTGTTATCGTCATCATAGAACTTTCCGATAGAGATCAGAAAATGCGGTAATACAACTTTCATCCACTTCGTAAGGATATAAACTTTCAGGTTTCATGCTACTTCGGTCCACCTAGCCCCTACACTAATGATACTAGGACTTGTTCCCATTTACCCCTGATTCCCAATTACCCCACCTACCCCTAGCAAAACAAGGTATAGAGTTAATAAAAACAAAATTTACCACACTCGGGAAACTCTTAATTCATACCAATATGTTAGTTTTGAGAGTAATAAATTGCTAATGTATTGTAAAATGTATTCTCTATTTTTTTTAAAGTATTTTCTGGTCATTTTTCTGATACATATCTACTTACACAAACCTTACTTATTTTACTTGATTTTCTCTGAAAATAATGAAAATGGCTTATTTTTTCAAATTTTAGGGCTGATGCGCTAAAGCAATTTTAAACTGATTTTAAAAATTGTGTTGCATTTTACTAATCTACCCAAGAAGAACGTTTTTTTTTGGGGGGAAAAGCGTTTTGAAAATCGAGAAAAGTTTTTTCGGCCCGCCTATTCGGTTACTTGATAAACCACACAGCCGCCACATCAGTCCCACCGATCGACTGTATAGCGACCACCAGCTCGACTGTATATATAGGATATATATATATATATATATATATATATATATATATATATAGGGGCTCGACTGTCGGTATAGGGAAACAGCCGATCATGCTTTTACTCGATAGTTTATTGCATTGTATCTTTCGTATTTATTAATTGGTTCCATGAACATTGCTTTTTTTCGTTTACAGTTTCGTCCTAAAGCATATGGACGATATTAATGAACTAATAGATCGAGAAAGTGAAAAGAACAATGATCAATTCAACGAAATGAGAAATTTTGACGACTTGGTCATCCAATTCAACTCCAATTTTGCCAGAATTGCAGACTCCTTCCTTTATAAAAAACTGAAAGAGGGTTTGTCCAAACGCATGATACTTCCTATGGCAGTGGATTTCATACAAGGAGGAATACATTCCGTAAGTTCGTAGAAAAAAATAGGCCCTTAATATTGGAGCACATTTTGAATTTATGTATGAATTCCCGATACACTAAACATGACTGCGGAAAGCTAAGGAAGGCCTCTAATATAGAATGCCTGTTGAAAAGTACAGTAGATAGTGAAAAGGAATTTTCCTTTAAACTTAAACTATATAAAAATGAAACTAATGGTTTTGTAAAAAAAATTTCGAAATGGTATCGGCTTAAAGCTACTTTAGAATAAAACCCGCAGCTTTTTTAAGTAGTAATGTAATATTTAAAAAAGCTGCAGGTACTGAACAAACATAAACACAAAAATAAAACAAGAGAAATATCGTGGAAGAAAATATTGGTGTATCTTGAACCTACGAACAAAAATTAGAAATCCTGAATGATATATTCCTTTGAAGTGGTGTAATTTCTTTCAGACGGCGCATTCCTTGGCATTTGCGTTGTATCATGTTGCTATGAATCCAGACAAGCAAGAAATTTTAAGAGAAGAACTAGTACGAAATTTACCAAATAAGACCGACAGAATATTTACAAGTCCTCCATCATCGAAATCTCGTTATGTGAACAGAATAATTGTAGAATCATTAAGGTAAGTTTTAAAGTGAATTAATGTGTATAAAATGGAAGCATTAAAGAGTGGCACTGTCTAGTTGCCCGGCAGATATACTCTAACTCTAGTCCTGTTTACCCGGCTCTTGCCCGACAACGGTTCTGATTGGAGCGCCGGGGCCGCGAGACCTACGGCGCATGCGCGAACTAGTGCCAACTGCCGGTTTTACCAAAACCCTCTATATACAAAGCCTGACAACTACGTCACTGTGACGTCAAAGGTGGCGGAAAATCTCTAAATTTCCCATGTTAAGTCTATGGAGCATAAAAACTTACTTTCTTAACTCCTCGCGTTATGTATGCCTTCAAGGCTGATAATACTGTTCTGGAAACTCAAAATCTTTCGTTTAGAATCAAAATTTTGTCCCATTTGTACAGTTTTTTTGTATTTTCATTCAGTGTTTTAGCCTTAAGACTAATATTCCTTTTAGTTCAGTTTGCAAATAAAGAATGCATGTCATGTAGGTTTTTCTCACAAAATTAAGTTTATCTAGATAATTAAAAAAAATTTTACTAGTAAAATAAAAAGTAAAATCTATTAAAAATTGAAACAAATCATTGAATTTTCGAATTCTTCCAACAGTAAACAATTTACTTAATTACAAGATTAAACTGATGAGAATCAAGCATTATATTTATTGTTGCGGGAAATACACTAGTAGCACTAAGTTCTAGTTAATTCTTCTGATTTGTATTTTTACATTTTTCTCAGATGGCATCACGTTTTTGTTTGTTGTTCCATCAATTTTGTTAAATTAAAAGACATTTTTGATACTTTATGCTTACATCAGATTTCTACTTATTAAACTCTGGTTTGAATAGCGATAGCCATCAAAAATTAATATCACGGCGTGTGTTTTTACATCGATACATTAATGTTAATAACAAAAACACGAATATTCCTTGACAGTGTTAAGAAGTCAAAAAATATAAATCATGGCGTCGTTTTGCATGTGACGTCAAAGGTGGCGGAAAGTGTGACGTCACCCGTCCGAGTTGTGAGGCCATTATATAGAGGGTCTTGGTTTTACAGTCCAAATAGACACTTCGTTAAAGAGTTGAGACACTTTCTTAAATTTGAATAATGTATCAGATCAGATTTATTGGCTTCTGGTTTTGATCTACTTGTTATTTGATTGTACATGTACTACAATTAATTCCTCCTTCTGCCCGACCACCAGTGTGCGGGGCCCCTCTCTCAATTTCTTAGTAACTGTAAATAATGTATACAGGGCGATTCAGATAAGCGTTTCATAACTTCTAGGGGACGTAGGGTACATCAAGATGAACAAGAATAGGTATAGGTTAAGGGGTCGTAAGTGGGGTCTAAGGAGTGAAAATTAGCAAAAAAAACTCATATCCAAGCAGAAAGAGAAAAATATGTTCGATTCCGGCATTTTTTACATTCAACCAATTCAAATTTTTCATGTAAAAACGAGATCCAAGTGTGTATTCTAATCAAAAACAGACCATTAAATGAAACAGGCATGCGTTGTAAGTTGATAGACTGAAGTAGAAACTGTCAGGACAAAAACATCTAAATACTAGAGTTTTGTTGGTTGTTTGGAGTTATATGGTGGCGCAAAGAGCTAAAGTCTGACCACGGCTTACTAGATACAGTGGAAGCTCTTATAACGACCTGCTCTTATAAAAATCCTCTCTTATAAAGACCCAAAAATTAGTCTCTATAAGAGCACTTTTGTGCTCTTATAAAGACTAATCTTCGAATGGATTCAGCTTATCGAATACTTTTCTGGATCGGTTTTTGTGCGTCACACCAGAATTAGCCAATAAACAAATATCAGAGTATGACAAACAGCACCAAGTAACGATCGCATCTTCTCACTTGCTTTCGCCCGGGGTAACCGACTACAATCCCAAACGAAACCTTTCGCTACCTAATGTCCTTGTTGATTTGAGACTTATTTATTATTATTATTAGCGTTTTAGTTTTATGTAAGCATCCGAACATTCTAAGGAAGCTAAGCTACGCAATAAATTAATATCAAAATAAAAATTTAATAGCAAACACAAATATTTATACTTTGTAAAATATTGATCTTAAATTTCATAGCAAAAAATAAGGTAATATAACATTAAATTGAAAGTATCAAGAATTCATAAAATAATAAATAATTGCTTAAAATGAGGAAAAATCAATTGGGTGATTCGAACTGTGTTCTAAATCCCAACGATCTAGTATCCTACTGTTTGGATATAATGGTAAAATATACAACCAAGGGTTTCAGTTAGTTGATTAAAAAAACGTATTACGGGTAACTGCAATTTCCATAATCCATCCCTTTGCCGACGATTGAGGGTTGGTGATCGTTTTCAGGTTTAGATTTCCTCCAAACTTTATAAACTAATCTACTAAAAATATATCTTTGAGGGAATCGAGTCCACCTACCCGAAAAGCATCAAAATTGATAGTTTAGTTTAACGAGTTTATTACTTTTAAACGAGTGATATTCTACACTCGAGTGTATCACTCGATGTTTGCTCTTATAACGACAAAAAACTCGGTACGGATTAATTACGTTATAAAAGCTTCCACTGTACTTATACAGGCTAGTCGAGTACGGAAATCATCGCAAATCTAGATGGCAATACTGGACAATAGGGTGGAGCGAAAAAAACTTTTTTGAAATTCAAAAAGATACCTATGGCAAAAGTGGTCTTATGTAATAAGATGAAAAACCGCGCAAAAATTTTTGAAATCGGTTAATATCTCAGTTCGCGCATCGAGCTCAAAGTTTATAAAAATACTCAAAAATGAACATTTTCCGAAATTTTTAAGATAACATTTAAATAAAATTTATAGAAATATTTTCGCTTGTAACCTCTTTATAAAAGCTCAAAAAAGTAAAAAAAGAAAATTTAATGATTATTTTTAAAATATTTGGGTGTGCAATTTTGCTTAAAAAATGCGAAATTTTCGAATAACACTGCGACAAATAAAAAATGGGTCAAAATGCCACAGAAACTTTGAAAGCAGATTCTTATGTAAAATGATCCCCTGAATCTGAATCCGACCCCCGTTTTTCTCCGTCAGCCCCAGATTTTCGGGGAACAGCCCCTCCCACTTTTTAACGTTTTTCGACGACTTTATAACTTTGAACTCGATTTTCAAAGTCAAAAAGCATTGCTTTAGTCTTCAAATTTCCCCCCAGGAGACGAGAAAGGTTCAAATTAATAAAATATGAAAATTTGTAACAAATGGATAGGTTTAAGGGGTAATTAACGCCCTAAAAACGTAAAAAAAATCGCTAAAAATAGTAGGATTTGTTATACCCCATTTATTTCACTTATTTTTGAAGCAATTCATTTTTAAAAGATTCTAACCGTTCCCCAAGGACCCAAATTTAATAATGATATGCAGCAATGATTTTTAGGAAAAGCGGTTGAGGAGTTATCGCCCCCGAAACACCCGCGGAGGGGTTCGGAAGACTCTCTGAATCGCGCTGGCGCACGCGCGATCAAGAAACATGGAACACCTTCATAAAACCGGCCAGTTACTATCGAACCAAAGAATTTCTACTTAGGAAAAACTTATAATATACGAAAAATGTCATTTTTAAAATTTTCAAAGCATGAATATAATTTCTTGAGCACGCGTGCGTCAGCGCGATTCAGAGAGTCTTCCGAACCCCTCCGCGGGTTCTTCGGGGGCAATAACTCCTCAACCGCTTTTCCTAAAAATTATTGCTGCATATTATTAGTAAATTTGGGTCCTTGAGGAACAGTTAGGATCCTTTAAAAATGAATTGCTTCAAAAATAAGTGAAATAAAAGGGGTATAACAAATCCTACTATTTTTAGCGATTTTTTTACGTTTTTAGGGGGTTAATTACCCATTAACCTATCCATTTGTTACAAATTTTCATATTTTATTAATTTGAACCTTTCTTGTCTCCTGGGGGGCAATTTGAAGACTAAAGCAATGCTTTTTGACCCTGAAAATAGAGTTCAAAGTTATAAAGTCATCGAAAAACGTAAAAAGTGGGAGGGGATGTTCCCCAAAAATCTGAGGCTGATGATGGAGAAAAACGGGGGTCGGATTCGGATTCAGGGGGTTATTTTACATAAGAATCTGCTTTCAAAGTTTCTGTGGCATTATGACCCATTTTTTATTTGTCGCATAGTGTTATTCGAAAATTTCGCATTTTTCAAGCAAAATTGCGCACCCAAATATTTTATAAATAAACATTAAATTTTCTTTTTTTACTTTTTTGAGCTTTTATAAAGAGGTTACAAGCGAGAATATTTCTATAAATTTTATTTAAATATTATCTTATAAATTTCGGAAAATGTTCATTTTTGAGCATTTTTATAAACTTTGAGCTCGATGCGCGAACTGAGATATTAACCGATTTCAAAAATTTTTGCGCGGTTTTTCATCTTATTACATAAGACCACTTTTGCCATAGGTATCTTTTTGAATTTCGAAAAAAAGTTTTTTTCTCTCCACCCTACTGGACAAACTGGCAAAGCATATCCACAGTAGGGTGGAGCGAAAAACACTAATTTTCGAATTTGAATTTTGGTTAGCACCAAAAACTTGCCTTTTAGTGCCCTAAGTACACCTGTAAAATTTTATCAATTTTAAACAACTCCTTCAGGTCTCTACCAGGGCTTTTATGTTTTCAAAAAATGGGTTTTTGCTATAAATTTCGCATTTAAATTTTTTTAAGCAAAATCTTTTTGAACTTTTGTATTTATAATATAATATAACTTCCTTTATCATATCAAAACCTGTATAAAAAATATAATTATTTTTGAAGCGTTTTTTTTTATTTTTTTATTTTTACGGATTTTTTATTCCTATCGTCAGTATACGAAGTTACGTAATCACTCTCCGCGGCCGTCTCCTTTTTCCCTGGAGTAAAGACTTAGGGTTTTGTTTATATTTTTAGTTTCAGTTTGCAATTTTGAAGGTCACTTTTCATGTGTGTTTAAGGTTTATCTTGAATCAATCCAAGAGAGAATATCGTAGATGATGCTCCTTATTGGTTGCGGGGATATGTGATCACTTTAGCTCCCTTGAAGTATTGAACTTCATATAGTTTTCGATTCATCTATAGCATGAGTGCTAGTGGAAGAAAACCAAAGTTAATGATTACTAGAAAGGCATTGGAATGTCCCATATTCGGTGCTCCTTCAGAAGTCAATGAAGCTGTGTTGCCTACGATAGCTGATGTCATAAGATGTTATTTGTATACAAGACATGATTTGAAAACCAGAAGCAATGGAAAAGATATTCCTAAGTCAGAGGTGATTCAGGTCCTCAGAGCAAAGCTTGAAGACATTTGGAAAAAAGCGTCAATTCCTGTACTTACTTCCAGACGCATTGATAAAATGATAGGTATATAAGATAGGTATATAGATAAAATAAGGTGCCTCTAATAGAACATGAGTTTCTTTTGGACCAAAGGTCATCGAGAGAGATGGTTACCTTTTTGGATTTCTCACAGGTACATTTATTAATTGGCTCGCATTTGCATGCTGAAATGTCAAACAGTTTACTGACCGCTTCATCTTGGAAAATTTTTACCTTCATTCTGTAATTATCATTCCTTTTAGATTTTGGGAATCCGATGATGTTTTGGTACTTTGAAAAGGAGTCTTCTATCATTTTATCAATGCGTCTGGAAATAAGTACAGGAATTGACGCTTTTTTCCAAATGTCTTCAAGCTTTGCTCTGAGGACCTAAATCACCTCTGACTTAGGAATATCTTTTCCATTGCTTATGGTTTTCAAATCATGTCTTGTATACAAATAACATCTTATGACATCAGCTATCGTAGGCAACACAGCTTCATTGACTTCTGAAGGAGCACCGAATATGGGACATTCCAATGCCTTTCTAGTAATCATTAACTATGGTTTTCTTCGACTAGCACTCATGCTATAGATGAATCGAAAACTATATGAAGTTCAATACTTCAAGGGAGCTAAAGCGATCACATATCCACGCAACAAATAAGGAGCATCATCTACGTCTACGATATTCTCTCTTGGATTGATTCAAGATAAACATTAAACACACATGAAAAGTGACCCTCACAATTGCAAACTGAAACTAAAAGTATAAACAAAACCCTAAGTGTTTACTCCAGGGAAAAAGGAGACGGCCGCGGAGAGTGATTACGTTATTTCGTATATTGACGATAGGAATAAAAAATTCGTAAAAATTAAAAAAAAAACGCTTCAAAAATAATAATATTTTTATACAGGTTTTGAGATGATAAATGAAGTTATATTTGATATTATAAATACAAAAGTTCAAAAAGATTTTGCTTAAAAAAATTTAAATGCGAAATTTATAGCAAAAACCCATTTTTTGAAAACATAAAAGCTCTGGTAGAGACCTGAAGGAGTTGTTAAAAATTGATAAAATTTTACAGGTGTACTTAGGGCACTAAAAGGCAAGTTTTTGGTGCTAACCAAAATTCAAATTCGAAAATTAGTGTTTTTCGCTCCACCCTAATCCACAGTGTTGAAGGCGGTGGGTGATATAGGTAGGTCTTGAAGCGATCCAAGCGGGAAAAGTTGTCAAATGGTTTTCATTGTTTAAAACTCGGCTAGCCTGAATGAGTATCTAGTAAGCCGTGGTCTGACCAAGGGACAATTGTAACTTTAATCTACCTACATTACTACTAATCTACTATTGGGTGGTAAGGGTACCGCGGATAGCGAAATTCGCGGATAACCCGAAAAAAGACTAAAAATGAGGTGAAAACGCGAAAAAAAATATTTCAGCATAAAAACTATGCTCTATGTACAAAAACCATGATATGTAAAACTTTTAAAATATGGAGAGTACAGCAGAAACCTTTGCTTGACATCTAAATCACTAAAATAAAGAACAGTAAACTAAAAATAATTTTCTGTACTGTCAACAAAAGTGTTCGGTTTTCATGTGCGTTTCAAGTGTTTACTTTTTTAAAAAATCAGTAACTCTTTCTTCTTGCTTTGAAAACCTTTTCTTTTCGGTTGGTAATTAAACAAATTTTTTCGTGGCGCTCGCGGATAAGGTGCCCCCCCCCCCACTCCCCATGGTGAGTACTTTTGCACGCTAAATTTTAGAGACTTATACAAAGGATTTTAACGTTTGCACACCTAACATAAAAAGTATGGGTAAGGAATGTGAGCTTAAAAATGGGGGTCTAGGGGTCCTCCCCCAGAAAATTCTTTTAAATTCGCCCCTTAAAGTAGAGTTTTAGCTCATTTTGAGACTCTTTGGGCCGAACAGAACCGCTTCTTGTATAAGCTACACAATTTTCAAGTAAAATTATGTACTATTTATTGCTTTAAATAGACTATTGGCTTTAATAAAGTTTTTCAAAGAAATTTAACAAACTGATAATTTAGGGGGGGGCAGCTGCCCCTCCCTGCACCCCCCTGGCTACGCCCATGGTAATGCGTATGTTACTAAGGCGATTGCTAGGTGACGAGGTATCTGTTGTTATGGCGGTTGTTAGGTGTAGGGCCACTTGATTTCAAATGCTCCAATAGAAGAATTCCACGACCAGTTGTTTTTCTGTAACTATTAACCTTCTGTAGGGAAAAGCGTCTGTTGATAAGGAGTTGAATCCTTTAACCGTCGATTTTGAAAACTTTTTATACTGTTACGAGCGATTTAACGATTTGTAAAGTTAATGAAAGTTTTCCCGAAGAGGTTTTGAATTTACTATGGATCATTAAAATAACTCAAAATAATATTTTTTTACATTATATCTTAAACTTTGTAATACATTTTATGCTGAAATATATTCTTATTCTTCAATTTTACCCGTTTTCTAGGCTAAATCCTCCCACAATCGGAACAGGAAGAGTTCTTAACGAAGATTTAGTTCTAAGTGGATACCATGTACCAAAAGGAGTAAGCATTATTTAATACATGGCAGACTTTGTAGACCGAAAGAGGATTCCGCTTGAATTCTAGACAAAAATGAATGTCTATAAGTAATAAGGACAGTTTTAGGAAAATATTTTCATTTCCCCTGAAGCCTGTTATGACCACTCATTAAGTTAATAAACCATTATCAGACTAACTACATTTATTATAGATTTATAGAACTGTTGGAGGCATCTGACCAAATAAAATTACATGGATTTTCTGGAAGCAAATTTAACAATTCTTTGTTAAAACAAAACATCAGTTATTTTCTAGTGCATGAGGATCAAAACCAGAGATATGTTTAACTCCTCCGAGAGAGTATTTATATTCTTTCAGAGGAGTTGAAAATATCTCTGGTTTTGATCCTTCGGAAATACTCTTTAAAAAAACTAGCCTGGAATATTTTCACTCAGAATTTTTCACAATGGTTTAGCTTAAAAAATGCACAGTGTATAATGTTTAATATTTTCGATTACTAATAGACGACATTAGTGTGACGTCACTTGCTTGTTTGGAAACGTTGATTCTATCCGTGATTGGTTCCGTGATTGGAAGTAAATCCGTACGGATCCGTACGGAACCAATCACGGATGGAATCAACGTTTCCAAACAAGCAAGTGACGTAATGACTAATGTCGTCTATTAACATATGCTATAGTTAAAACCCAAAATAGCATCCTCATTTTTTTTTTCAATTAAATTTTCTCAATTTCTGTATATGTAGTTGATGCTATTTCCGTATTTCACTCCTAATAATTGAATTTCACCTCCTAAAAAAAGTCAAGGGGTATTTTTACTCCTCATAAAGAATCCTAGGAATAACATTGATCAAAACTGACTTTTACACCTCTGCCCTTGTACTGTAGGGGAGACTGTTGTACCTTCGGACACCTTATTTTAAAATTCGAAAATAAACTTAAAATTGTTTTGGAGGTCGATATTGTTTGCAAACGGATGCTATCTAGTTGCTAACGTGAAATCAGCTCTTAGAATTAAAATTTTTAAATAAATATAAAGATTTGTCTGTTTTCAGATGTTCAAAGTTACTTTTAGTGCATCACTACATTAATATTTTTCTTCCCCTTTAATGATACGATTAAACAGGATATATGTGGTGAATCCTCAAGATTTTGGTTATTTAGTTATATTAGAAGTAGACAGATTTCAATCCTTTTATTTTTTATAGTATTTTGAATTCCAAAACACTACGTTGTACCTTTAGACACGTTATTTATGCTTCTGTAGCAAACCGGCGCTTTGAAATCTGGTTTTGTTAATGTGAATACATATTAATGGCATGTTAAATTACTTCTGAACTATGTGTTTGGGGGCGATTACATTAGTAATTTTAGGATGAAATATCAGATTTGATTTTGTTACCTAAACTATTTTTTTTTTAATTTTTGATTCTACTTTGCATTTAATGTAAAATATAGTATAAAATATGTAGCACCGTTATCACTCCAGAAAAACTTAAAATATCTACTGAAGATTTGCAGAAGTCTAATATTATTTTTACGGTTTTGTATGAAGACGTGCAGGATATTAATTTGGATTAGTGAAACGATCTGATCAATCAGCATGATCAGAAACTATTGACCTTATTTTTCGATTTGAAAATTACAATTAATTTATGTATTTTCAGTAGAAAATTGAGTTTATCAATGAAGTTCCTTTAAACTTTAAATGATCATTTACATTAAAAGCTAATATCAATAAAAATTTTCATTTTTTCCAATTAATACTTTACTTTTAGTGAGTGTCCCCTGGCTGGGTCTGTCCATGGGGAGAATAGGTTAGTGTAGCTATGGACACAAATTTTTGTCAAGTTATTTAAATTGATTAAAAATTCAATTTTTAAAATTTGAGCTAATAAAAATATATCTATTTTCTAAGGTTAGGACTACAGGTTTGGCACTTTAAATCGTTGAATTGTGATTTTATCTATCTTAGAAAAATTGAAACGTGATTTTTGTATGAAGGTACAACAGTTTCCCCCTATAGTAATAACAGAATTGTTTTCAGACCAAAGTTATTCTGCACCACGAAATAGCTTCGCAGCTCGAGGATAACTATTCAGAGCCATTGCGATTTATTCCTGATAGAAAAATGCATCAGGGTGCTTCTAATCCATTTATAGAAACCAGCAGAAGAATGTGCATGGGGATGAATATTGCACGTTCTGAAATGAGTTTGGCCTTGATGAAGGTTAGTACGTCTTTTACAGTCAAGCAAACTAACATATTCAGCGTATATGATCTGTTCCCTGAGGCTCTATCACTTACCAAATCCCGAACAACCTGCTCATTCATTTTTTTTGTCTTTACTAGGGGTTCGCCGTTCTTTTAAGATCCCTTCGCGATCTCAGCAAGGGAAGCTTGCTTTTTTTTTCTTACCGTTCCCAGTACACCCCGCTGGTCAGCTAGTTCTCCTTTTACTTTTATACTAACTACTTATCACTCTTGATTGTAAGTAATTTAATCCGAATCATCCCCTTCAAATAAAAGTTTTGCTGAAATATTCCTTTCCTAGCTCATCAGTAATTTATTCGAAATCTTTTCCCGTAAACATATCCAGCAAATCTACTATGTAAACTACTACTACTATAATTAATTACTATCGTCAACCAACTAAGAGAATAAATATGCTCTTCAAAAGAACTTTAAAATTTAAAATGAAGCATCGTGTGTATCTATCTTACCGTCAAAAATAAAAGAAATACGACTCGTAAAACTCGCCAGTCTTAATGAATGGTCAAAAAGAAAAAATTGAAATTTGATTTCTTAGAAAACTCCAGAACTAGTTGGAATTTTTAAAAAACAAAACTCTAAACTGTTTATGAAAATAAGCGTATGTGTCTAAAATGTCATTTCTACCGTGATTAGTTTATCTTTTATAACGAAAAAAACGATTGGTGCAATTTATTTTAGGGGTGCAAATCTGCCAACCTGAAACCCAGCCATTGGTTTCGTTATGTTGATTACACTTTTGTCATTTGGAATCATGGCCTAGACACTTTACAAGAATTTCTTAACCATTTAAACAAATTTCACTCAAATATTAAGTTTACTCATGAGGTAGAGCAAGGCTTACTAGATACTATACAGGCTAGCCGAGTACGGAAATCATTAAAAATCCAGATGGACTTGTGGTGATCCAATCGGGAAAAGTTGTCAAATGGTTTTCATTGTTGAAAACTCGGATAGCCTGTATAGTATCTATACTTGATAAATACGAACGGTTCCCAGTACGTCACAAATGCGGAAGGAGAAATCGGTAAACACGAAGCCTGTTGTGTTGATAGGAGGAGTTTCGGTAAGCAAATCGTGATTGAAAAGCACTATAAATACATGAGTTTAACAAAATAATCATATTTTTAAATTGACGTTCTTTATTTCACTCAAAATTCAGACACCACGATATGAACTACTTTGTTTATTAGTGACGTCGTAGGGTCAACTTAAGTTGCCGTCTAGTATAGTAAGCCGTTGGGTAGAGTCACAGAGCCAGTTGGCTTTTTTGGACGTACTAGTGACAAAGAAAAATGATGAATCTCTTGGCCCTTCAGTTTACTACAAACCTACGCACACAGACTGCTACTTAATCAAAACCTCATATCATCATCCTCGTCTAAAACGTGGATTATTTAAGACCCTCATTCATCTAGCTAAAACAACCTGCGAACCCAAACTACTACCTCAAGAAATGGATCATCTAAAGTTTTCTCTTCAGGCCAACTGGTCTGTTTGTAAAACCAACTGGGCTCTCCACCCTAAGGGACCCTACAACCTCCCCTTGGTAATCAAGATTCAAGGTCAGGATCAGGAGTTGCCTTCCTTCCGTATGACCCGTTATCGGGGGGCAGGTGTTTATAGAATCAGGCACGATAAAGCGTTAAATTAACACCAGAATATCTGGGCACAAAAAGACATTGCTGACTCATGCAACCTGAAAAATCAACGGTTGCAGAACAAACTCTCACAGCCATCATCCAGTTTTCTCAGTTAACCTAAGACTACCAGACAGCAACGTTTCCTGACCCTATGACGTCCTTATGCGGAAGCACATACTGTGTAAGCAGGAAGCCTGTTGGGATGCTAGGAGTTTCGATACGCAAATCGTGATAAAAAGACGCTATACATACAAGAGTTTAAAAAAATAATCATATTTTTAAATTGCCGTTCTTCATTTCACTCGAAATTCAGACACTGCGCTGGTAACTACTTTGTTAGTAACGGGAAACGTTGCTGTCGAGTATAGTTGGAGAAGCCATCGAGATTTATTACTTCAATATAAACCTTACTAACTTCAATAGAAAGGAAGAGGGGTTGAATGTGCAATCCATTTGGCATTCAGCACTCTAATGCTACAGTAAAGCCTTTTCGGATAGCCAGTGTGACTAGCTTGGGAGTGCGGAAAATTCAGCGTCATGTCATCTCAACATTTAGCATCTAATATCTTTTTTGGCAACTTCATCTTTTTTGACGCCATCCTTTTAGCTTCGAAAGACAATCTACTTTTAGTTCTAAGAATTTTTATTCCTGCTAATGACCTCCGTAGCTGAGGTCGAAACGTTCGGTAATATCTTTTTAGTTTGGAACATGGCCTTAACATCCAGATAAACTTATCTTTATTACATACAGACGCTGGCTGTGTAAGCCTACATAAGTTTTCTGGTAAATAATAAATTCGCATAACTATGTACTTTTGTAAAAACTAATATTAGCTTGGCATTTTCCTAATTATTCCAAATGGAGGAATTGGGTATTCGCTTACAAAAATTTGAGAGGGTGTGCGATTCGCTTATCTTTGCTGCCAAAGCGGTCAAAATTGACCTAAACTAATATTTGAACGTCCTTCCATCAATACGAATACCCCATTGACAAGTCCTAAAACAATGCTGAGCTTGATATCAGCGCATGAATTCACCATTAGGTATCAGAAAGTAGCATTCTGAAAAGACAAATAGTTTTTCTTGAACTAAATTCAATAACAAAACTAACTACATTGCACAAAAATTTACACAGCTATTAAGTTGTTGTATTTCACAAATTTCGATTATAAATTATTCAGTCTTACTATTAAAGCATTTTTTCATTACGTTACTTTCAGATCATCAGACACTTTGAAGTTTCTTACCATTACAAGAAAGTAGGAGTAGTAAACTACTTGGTCAACGAACCTGATGCACCTATCATACTGAGACTCAAAGAAATTCCAGACAATGTGGCCAAACAGGATGATGGTACGACTGAAGGAAACTGATCTCTTAACTAAGGAAATGTGAAGCTCAGAGAGTTATTTGTTTTTACTAATCTGTGTTGCGGTTTTAAATGTGCTTATTACTGTCATTTTAACAATCAAAAAATTTACATCATGGTAATAGCAATTAATAAAAATATTTCAATTAAGAGTTGGTTATTGCTTTTATATTTAGACTTAAGTATGAACTAAATGTAAATTTGAGCTGTGTAAACAGTATTTGAGGTACTTGGAGCAACGATGATCTTATTCCAATGCTGAGATCCTTTTTGTTGTAAAGCCCCTTAATTATTCTTGGGTTAAGACAGCAATAAAATATAATCGTGCATAATATTCGTATCAGAGATTTTAGAAAATAATCAAATTATCTCTTGATTTTTGTTGACACACATATAAACCAGTCTACGTCATATAAACCAGACCACACAGATTGGAAAGGATTTCAACATGAATTTAGGATAATAAATTTGGTTATATTTGGAAATTGAAGCGTTCCGTTAAAGTTAAAAATGGTCGTTTGTTAAAACATAAAAATTAACAACTTTACTTTTTCAGAATATTATTTGGGTGGGCCTTATTTATAAAGTTTGAGTGATTTTATTAGACGCCCCCACCAATTTGTTCCATCATTCAAATAAATGATTTTTGGAAACATTTTAGCTGAATCAAAAAGTATTATAATTTATATCCAATTTCTTATCTTCTAAATTTTTAATTTTCTTTGATTTTACATGTTAGAAGTGAAAAAAATTAGACATAATTATAAGAAATATTCAGGTAAAATTGATGCACATTTAATTAACTTTAAGTTGGAAACAAAAGCTATGTTAGCATTTGTACCAAATCTGTAAAGAGTTGTATTTTCTGATATTTGTGACACTTTTGCATGTTTTAAGTCATATGAACACCCTCAAGGGATGTTACGAATCCCAAGAGCATCATGAATCGCATCGGCATGAGTGAATCACTCTTGCTGTATAATTTGAGGGAATGTTGACTTGCCAAAATTTCAAACATTTAATTTTTTTTACACGATTCAATTTTATTTTCAACCTGAAATTTGGTAGAATTGTTTATTTTAAGAGTTAAGAAACTTAATATTTTTTTTTTGGTATAGGTGGTTATGATGCACAACAAATTTGAGAATAAAATTTCGAACAAAAATGGGTTCAATTTCAGGTTTTTAAGTTGTATGGATTTAGAGTTAAGGCGCTATAAATGCAAGAAAAACAACTTAACAAAATTTCTTTTGACAATTGTATTTCCTCCTGGATAATTTTCTAATTTTCATTCATGCTTCTCTGCAGAATTATCCAGAAAAAAATATTAATTTATGTAGAGGTATTGGGATAAGTTAAACCCAAACAATAAAATATTTTTTTTGTAGACTAGAACATGCACAAAAAATAAATTAGCATAAACGTCGTTATTTCCTATTATATCGTGGCCTATCATATTGCACACATATCATTTCACCGTCTCTGCCTGTAAAATTTATAATGCGAAGTAAAGGTGCAAATACATCTCCAACGATTTGAGACTCAACAATGTCAGTATAAAGGAATAACACACGATAATGAGCACAGGGGTTAGCAACTAAGGGACTTTCAACTACAGTTTCTACGTTTGGATCATTTGAAACTATTTCGGTGGGGTTAAACCCTAACATCTGCGACAAGCCATCATGCAAAATAACCCTTGCTTTTCCCTTAACCTTTATCTGCACTCTTTTAGTTGAGTCATTGAATTTTGAGGTAATCTTATCACGAAATTCTTCTAAGGTGATTGCTTTAAGAATGTCCGGAACAGTTTCGTGGAATCCGGGTGGAACTCTACGACCGATTTCTTTACCGTCTCCCAAGTCAAAACCTATCAAGTTGTTATTTTCATTTACATTATACCAAGTATGGGGGTAAATGAATTGAGTTAAAGCAACTTCCCATTCACCTTGAAGCTCGAGGGGGGCAGGTAAGCGAGTGATATAATGAGATATTTTATTTTCAGGAAAATATGCCATGGAGTTGTCACTCGGAAGTGTCAAGTACAAACTCATGTTGGTAAATGAATGCTAAGCAATAAAGACATGCACTTTTATAGGGCCGACAAATTTAATGCGGGAACCCATTGATTAAATTTATTAGAATATCCCTTGAACTTTACAAAGTATTCAACACGCTTCTTTTTAGTTCTCTTCTTTAAACCTTTTTGGATGGGAAAAGATTCTTTTAGTTTAACTTTTTGTAGTTCTTGTAAATAAAATGTTCCTAAAACGGGTTCTCCGAGCAAATCTTTTATACGATACACACAGGGACTTCTTTTCACGCACTCGGTTACAACAAATAGTTCTTCAGTCCAATTGGTTTCATATCCTTTTCTCAAAAGTGAGCTTCTTTTTAGAAATGCGAACAATATCCCCTACATTTTAAACACATGTATAGGGTGGGGATTTTTTTTCGTAAAGAGAAAACCAGACTTCCCTCTCATTGTCACTGTTCACCTCTGCAGGTGTTCGTTTTATAGAAGAGTGATATGTGTTATTATAACTTTTAACAATGTGGGCAAACATGATGATGGTACGACTGAAGGAAACTGATCTTTTAACTAATGAAATGTGAAGCTCAAGGAGTTCCTTGTTTTTAATAATCTCTGTCACGGTTTTAAATGTGACTATTGCTGTCATTTTAACAAAATATTTACGTCATGCTAATAATTAATAAAAATATTTCAATTAATAATTGTTTATTGCTTTTATATTTACACATATTTACACTTAAGCGTGAAATTAATGTAAATTAGAGCTGCGTATATGTTTAAACAAGTAATTCCAATGGTGAGACCCCCGGTTGCTGTAAAAAGCTCTTCAATTATTCTTGGGTTAAGACAGCAATAAAATTTAATTGTACGTAATATTCGTACACTAGAATTTTCAGAAAATTATCAATTGATTTTTGTTTACACACAAACTTATTTATTCCACGTAAATAAACTAGAACCACACAAATTGGAATGTATTTAAATATTAATTTAGGATAAAAAAAAACCTTTAAGTTATATTCGGATAATGTGAAGCGTTCCATTGAAGTCAAAAATGGTCGTTGTAAAACATAAAAATTAATTTCTTGAATTTTTTCAGAAATTTATAAAAATGTTTATGCATGCAAATTTATCAAAAAAGCCAAATTAAGTACATTGGTTACTCAAGCTTACGCATAGATTAATAGAGAAACATTTGTATCAATGCTGTTTAAATAGTAATTTTAAAAGTTGGTGAACATTGAATTATTAACCAACAAGTTGTTTCCTTACAGGTTTATAACAAAGGTTGAAGTAAAGCTAAGAATTTTAAGTATACAAAAGAAGACTAGAATGAAATTAGAGTAGTTTATTTAACATAGTGTAAAAATTAGTTTCTCAAACAATCTTAATAAAAAATCCCAAATCCATTGATTTCTAATGAAAAGGAGATTAAAATTTAAATTTGAAAATCTTTGTACAGCGAATTAAATCCTACTGATTAACCTATAGAAGTTAAATCGTTGATGCAGTAATTTACTAAATTAGTGCATTCATTGACATAATATTCAGTGTCATTTGTTTGGTCATATTGTACGAATAGGAAGTAATATAATTGCCAACATTTTTTAAATTAAGTTCTGTTTATAATCGAATACCATTTTTTCAATTTAATTTTGTCTTCGACCTATAGAACCTTTTGTAATTTTGTATTAATTCCGTGATTTGTCTTTGTAAGTTCTTTAGGACGGAACCGGGCAAAAGAATTAATATTAAAATAAATTGAAAAAGATAATAAAAACGAAGGCACTGTCTATTTGGCCGGCAGATATACAACTAAACTCTACTCTTTTTACCCGGCAGATGCCCAGCAACGGTTCTGATAGGAGCGCCGGGAGGCTAACTAGGGAAAACTGCCGGTTTTGCCGTCCAAATAGACACTTCCAAAAAGGCAAAACTTTCATAAGATATAACTGTATTTCATCCTTGAAAATATATACCCATGCGTCTCTACAGAAGTATCCAGAAAAAAATATTAAAATATAAGTAAATATAGGGGGATTAGTTGAGCCCAAATAAAAAAAAAATATTTTTTGTAGACTAATTAGATGTATAAACAATATTATCAACGATTCAAATATTTAGAACAAATACGAGTACTGATCGTATGTACTGATGGAGAAGCAAAATTAAAGACAAATATTTTTCCAATATAGCATATCAAATGTTTCTTTATCAAAGAATGGCCGAATAGGGCCCATGCGCCATAAAACTTTATCAAAGATCATAGCGCCATAACAATGATTTAAAATGTCGGAAAAATATAAGATCAAATATACCTTAAAACCTAGCGAGGAAAACAATGTAGGTATTATAGCAGGTGGTAGTTCCAGTCACGTCACTGTTTTTGTAATCCTTTACCAAAAATACCTTTCTTCTAAATATCTTTTTGTACAATTTAAAAATTTCTTATCTGTTTCTACACGATGGAAAATGCTAAAAATCTTCAATGGCCGTCAGATTTAGCGGCACAGCTATGGCACAATGAACGGACATAATGTGCGGATTCTGTAATGAGTAACCTGAAACGTGATAATATAGTGGAAATTTGGAAAAAATATTGAGTAATACGAGAAGTTCTAATCAAACGCTTTTCTAATGAGTACGTACTTAAGTTTCCATTAGCATAGAAAGATGCTGTTGTGGGGAAAGGGCTTAGGTTAAAAAACCCTTTGAATATGTATTTTCGTGATTAAACAATACATTATGAGGAACTTTTTGTATTAATTGAAAAAAGACCCTTATCGCAGGCTAAGCAGGCATCCTACCACTGCTCCAGCGGGGATTCAGTAACCCTAAAACTTATTATAACATCTTCCTTATTGTGTTAACTTTTGACGCAGGCGCAGTGTTGCAAATTGCGAAAAGTGACAGCCTGCGAATATAGTCTAATTTAATTTGACTCTCCCATACAAGGTCCATTCCAATCATTTGATTTTTTTCTGCATGCCATAAAACCATACAAAAATGGAAACTGGCCAGAGGGTGAACATAATAAGCGACTGCAGATCCGCCATCCAGACCATTACTGGTTTCGTAAAAACTAGAGAAGCAGCCGACATTAAAGAAAAGATACTAAAATATAAGGAAAACGGAAAGGATGCCGGGATGTTTTGGATCAAGGCGCACGTGGGATACTCCGGCAACGAGCTGGCGGACCAGTTAGCGAAGGAGGCAACGAGGCGCAAGAATGTTGACGTGGAGCTCGGGGTCCCTGTCAGCCACATAAAGGGAAAGCTCCGAAAAGAGGCGGAGGAAGAGTGGAGAGAAAGGTGGAGAGGCTCAACCAAAGGTCGTACAACATACGAGTTTATAGAGAAACCATCAACAAAAATAATAGAAGGTGATCATTTTATTAATCAAATATTGACGGGACACGGGTCAGAGTATACCAGCAAAGGTTCCACGCTAGAAATCCGCTCTGCGGTGAATGTGGATGTGAGGAGGATGTAGACCATCTTGTCTACCATTGCGGGAGATTTGATCGCAAAAGGAACTGTGGTTTTCCAAAAAATTATAGAGAAAAAAGCATCGGACAGCTGCTGAGGCACAAGGGAGCTAGAGACACCCTTAGGGACATGGTCAGGCAAAGGCAGGAGGAACTGATCTTCCAAACCACCTGATCCTGCTAACTTGTTAAAGGATTTCGAAATCTTGAACACCAATGATAATTGATGCTACACTTTTAATAATGTTGGAGGTTTTTAACTAAATTAATGAGCTAATATAAAAATAAAATTTAGTTTTTAGATAAATAAATTCATTTTTGAGGATACTGATGGGTTTTTGAGAATGCATGTTATCATAATTATCAGTAAATCTAAATAAATATCTTAAGGCATAGTATCATGATTTTAATATTTAAAATATTAATTCTTAACATATTTTATGCAAAAAACATATTAATGTGTAATTCTGATGTAATGTATATTATTTAATTATTTTACCTGCTTTTATTCTTTTTTATTTTAAACTTGGACTATGACCTCAGGATTTGATCCTTTTGTATTGTTATTGTTTTTATTTTTGTGAATAATGTACCATCAAAGCCCGAGTGCCTGCTTAGGCAGGCGGGACGGGAGTATATCAATAAAGTATGCCATAAAACCAAGTTCCGGTTATAAAAATAATTCATTCGACTCAGGGGGGGCTCATCTAGCTCTCCGATTACTTTCAGCCTGGATGACGTAATCGGCTGGAAGGCGTTGAAGTTTTGACAGGAGTGACCAATCAGGGTTACATAGGGAAATCGCGGAGCTTCTTAGAGGGATTTTCTTATGTAGAAGGGAGTAATATAAGACGCGGAAGGGAAAATATAGACCTGTGAACTTACCTAAGCAACAAATCATATATTTAAATATCAATACTTGTGATCTATATAGGTGCATTCAATTTTTTAACTTCTGATGGGTTAAAACTGATTAAAATTTTTCATTGAATTAAATTATGAGTATCTTGTTTTCCATCTCATAAGCAACTTGAAGAACAATTTTATAGCTTACCAAATAGTGGAATAAATACAAACTATGAAATTTAAAACTGATTCCTATGCATAATTACGGAGGTTCATTACTTAAATCAATAGTGATCGATTTGTAACAATATTTTAAAAGTTAAACAAATTCCCACTATCTGTATTTTAGAAAATTCTAAATACAAAGAAAATACCGTTTTTAAAGCAGTATTTAGTTACAATCCGATACTTGTAGATCACTAAAAAATCCTCAAATTGTGAGCTATTTTTGGGTTGTTCTTCTTTTGTATGTTTTGTATAAAATTGATTACGCTATTATTCGCTTTTATTACTAATTTATTAAAATTCAAAGTTAGTTTATTAGGTACTAATTAATCTGATCTCACTGAATTTATTATTCTAATGTATCTTATATTCTGATTATGATTGTAGTAACACTGATCTATCTAAGACATATTGATCAGTGTTAAAACAATCACATAATCAGATGATAATAAATGATCACTTAGATTCTAAGTGATAATTACATGAAGAAAAAATCAAATAATCTGTTGATTTCGAATTCAATTTTGATTAAACATGACAAACATGAAGGATATAATTTATTGGGTATAAACCTTCACCAACTTATCGACTCCCACATACGATCGCCGAAAGAAACTCGAACTGAAACAGTTAGTTTTGAAGTTGGATCAGTGTTCCAAAGTTACGATATGATCATTTTATAAGATCTCCAAGGTGAGGTCACATTCATCCTGTTTTAGTGTAAAATTTGAATAGTCTTCAAATTAAAAAATGATACATAATAATAATTAAAAAATATTGCTAAGCTTTAATAATATAATCATTAAGTCTATAAATTGCTTTTAGTATTTTATTTCAACTCTTTTCAGTTTCCATGAAGGGAGCTAGAAATATACTGTCCCTCCCAAATCAAAATTGCTTTTAATCTAAAGGAAATTAATATGTTCCTAAAACCAATCTATGGATTCCTCTTGCCTTTGGGACGATCTACTTCGGTTTCTTCAAATTAACAATAGATAATTCATCAACATGAAGCTATAATATCAATTCAATCTAAAACGAAAACCCTATTAGATTCATACCTTAAATGCTTCAAAACTGAATTGTTGGATTAAAGTTTAAATTTCCCTCTCTCCTGTCAAAAAAATCCCAATTCTATCTGACCCAATCCAGGACCCAATCGAAGGAGAAGCTGGGGTATCACGCGAATTACGTAATCGGCTGGAGAGCAGTACGTCACACGAATTTTCGTTCCTATGTGAAGAGCCAACCTTATCTTATTCTATTAACCTTAAATTCGACTGTGCTATGAATTGAATTTGGAAACACCCATTTCAAATCAGATGTAATGATTTCTCCACCAACTTTTTACTCTGCTTCGAAAAATAACTTTTGTATAAAGACTTATTTGGTTTTCCTTACAATGCGCGCTAAAAAAACATACTTTCTCCAATTCTAGGTCCTTGAATTGTCTAAAACTTCTACTTGGCATTATGAATTCAACCAGTCATGGTTTCACAATTTAATTAAAGTGAAGAAGAATTATTTTAAAGTCATTTTATGAAAAACATTATGAAATTTCTAAATTTCAAAGTGAAACCGGCACCTGAAGATATTAATTGATTGAGCTCATATTTTGGATTATTAAAAGCAATAATAGTCCACAACTATTTTCCACAGTAGGGGTTTTCAATTTCCTAAATTCGTGTTTTTCGCTCCACCCTAATGCTTACCAGACCTATCAGTTTTATAGAATAAATGCAGAAATCGAACGATTTTGGACGCAAGTTTAGAACTGCTGATGCGCCAATTTTTAGCGATAAAAGCAACCCTAAAACAATGTTAAAAGTGCCGTTAAAAACGCCAAATGTGCCGTTAAAAACCCAAATCTCGCCAACCATCAGCAGTTGTGAACTTGCGCCGAGGAATCATTATGTTGTTTATCATAACTAACCGAAGCATTTGAGGAATCGTACTCTAGGTTCAAGGTGGAATCGATGTGCGATGTTTAATAAAACATTCATATTGGTGGAGGAATAAAACATTAACTCACTGATATTGGCAACTGGATAGATCCGTTTGCTATTCATCATAGAGCATATATAAGTCAGAACACGAAGGGTTTTACCAGCTCTGTTTCTTTCAGCGTCTTTCGTAAAAATGAATGCTTTGTTAATCTCTCGACACCGTCTGCTTCAGGTAAATTTGGTTGATTGTTGAAGTAATAATTTTTAAAATTTTGTATGGTAATATTTTCATTAAGACTTGTGAAAACTGTGTTTTACTTCGAATGAAAATATTTAAAATATAATTTACATTTCAAAAGCAGAAGTTTACGAGACTCGTTAAACTACGTTAATAGTAAGACATTAATAAATGCCTTTAAATTTAAATAGTTTTGAAGGTCTTCATAAGTTAGTGAATGAACAATACGACGGAATCATGATGTAAATAAATTTTAATCTCTGCACATTATAATTTTCCTTATTTTAAATAGACCATTTTTTTCTTAGTAAGGTTTCCTAAAATATATTGGAGTCTGGTAACCTAAGAGTATTTTATTCGCGATACAGATCTGGCCCTTTAAAAGCTTAATTTTATTCAGAGTACATTTAAGTTAATTAATTTGTGGTTTATATTATTCTTGTGTATTTCAGTATCAATTCTTAACCATTTCATAGAGGAATGCTAACTATTCTACATTTAGTATAGGTAATATTGGCATCGAGTATTTTAATTATTTTTAACTAGGATTACATTTTGGGGACTTAAAATATCGTATTTTTAATCTTTCGACAAGTTTTTTTTTATTAGATCACGTGTAATTCCACAATCACAATCAATCTTTCTTCTAGGTAACATCAGTGTCTGTCAAAGGACTAGCAAGTCTTCAGCCTTTTAGTACCGAGGTTGAAAAGCAGAATCGGAGAGTTCTGCCCACTGATCCAGGAGTGAAGCCATTCTCTGCTATCCCAGGGCCCCCTACTCTTCCTGTCATTGGAACTCTCTGGGATTATTATCGAGGTGAGATCAATTCGATTTTGACGATATTCAGATTTGAGAATAATTTAAGGTCCTTAAAATCAGCATAATCTACATTAAGTGTGATCATAATTTAAAGGGAAAGGCAAACATTTAAGTTGTCTTTTCCTTTGGAACGTATTGAGTTAATATGTTAGTGTTTACAAAAACCCTTTTATACGAGACTGCAACATAAGTTGACCCTATGACTTAGTAACATAACGTAAGTAAACAAAGTAGTTCCCATCGCGGTGTCTGAATTTCGAGTGATATAAAGAACGTCAATTTAAAAACATGATTATTTTGTTAATATGCTGTAACCAGCTCATAACTTTTGACGCTGTCTTGAGTGTCTACTAGAAATTATAACACCTAAAATAGGGTTTAACATTTTGGGTCTGGCCAAAGTTTCTTCAGGGATTTTCCACCGACCAAGATATCGGGATTTTATAAACAGTTCCAAGATTCCTGGGGTGAATGGCTCTGCGAACTTGAAGGGCCGAGTACCCATTAGCGTAACGTAATATCTAGTTTTAGATGATCCAGTTTCTGCTGGTGAATCGAGTAAAAACTATGTGAACCAAAGTGTCTCTAGCAGGAACTGGATCAAAAACTCGGTAGTTAAAGAGCACCTTCGATTATCTGACTAACTTTAACTTGAAACACTTCCAAAAGCCACCAAAACTTGTACAAAGGGTGCATATTAGATATAGATTTACTATATTACCTATTTTGGATTTTTGTACAAAAAAATTTCCGGCACTTTCAGGAAATACTAAGTTATGAAATTTTGTGTCATGGTGTAATCTCCGTGACAATGCAATATTCAATTATCTAGTAAATAACCATGCTCTAAAGATAATTAACCAAAGTTTTAAAATTAACTATCCGTTTAATATAAATTTGAGACGCTTCTGTAAAGTCTAGGGCCCCGAAAACTTGTACAATGTTGTATTATATATCATTACTGTATTCAATCTTCAACATATAAATTTCCCATTAATTAAGGTAATTATTAACTAGTATTTTAATTAAGAATTGAAGTTTTCAGTAGAATAAGAAAGTTAAACGTTGCCCCTTCGCCGGCGAACATTGTTCTCTAGCGCAGTGGTTCTCAACCTTTTTCACGATTGTACCCCCAAAGGAAAAATATATTTCCCTGCGTCCCCTCGCATGCAGTTGCAGCTAGTATAGTTGAAATATCACTTTAGTTTAAATCATAGGTTCCCAAACTTTTTGGGACCACCCCCCCCCCATTCTCAAGAAGAAAATTTTCCACCGGCCCCTTACAAATGTATGCCCCTAATTTGCTTACGTTTCATAGAATTTTATACCAACGTTCTGTTATCAAAAGAATTTAATTTATAACCAAATAAAATAAAATTTTGCATAGCTAATATATGGACAATATTCAAAAGTTCAGTTTTCTATGAACCTTAAAATTTAAATTGAAACAATTAGGATAATAATTCGATTCAAATAAAATTCTTTACCTAATTTTGAATGTACTGAAACCTCTTGTGTGATACACAGGGCGTATACCCCGTTTGTTACCTCCAGATTACATTTGGCATCTCCGCCTGGAAATTTAAAAATTGCTTAAATTGTTATATCAAACCATAGGTAAAAGAGGGGTCTAGGGGTTCTCCCCCGGGAAATTTTTAAATTCCAGCCTATTAAAAAAGTGATTTAGCTACTTTTACAGTATTTTTGAATGTATTTTTTATGCATAAAAAATGTCATTGAGCAATAGTTTAAAAGTAGTAAACCCTAATAATGTCTCCCAATTTCCTATCAACTAATCACCGCCCCCTTTAAAATTCTTCAACGACCCCTTGAGGGCGGTACCACCCACTTTGGGATCCACTGGTTTATATATATTACGTAAATATACTACATATACAAATCGAAAAAACAGTCTTACTTAACTTTAACCAAAGTTGTTCAATCTTATTCATTCGTTATATTTTAAAATATATTTTACTTGTTTAAATTTACGTGAAACACACTAAAAAATAAATTCAAAAATTATTGTCAAGAGGATAAAAATATCCATGAAATATTGAATGATAGGAGGAAGGAGCTTTTTAAAGAAAACAAATTATTTGATTGGGCAAAATTCGGTTTTGATTGGTGTCAAAATGTCTGGGAATTTATGATAGTAAAAATAAAACGCTATAAAAAAACTTGAAAAAATCATTGAAAGTTAACAAATAAGTAATTCGTGGCGTACCCCTTAAAAGCTCTCGGCGTACCCCCGGTTGAGAACCAATGCTCCAGCGCGGACACAGTTAACGTTCCTGCCCATGCTTTCATAAGTACTTCTGGCTTCTCATGTATCTCTACCTCCCCTCCTACCTTTGTATACGGATTTTGGAGACACCCTGTATAGTAATTTATACGTTGTTTGACGACATTAATGAAAATTTTTTAGAAAGTTTTTACTCGTCTGTTCAAGGTTTTGAAAGACCTTGCAATTCAGATTCCCCAGTCATCCTCCTCAACATTCTCTTTGATACGGCTATCACAAAGGAATGAACATCGTGACAATGTTTTTAAATATTTTATTAGTAATTTGATATTATTATCAATTATGATTTGATGGTATTGCTATTATTATTACTGTTTTAACGGAAATTAAGAGAAGGGATTTTTTAATTTAAAAAAATTAATAAAGATAACGTGCTAATAATAAATGAAGTATGTGTATCTGAAGATAGAATTTAAGAGTAATTTATTTTCTTTCAAGGTAAATACAATCTGCAAAAGCCGTGCGAAACTTACTCCACGTTTTTGAAAAACTACGGTCCTCTGGTGAAAGAGAATGTGTTCTTAGGACACACCCTAGTCCATGTGTTCCGTCCCAGGGATCTAGCAGAAGTTTATCGGAGCGAGAGGGGTGATGGTCGATTTCCCATTCGACATAGCCATCAAGCCCTAATGAAGTATAGAAATTCGAAGAAAGAGTTGTATGGCCATATAGGTGTTGCACCCAGGTATTTATTTTCCCCACTAATAATTGAATTACTTCTTTCAAAAATCCCTGTTTTGAGAAAAACTTTTTAGAAACTTGCTACATATTTAAAAATGTCATATAATTTTTTTCTTAAAGTAGACCGTATTTATATTAGACCTTAGAATTATCTCTGTATTACTAGATTAGGAGCTACTAACTCAAAATTACGAACAATTAGCCTTAAAGTTCACCCTCAACGGACCATTTTTAGCCTATATTATCCGTCAGTACTATAATCTTTGACACCTTAAGCAGCTCTAAATTGCACTCTAATTATGCAGGATGTTTCATAACCCTCTGCAAAATTCATAGGAATGGGGCCGGACCCATTTGGCGTTACAAAAAGCGATGTTACCAGGGCCCGTTTAAACAAACAAAACACAATTGAGAGGAAGATTCAATGCCTTAGGTATTGCTAGGGTGTTTCGAAAGTCTATGGTAAAATTTTTTTTTCTAATTTCCCATCAGATGCCCCCCTCAAGTTGTTACAAATACTAAAACATTATTACCTGCAAATTTTCAGGTCTCGAGGACGATTTTTGACCCCCGCGCCCTTCAAAAGTAGGTTTCATCATCTTTGAGACATCATTGCCTCAAGATCCTATCGGAAAAACATTCCATGGCACCTACTGGGGGTAGTTCACGGGGGTTAAAAGCGAGCTTTCACCGTAAAAAGAGGATGCTCGCCGAAGTTTGCGGAGGGACCTGGATAAAAGCCTATTTAAGTGTTTATTGAACCTTTTTCCTAAGGTACCTCGTTCCATTCTGTTTCTATTAGTCTGGAACCCCATGAGAGGCCTTCATCCAGCTCCCGCCGCAAGCGCCGGCAAGCATCCTCGTCTTTCGGTGAAAGCTCGCTCTTCACCCCCGTGTAACTACCCCCCAGTAGGTGCCATGGAATGCTTTTCCAATAGGATCTTGAGGCAATTAAGTCCCAAAGATGATGTATAGGTTTTAATTCGATATTGACTGCGTTCAGGCACGTAAAATTGAAAAGAACCAAAAATGACGATATTTTCAATATTTTCCCTATACTTTAACATGGGAAACCTACTTTTGAAGGGCGCGGTGGTCAAAAATAGTCCTAGAGACCTTGAAAATTTGCAGGTAATAATGTTTTAGTTTTTGTAACAACTTGAGGGGGGCATCTGGGAAATTTGAAAAAAAATTTTTGAAACACCCTAAGGTATTGCAACTGTATGCCAGGCACTTTCTTAACAAATTTGATCAAAGTTGGTACACGTCCTAACAGTGGGATGAGTTAAATATAAATGCAATACTTAGAATTCATCCAAGGAATGAAGTTCCATGGAAACATCTGCAGTAGAAAATCTCAATTCATTGGCATCTGTTTGATTATTTACCAGTTCTTGCACCTAAAGAAATTCCTGCCTGATCATTGGAATACCGTCAAACGAACTGAACTCCATTATTCGTTTGAGCTCTTGATATTCCGCTTTTAATACTGATCTCAAGGTTTGAGAAGTGTTTTTCAATTTTGATAAAGTTTTAGGAGAAATTTGCGGGCATACTGCTGTACCTTATGACATAAGTATTTTTTACTGAATTACGTTTTGTTCATTTAGACGGGTCTTAGGAAAATCGCTGTTTGTAACTCCCACCTTCTACATTACGTCAAGTGCATCTGCACCACAGAGTACTAGAACAGAGAGTCAACGGCCATAGGCCATAATAGAAATCTAAAATCATGACATCTTGTTACAGGTTGGGAGAATTGTGGCGCTGGGATCGCACTAAACTCACTAGCGTCTGGATTCAGTCTGAATCGTTCGCCGGCTGCCTATGGGAGATCGAAAACACCTTTTTGCGCATGCTCTGAGTTCTAATTTGGCGAGAGATTTAAGCGGCCGGCATACGTTCCAGACTAGTGTGGCGCCCTCACAATAGTAACTCATTTGGAAGTAGCCTCGTGGACCCCATGTTAGGATATTTCTCTGTGATCTGCACTCCCCATTCCCATTCTAAATATGCTTGTCTAGGTACCCCTGTAACGAACCTATCGTTTTTTAAAGATAGTTCTGAAAACCCCTGTATACAGGGTGTTTACAGGGATACTTAACCAGGGATATACTTAACCTTTACCAATTCTATAAAGGTTAGGTGGTCGCAAGTGGGGTTTAAGGGGTGAAAATCACGGGGTAGCATTAGCAAAAAAACCCTAATATTTGGACAGAAAGATATAAAATTGTCAGATTCCGGCATTTATTACAAAAAAAAACATTTAGAATAATCGTTTCTCTAAAAATCATATGCAAATGTTTATTCAAAAACAGACAAATAAATGCAAGAAGCATGCGTTGTAGGTTGATAGACTGAAGTAAAAAATGTTCCGACGATAAAATCTTAATACTTGAGTCTTACCAAGGGACAATTATAACTTAAACCCAAAATTTCGCAGTAAGTTTGCTTTTCACAGCAAGATTCGTGCCGGAATCGAACCATTGTATCTCTTTCTGTCCAGATATGAGATTTTTTTTTTGCTAATTTTCACTCGTGATTTTCATCCCTTAAACCCCACTTGCGACCCCCTAACCTATACCAATTCTTGTTCGTGTTGATGTACCCTACCTCCCTAGAAGTTATGAAACGCATATTCTGAAACACCCTGTATAAGTAAGCATATGGTCTATAAAATAGTGTAGGCTTACACGGTCGGAATCAGAGTTTAATAAAAAGTCTGATGTTAATCTGATAGTCTGAGTTAATAAAAGTTTGACGTTGACCAATGAGACTCTTCTCCTCTGGATGCATCATGTGACTTCCGTCAGCTTTGGCTTTCTTCATTTTTTACATTCTTTCGGCATCGCAGTCTTGCTAATGATGTCTGCCGTAGATGCAGACGAAACGTCCGCTTTTATTAACAGACCACGGTCCTTAAACCCGGAAGACTTTTTATTAAGCATATGGTCTGTTAATCCCAAAACTTTCACCCCGATGAACCAAGCTACCAAATCTTTAATTTGTCCCTTAGAGCATCATGTTCCATAACCATCCAGACGGATCTACGCTATTCACTGTATTTAGCTCAATATGTGCTGCTATTAAAGTACTTATTTAGAAACATTTATAAAGTGTTTTAGCGGAGCTTTTCTCGGAGATGACTTCCGAAGCTCTTGCAAACCTCCAGCGGAGATCCACTGAATTTGATGAATATGATGATGCCAAAAAACCCTGGAAACTATCCATAATATCTTTGGAAACTCAAACTCTCAAGCGTCACCTCCAGCCATGGACTGGTTTCGTCCTTGTTAGGACTCATCAGCACGGCATAGGAAGGTAACGCAAGAAAGTGCGTTAGAGGGCCACTCTCTTGCGTTACCTTCCTATGCCGTGCTGATGGGACGAAACCGGTCCATGACTGGAGGTGACGCTTGAGAGTTGGAGTTTACAAACCTTTTCCCTAACCAAGGTGATGGTGAAAAATACTCCTTTACTTATCCATAATCTTTTTTGCAGTAACGGAGAAGAATGGTTAAGTTACCGAATGCACTTCAAGGATTTGAATCCTAGTAGCCAAATTCGCCATGCTTTTGAAGAGATCGCGGATGATTTAATCGAATATATGAAATCGAATCTCGACCATAACGGAGAAATCCCTGTGTTCCCCGCTCTTTATTACTACACTCTAGAAAGTAAGAACAATTTGATTTATTTGTGATTATTTTTTCAGTTTGAATCTTGCATGAAGCAAATCTCTTTTATCTCTCTTATCTCAAATCTCTTATCATTAACAAATTAATGGTAGATTGCATTTGGTGAAGCAAGTGCATATTTTTGACAGAACCTGAAATGTGGCGATATGGGATAGGGGTGTCCCCGGAGAAAAAGAAATATATTATTGAATATGTATTAATTTTTAACATAACTATTTGGTATTCACATGCAGTCCAATAGTTACTTAATAATATTTAAACCAATCCTTTTTAATTTGTCGGACCCGTGATTTTTGTTGCGGACCAGTAAGATTGGCAAAGCACTAGTCCGCAGGACCAGTGTTTTTTCCCCAATTTCTAACGCTGGTCATAGGGAAACTCTAAACATGGAATCGTTGCTCAGAGTATAAAATACCACTACTACCTAAAACAAACTTTTCATACCTAAAAAAAGGTATTCTGAGATAAATACGTAGAAATCCTTTGGTGGTGAGAAGGAAATGAGGGGCTAGTTTCTTGTTACCTCAAACAAGTGATTTATTACGAGACCGACCATGGAAGGGATGTAACTGTTCCTCTGAAGCTGCCCTTTCTGGTAAAACTATGGGTAAAACGTATACTGTCCAGTAAAAGGGCTCATTTCGTAAGTAATTGTCATTTCGTGTGTTGAAATCTAAATTCTACTCTAAAAAACGAAGACACTAGTTTAAAACCATTTTATAGTCTTTTAAAACTAAACTGTTTATTAGTTGTGCGAATTTGACTTGCGACAAGATTTATGTCAACTATTCGAGGGTTTAAGTTAGAATCGATGAACTATTTTCGATTAACTACTTTCGTTTCTTCTGACCAAGTTTGAGAAAAATTTTTAGCAACTTTTTTCTCTTTTAGTCATCTCAAAGTGGAAGTTTAGTTATAACCATCCTGTATTTTGATATTACTGCAAATATTCTATGCAAAATAACTTGGAGGCTTAATTTTTTCCAGGCATAGGAATGTTTGTATTAGGGACGCGTATAGGATGCTTCGACCAGAACCGTGGAGATGACGTCACCGGGCTCATACAAGCGGTGCACGATTCTCATTATGCGATACACCAAACGGAGCACAAGCCCTACATTCTGGCCCGAAAGGCGCGCAAGACTCTGGAAATCTCTCAAGACTATATAGCCCAGTAAGTACTTAAGTAGATTTTCACTGTAAATGCTTAACTCATTGAAAAATAGATGCCCTATTCATTCCGGAAACTAAATACCGTATACTCGACAGCAACGTTCCTTGAACCCAGTACGTCACTAATGCGGAAGGAGAAATTAGTAAACTCGAAGCCTGTTGGGTTGATAGGAGGAGTTTCGGTACGCAAATCGTGATTGAAGAGCACGATATATATATATATAGTACATGTGTTTAACAAAATAATCATACTTTTAAATTGACGTTCTTTATTTCACTCATAATTCAGACACCGCGACGGGAACTACTTTGTTTGGTCGTAGATCAACTTAAGTTGCTGTCTAGTATAGTAGGGCCTGACTTTTCCCATTAGGGACTGACTTTCACCCGATATGTGTAAAAAAAATAATTAAGAGAACATGCAGTTTTTGAAGTTTTAATTTTGAGGGCTTTTAAATATTTAATGTTCAATGAAATGAGTGTACTTGCATAATTTCTTTGAAGATTAGAGGGATTTTAAGTATAGCTAATCACAATTTTATCTATGTATCCAAAAAGCCATTTAAATGCTAAAACTAATAGTCAGGGTGCCGAATGTCAAAAAGGGGTCAACCTCGAAATCGCTTATACCATCAATCTTTTGATGTTTTCTGACAGAGTTAATAGTGTAGATTTCAAAACCGGTTGATGCCACTCTGCAAATGTTGAGCATTTTTTGTAAATTAAAATTTTTAAAATATGACCCAAAACTTTAAAAAAAAATCAAATAAGTTTAATCGAGACTTATGATACATGTTTATAGGCTATTTTTCAGTCCTGAATACGAATACTCCAATTAAAATTTTAAAAATTTAAAATATCAATTTTTAAAACATTTTTGAAAAATTGGATATTTGAAAAAATTAAAACATTGCTCAAAACCCCAAAAACAGCAAAAGAATTAATCTCAATGGTTTTCAATTAAAAACAGCCTAAATAATGACATACTAAAATTGGACGAAAATCGGAACATAAAAAGTTTAATTTTTTTTAAATTTTCTATGTTTTGGGGCTCAAAAATCGACTTTATTAAAAACTCCTGTTAAAAACGTTTGAGGCATTTTCCAAGGTAATTTTTCCCATGGATATTGTAGGTATATACCTATAAAACATAAAAAAATCTCAATTGATGATTAAATCATGAGTTAATTAATTTATTAAAATGAACTTTGAAAATATAGGTAAAATCCTTCATTCAACTGAAACAGAAAATATGTTGACAATATTTCGTAATAAATCATCTAAACAGTAATTAAATTTATAAAAGACAAAAAATCTTTTAAAAAATTTAAATTTTAAACAAATTTAAAAATTTTAAATTTTGTAGTATACGCATGTGATACATTTCTATGGGCTATATTTTAGTGCTACTTATGAATATCAGAAGAACTTTTAAATAAAATTTCAAATAAGTGTGGAAAAATTACAGCATTCATCTTAATACTTTAGTTTTAAATGCTGAGTGCCGAATGGCAAATAAAGGGTCAACCTCGAAATACCAAAAATACTCTTATGCCATAAATATTTTGATAGTTTTTTATATAGTTCATAGTGTAGATTTCAAAACCTGTTGATGCCACTCTGCAAATGTTGAGCATTTTTTATAATTTATATTTTTAAAATTTGACCCAAAAAATTTAAAAAAATAAAATAATACTAATGGAGGCTTATGATACACGTTTATATGCTATTTTTTAGTGCTGAATACGAATATTTGAATTAAAATTTAAAATAATAATTTTTTAATAATTTTGAAAATTTGTATACATATTTCAAAAAATTAAAACATTGCTGAAAACAACTGCAAAAGAATTAATATCAAAACGATTTTCAATTACAAACAGCCTAAATAATGACATACTAAAAATTGGACCATTAAAAGTTCAATTTTTTTACAAATTTCAATTTTTTAGTAAAACTTTAAAATTTACAATTTTTTTATGAGCTTCTCTTAAAAATCATTCTCTGAATCGCTTTCATTCAAAGCTTCGGAATGTTTTGTATGTGGATTACAGCATTTCCCCTCTCCCCTATAGAAGTGACACATGAGGCTGGCTGCATGAAATGTTAATGCATGAAAATTTTAAAAAAAATTAAATTTTAAAAAAATTTTAAATTACGTAGTATAGGCACGTGATACATGTATAGTATATTGGCTATATTTTGGTGCTGTTTACAAATATACGGCCATTTTTTTAATGAAATTCAAAATAAGAGTTGAAAGTTTGAAGCATTTCTCATAATTGTTTTAAATGCTTCAATAGAGCATTTTCAATCACATGACTCGGCCTAACAACGACCTTAGCAACGTTGTTTTTGCCCGCCAGTGACGTCATGTGCGAATGCTTCTATTGGATGCTTCTAGTTCCCGCCCCTAACAACAGTCTTAGCAACGTTGTTTTTGTCCTCCAAGTGACGTCATGTGCGAATGCTCTATTTATTAAAAATTTAATTTTATTGAAAAGTTGGCCAGATATTCGTTAAGAGCAGTAAAATATAGCACATAGAAATGTATCGCATGCCTATACTACAAAATTTAAAATTTTTAAAAAATTTAAAATTTTTAAATTTGTTTAAAATTTAAATTTTTTAAAAGATTTTTTCTTTTATAAATTTAATTACTGTTTAGATTATTTATTACGAAATATTGTCTACATATTTTCTGTTTCACTTGACTGAAGGATTTTATCTATATTTTCAAAGTTCATTTTAATAAATTAATTAACTCGTGATTTAATCCTCAATTGAGGTGTTTTTATGTTAAACCTACCTTAACCTACCTTAACCTACTACTAACCTACTAACCTACCTTTTATGTTAAACCTTATGTTTAAACCTACAATATCCATGGAAAAATTACCTTGGCAAATGCCTCAAACGTTTTTAACAAGAGTTTTAAAAAAAAGTAGATTTTTTATTGAGCCCAAAAAAATTGAAAATTTGAGAAAAATTAAACTTTTTTTAGTCCGATTTTCGTCCAATTTTAGTATGTCATTATTTAGGCTGTTTGTAATTGAAAACCGTTGAGATTAATTCTTTTGCTGTTTTTTTTGTGGTTTTGAGCCATGTTTTAATTTTTTCGAATATCCAATTTTTAAAAAATGTTTTAAAAATTGGTATTTTAATTTTTTTAAATTTTAATTGGAATATTCGTATTCGGCACTGAAAAGTAGCCAATAAACATGTATCATAAGTTTCGATTACTATTATTTGATTTTTTAAAAATTTTTTGGGCCATATTTTAAAAATTTTAATTTATAAAAAATGTTAAGTATTTGAAGAGTGGCATCAACCGGTTTTGAAATCAACACTATTAACTATTGGAAACCATCAAAACATTGATGGTATAAGCCATTTCGCACTTTTCGACTTGGCACCCCTGGGCTATGTTTTCGACCCTCCAAATAGTTTATAACAAAAATGTCATCAAAAGTGTTAAAAAAAAAGAGTGGATTCGCCCCTCGAAAACTGAGGCTGATAGGGGAAAACGGGGGTCTTATTTAGAATTTAGGAGGAAACTTTACATAAGAATCTGTTCGAATTATGCCTGTCGCCTTTCTACCGTACGTTTACCGTACGCATCTTGGGCAAGGGCGGTTCCAGACCAGATTTTCGGGGGGAGGGAATGTCAGAGTCGGAGGGTATTACATTCGAAATATTCAGTGCCTCAAAAAAATTTTTGAAGAGTGCTTGCTTTAAAGCAGCTTTTTAGGGGTTTATAATAACATATATATATATATATATATAAGTTGGACCCTTTTTTGTAACAGTACATTTCTGAAACTTAGTATAAAAATTTTGAAATGCTTAAATTTAAACTTAGACGTTATATTATTAGGGTAGAGTGGGTAATAAGATGCACACAAATGGGGGAGTAATAAGAAACATGCGAAATTCTACAGGATTTTCCTTAAGTTTATGAAGCTGATTTTTTTATAGAATGTTTACAGATTGTTTCCTTCAGGTTCTAATGATTCAGGGGGCTTATTAAGAAACCCTCAAAACTATTCCCCCACCCGACTGTGTTTTTCACTAGTGTTTTTAATTAACTTCTTAGCCTCCAACGTGAATGTAACAAACAAATTTAATATTTTACTGTATACTCACCACTACTTAAATTAAAACGCTAAATTGATATAAAATTTCAATAAATTACCTATAAATTTCTCAATAAACGAAGTGATGAGTAAAATTGTCTTACTATAATTCTTACTAATTACTACTATAATCTTACTATAATTCATACCAATATGTTAGTTTTGAGAGTAATAAATTGCCTATGTATTAGGGTGGGCCGAAAAAAACTTTTTTTCTTATTTCAAAACGCTATACCACGGAAAACTTGCCTCTTGGGTAGATAAGTAAAATGCAACAAAAATTTTTAAAATCGGTTAAAAATTGCCCTAGCGCATCAGCCCTAAAGTTTGAAAAAATACGCTATTTTCATTATTTTTCGAGTAAATAGGATAAAATAAAATAACTTCTGTAAGAAGTAGATATAGGCATACATTAGTAAAACAATGACCAGAAAAGTAATTGAAATAAAAAAATTGAAAAAATTTTAAAATTTATTGTTAGTATATTACACCTGAAAACTTACGTTTTTACTAGAATTCACATATTTCGATGAAATAAACTTTTTCCTGATTGAGCAAAATTTTGTTTTTAATAATCTGCTTTGCTCGATATCGCTCACAATCCCCCTCAACAGTTTGCCGTTTTTACAGGTCGCTTCGCGATCAGAGCTCGCTTTTGTTGCTCATCAAAATAGCATAAAGATCTCTCGCTAATCCGCACAAATAATACCCTTATAAAACCTAACATAGTACTTTCTCTAGCTTATCAAAAATTCCCAAATTTCTATTGAAGCAAAACAATTTTTGAGATAGTATAAAACTATGATTTTGAGTAAGATATAATCCTTTCATTCAATTATTTTTATTGTATGAGATAAGACTTAAGATCAAACTCTTTTCTTTCAATACTTTGAAGTTGAAGTGTATTTCAAGCCTAACTTAAGATGACTTTCACTTATGTCACCATTTAAAAGCATTTGAGGGGCATGGAAATCTGTCTAAGATCTAGTCTGTCGTTGTTCTATCTTATTGGACTATAAATCATGCATCATGGTTTGTGATTGGTGAATCTTCCCTACATGAAATTTAGTATGAAGCAAAGAGTATTCCATTTAAATATTTTGATTTGGTCTAGCTTGAAACTTATTTTTAAATTTCGACCCCTTATTGACTCCTTTCATAAGTTAAATGGACTATAAGTAGATAATTCTTCCTCTTTTATGAACAATATTTTACTAACTCAAAAGCAAGATTTCCGAAAGGACAAAGCATGTATTTATTCCACTTTCAGTAAATTTTCTGGTATGAATGTTGATATTTCTTATTTTACTTTAAACTTTAAACAAATTTTTGAATCCATTTGAGGAGTATTTACTTTTTAAGTAAACGCATGCAGCAATATACGATTCTGACAAGGAGAGGATCCCAACGTGTCATCACCGATTTGGTTCATTTTTGGTGTGGAAGTAGTGCATGACTAGGACATCAATTTGTGAAAATATTAAGAAGCAACTTTCAGAAATTTTGGAGAAAATCGCGATTAAAAATCTTAACTTGTACTTATATATCTGATAAGATTCTCGTCTTGCAAGCGGATCGTGGTGTAGCGGTAAGAGCTGTGATTCACAACCCCGAAAAAAATAGTTATTAAATCCAATTTTTATGATCCTATTGTAAATATTAAATGTTTACCAACAAAAATGTTTATTTTAACTATCAAATCAGACACATAACAAATCCTTTTAGCATAACAAAATTGCGTACTTTCTTTCGGATAGTTAGGGATAAATTAAGGTAAAACTTCATACATAAAAATATAAATTATTATTTTTTTCTTTTCTTTTTTATTTTTTTGAAAATCTTTTCATTCCTTGTTTCCCAAAAATATAAATTATTAAATCCAATTTTTTATGATCCTATTGTAAATATTATATATTTACCAAAAATGTTCTTACGCACAAGAAAAAATATTTTAAAACTTATAAATAAATATTATTATAAGTTTATTTCATATCTGTGCTCTTAATTGTGTGAAAAATTAAAATAAAAAAATATGGTATGTGTGTGCAGCGAGACTCGATCCCGGGACCTTTGGGTTGTGAATCACAGCTCTTACCGCTACACCACGATCCGCTTGCAAGACGAGAATCTTATCAGATATATAAGTACAAGTTAAGATTTTTAATCGCGATTTTCTCCAAAATTTCTGAAAGTTGCTTCTTAATATTTTCACAAATTGATGTCCTAGTCATGCACTACTTCCACACCAAAAATGAACCAAATCTGTGATGACACGTTGGGATCCTCTCCTTGTGAGATAAAAATAAGTTTTTATTAAATCTATTTCGTTTTTATTGATTAATATGATACCACTTAAGTTATGTGAAAGTGAACTGACCATGGTTCACAAACGGGTAGTAAAGCTTTTAAGATAGCTCTCTAATTTTATAACTTATGCCCAATCAGGCAGATATTATTAAGTAAAATCAGCAGATATTACGTAAATGATTTTCCGTTGATATATAAAGTATCACACTCAATTTTGTTTAAATTTATCATCAGAAGTTATTTCCCATTCACCAACCCTTATAAGAAACGATGTCATTGTGTGTTCAAAGGTATATCATTGGAATAAAAACCCAGCTTTTTACCTATAATAGCTACTATTTGCGCTTTTAATCACAAGGCTACGATCCTTCCAGTCATCAAAATACACTTGAATTAGATTCCGGCTCACCTTGTTTTCTATAGGATGTATATTTAATTATTTTTCCAAAATACTAGTTAGTGCAAATTCAAGAGAATAATTAAAATGTAATTATGGGGAAAATATTTGAATGAAATTTTTGATAATCTAGAAAAAGTACTATGTTAGGTTTTATAAGGGCATTAATTGTACGGATATTAGCGAGAGATCTTGATGCTATTTTGATGAGCAACAAGCGAGCTCTGATCGCGAAGCGACCTGTAAAAACGGCAGAACTGTTGAGGGGGATTGTGAGCGATATCGAGCAAGGCAGAATATTATTAAAAACAAAATTTTGCTCAATCAGGAAAAAGTTTTTTATTTCATCGAAATATGTGAATTTCTAGTAAAAACGTAAGTTTTCAGGTGTAATAAACTACCAATAAATTCTAAAATTTATTCAATTTCTTTATTTCGATTACTTTTCTGGTCATTGTTCTACTAATGTATGCCTGTATCTACTTCTTACAGAAGTTATTTTATTTTATTCCATTTACTCGAAAAATAATGAAAATAGCGTATTTTTTCAAACTTTAGGTCTGATGCGCTAGGGCAATTTTTAACCGATTTTAAAAAGTTTTGTTGCATTTTACTTATCTACCCAAGAGGCAAGTTTTCCGCGGTATAGCGTTTTACAATAAGAAAAAAAGTTTTTTTTCGGCCCACACCCTACTATTGTAAAATGTATTCTCTATTTTTTTTAAAGTATTTTCTGGTTATTCTTCTGATACGTATCTACTTACACAAACCTTACTTATTTTACTTGATTTTCTCTGAAAATAATGAAAATGGCGTATTTTTTCAAATTTTAGGGCTGATGCGCTAAAGCAATTTTAAACCGATTTTAAAAATTTTGATGCATTTTACTAATCTACCCAAGAAGAACGTTTTTTGGGGAAAAGCTTGAAAATCGATAAGTTTTTTCGGCCCGCCCTATTATGTTATTCGATAACTTGATAAACCACAACCGCCACCCACGGAAAAAAACGTTTGAAAAAGCAGGCTCGACTCGATTGTATAGGGAAACAGCCGATCATGCTTTTACTCGATACTTTATTGCATTGTATCTTTCGTATGTGTTTGTTTTTATTTATCGGTTCCATGAAGATTTCTTTTTTTCGTTTACAGATTCGTCCTAAAGCATATGGACGATATTAATGAACTAATAGATAGAGAAAGTGAAAAGAACAATGATCAATTCAACGAAATGAGAAAAAGTGACGACTTGGTCATCCAATTCAACTCCAATTTTGCCAGAATTGCAGAGTCCTTCCTTTATAAAAAACTGAAAGAGGGTTTGTCCAAACGCATGATACTTCCTATGGCAGTGGATTTCATACAAGGAGGAATACATTCCGTAAGTTCGTAGAAAAAAAATAGGTCCTTAATATTGGAGCACATTTTGAATTTATGTATGAATTCCCGATACACTAAACATGACTGCGGAAAGTTAAGGAAGGCCTCTAGTATAGAATGCCTGTTGAAAAGTACAGTAGATAGTGAAAAGGAATTTTCCTTTAAACTTAAACTATATAAAAATGAAACTAGTGGATTTGAAAAAAAATTTCGAAATGGTATTGGCTTAAAGCTACTTTAGAATAAAACCCGCAACTTTCTTAAGTAGTAATGTAATATTTAAAAAAAAGCTGCAGGTACTGAACAAACATAAACACAAAAATAAAACAAGAGAAATATCGTGGAAGAAAATAGTGGTGTATCTTGAACCTACGAACTAAAATTAGAAATCCTGAATGATATATTCCTTTGAAGTGGTGTAATTTTTTTCAGACGGCGCATTCCGTGGCATTTGCGTTGTATCATGTTGCTATGAATCCAGACAAGCAAGAAATTTTAAGAGAAGAACTAGTACGAAATTTACCAAATAAGACCGACAGAATGATTACAAGTCCTCCATCATCGAAATCTAATTATGTGAACTATATAATTGCAGAATCATTAAGGTAAGTTTTAAAGTGAATTTATAGTATAAAATGGAAGAATTAAAGAGTGGCACTGTCTATTTGTCCGGCAGATATACTCTCTAACTCTAGTCCTGTTTACCCGGCACTTGTCCGACAACGGTTCTGATTGGAGCGCCGGGACCGCGAGACCTACGGCGCATGCGACAACTAGTGCCAACTGCCCGTTTTACAGTCCAAATAGACACTTTGTTATAGAGTTGAGATACTTTCTTAAATTTGAATAATGGATTAGATCAGATTTATTGGCCTCTGGTTTTGATCTACTTGTTATTTGATTGTACATGTACTACAATTAATTCCTCCTTCTGCCCGACCACCAGTGTGCGGGGCCCCTTTCTCAATTTCTTAGTAACTGTAGATAATATATACAGGGTGATTCAGATAAGCGTTTCATAACTTCTAGGGGAGGTAGGGAACATCAAGATGAACAAGAATAGGTATAGGTTAGGTGGTCGAAAGTGGGGTCTAAGGAGTGAAAATTAGCAAAAAAACTCATATCTAAGCAGAAAGAGAAAAATATGTTCGATTCCGGCTTTTTTTACATTCAACCAATTCAAATTTTTCATGTAAAAACGAGATGCAAGTTTTTATTCTGATCAAAAACAGACCAATAAATGAAACGGGCATGCGTTGTAAGTTGATAGAGTGCAGTAGAAACTGTCAGGACAAAAACATCTAAATACTAGAGTTTTGTTGGTTGTTTGGAGTTATATGGTGGCGCAAAGAGCTAAAGTCTGACCAAGGGACAATTGTAACTTTAATCTACCTACACTACATTACCACTAATCTACTATTGGGTGGCAAGGGTACCGCGGATAGCGAAATTCGCGGATAACCCGAAAAAAGACTAAAAATGAGGTGAAAACACGAAAAAAAATATGTAAAACTGTAAATGATATGTTAACCTTTTAAAATATAGAGAGTACAGCAGAAACCTTTGCTTTACATCTAAATCTCTAAAATAAAGAACAGTAAAAAAAAAAAATTATTTTCTGTACTGTCAACAAAAGTATTCGGATTTCATGTGCGTTTCAAGTGTTTACATTTTAAAAAATCAGTAACTTTTTCTTCTTGCTTTGAAAACCCCTTTTCTTTTCGGTTGGTAATTAAACAAATTTTTTCGTGGCGCTCGCGGATAAGGTGCTCCCCCACTCCCCATGGTGAGTACTTTTGCACGCTAAATTTTAGTGCATTTATACAAAGGATTTTAACTTTAGCACACCTAACATAAAAAGAATGGGTAAGAAATGTGAGCTTAAAAATGGGGGTCTAGGGGTCCTCCCTCAGAAATTTTTTTTTAAATTCGCCCCTTAAAGTAGTGTTAGCTCATTTTGACTCTTTTGGCCGAACAGAACCGCTTCTTGTAAGCCACACAATTTTCAAGTAAAATTATGTGCTATTTATTGCATTAAATACACTATTGCTTTAATAAAGTTTTTCAAAGAAATTTAACAAACTGACAATTTAGGGGGGGCAGCTGCCCCTCCCTGCACCCCCCTGGCTACGCCCGTGGTAATGCGTATGTTACTAAGGCGATTGCTAGGTGACGAGGTATCTGTTGTTATGGCGGTTGTAAGGTGTAGGGCCACGTGATTTCAAATGCTCCAATAGAAGAATTCCACGACCAGTTATTTTCTGTAACTGTTAACCTTCTGTAGGGAAAAGCGTCTGTTGGTAAGGAGTTGGATCCCTTAACCGTCGATTTTGAAAACTTTTCATACTGTTACGAGCGATTTAACGATTTGTAAAGTTATTGAAAGTTTTCCCGAAGAGGTTTTGAATTTACTATGGATCATTAAAATAACTCAGAATAATATATTTTACATAATATCTTAAACTTTGTAATTCATTTTATGCTGAAATATATTCTCATTTTTCAATTTTACCCGTTTTCTAGGCTAAATCCTCCCACAATCGGAACAGGAAGAGTTCTTAACGAAGATTTAGTTCTAAGTGGATACCATGTACCAAAAGGAGTAAGCATTATTTAATACATGGCAGACTTTGCAGACCGAAAGAGGATTCTGCTTGAATTCTAGACAAAAATGAATGTCCATAAGTAATAAGGACAATTTTAGGAAAATATTTTTATTTCCCCTGAAGCCTGTTATGACCACTAATTAAGTTAATAAACCATTATTAGGCTAACTACACTAACTACATTTATTATAGATTTATAGTTAACGGTTGTAGGCATCTGACCAAATAAAATTACAGGGATTTTCTGGCATCAAATTTAACAGTTTTTTGTTAAAACAAAACATCAGTTATTTTCTAGTGCATAAGGATCAAAACCAGAGATATTTTTAACTCCGAGGGAGTATTTATACTCTTTCACAGGAGTTAATAATATATCTGGTTTTTATCCTTCGGAAATACTCTTTAAAAAACTAGCCTGGAGTATTTTCACTCTTTGAATTTTTCACAATGGTTTAGCTTAAAAAATGCACAGTGTATAACGTTTAATATATTCTACTACTACTTAACATATGCTACAATTGTTAAAACCAAAAATAGCATCCTCATTTTTTTTTTCAATTTAATTTTGTCCATTTCTGTATATGTAGTTGATGCTATTTCCGTATTTCACTCCTAATAATTGAATTTCACTCCTCATAAAAAAAAGTCAAGGGGTATTCTTACTCCTCATAAAGAATCCTAGGAATAACACTGATCAAAACTGACTCTTACACCTCTGCCCTTGTACTGTAGGAGAGACTGTTGTACCTTCGGACACCTTATTTTAAAATTCGAAAATAAACTTAAAATTGTATTGGAGGTCGATATTGTTTGTAAACGGATGCTATCTAGTTGCTAACGTGAAATCAGCTGTTAGAATTGAAATTTTTAAATAAATATAATGGTTTGTTGTTCAAAGTTACTTTTAGTGCATCACTACATTAATATTTTCCTTCCCCTTTAATGATATAATTAAACAGGATATGATATGTGGTGAATCCTCAAGATTTTGACTATTTTGTTATGATATTAGAAGTCGACAGATTTCGATCCTTTTATTTTTTATAGAATTTTGTATTCCAAAACACTACGTTGTACCTTTAGACACGTTATTTATGCTTCTGTGTAGCAAACCTGCGCTTTTAAATCGGGATTGTTAATGTGAATACATCTTAATGGCATGTTAAATTACTTCTCAACTATGTGTTTGGGGGTGATTATATATTAGTAATTTTAGGATTAAAGATCAAAGATTTGATTTTGTAACCTTAACTATTTTTTTAATTTTTGATTCTACTTTGCATTTAATGTAAAATATAGTATAAAATATGTAGCACCGTTATAACTCCAGTGTGATGACAAACTTAAAATATCTACTGAAGAAGATTTGCAAAACTCTAATATTATTTTTTAGGGTTTTATATGAGGTGCAGGATATTAATTTGGATTAGTGAAACGATCTGATCAATCAGCATGATCAGAAACTATTGATTTAACTTTCGATTTGAAAATTACAACTAATTTATGTATTTTCAGTAGAAAATTGAGTGTATCAATAAAGTTCCTTTAAACTTTAAATGATCATTTACATTAAAAGGTAATATCAATAAAAATTTTCATTTTTTCCAACTAATACTTCACTTTTAATGAGTGTCCCGTGGCTGGGTCTGTCCATAGGGAGAACAGGTTAGTGTAGCTATGGGCAGGGACACAAATTTTTGTCAAGTTATTTAAATTGATTAAAAATTCAATTTTTAAAATTTGAGCTAATAAAAAATTTATCTCTATTTACTAAGGTTAGGACTACAGGTTTGGCATTTTAAATGGTTGAATTGTGATTTTATCTGTCTAGAAAAATTGAAACTTGATTTTTGTACCAAGGTACAACAGTTTCCCCCTGTAATAATAACAGAATTGTTTTCAGACCAAAGTAATTCTGCACCACGAAATAGCTTCGAGGCTCGAGGATTACTATTCAGAGCCATTGCGATTTATTCCTGAGAGAAAAAGGAATATGTATGCTTCTAATCCATTTATAGAAACCAGCAGAAGAATGTGTATGGGGATGAATATTGCACGGTTTGAAATGCGTTTGGCATTGATGAAGGTTAGTACGTCTTTTACAGTCAAGCAAACTAACATATTCAGCGTATATGATCTGTTCCCGGCAGCTCTATCACTTACCAAATCCCGAACAACCTGTTCATTCTTTTTTTTTTTGTCTTTACCTTTACTAGGGGTTCGCCGTTCTTTTAAGATCCCTTCGCGATCTCAGCAAGGGAAGCTTGCTTTTTTTTTCTTACCGTTCCAGTACACCCCGCTGGTCAGCTAGTTCTCCTTTTACTTTTATACTAACTACTTATCACTCTTGATTGTAAGTAATTTAATCTTAATCATCCCCTTCAAACAAAAGTTTTGCTGAAATATTCCTTTCCTAGCTCATCAGTAATTTATTCGAAATCTTTTCCCACAAACATATCCAGCAAATCTACTATAATTATCGTCAACCAACTAAGAGGATAAATATGCTCTTCAAAAAAACTTTTAAATTTAAAATGAAGCATCGTGTGTATATATCTTACCGTCAAAAATAAAAGAAATAAGACTAGTAAAACTCGCCAGTTTCCCTAGTGAATGGTCAAAAAGAAAAAATTGAAATTTGATTTCTTAGAAAATTCCAGAGCTAATTGGAATTTTTAGAAAACAAAACTCTAAACTGTTTATGAAAATAAGCGTATGTGTCTAAAATGTCATTTCTACCGTGATTAGTTTATTTTTTATAACGAAAAAACCGATTGGTGCAATTTATTTTACGGGTGCAAATCTGCCAACCTGAAACCCAGCCATTGGTTTCGTTATGTTGATTACACTTTTGTCATCTGGAATCATGGCCTAGACACTTTACAAGAATTTCTTAACCATTTAAACAAATTTCACTCAAATATTAAGTTTACTCATGAGGTAGAGCACGGCTTACTAGATACTATATACATACAGCTATATATACAGGGAAACATATACATACATACATTACAATCCCTTATATATCCTGGAACCTGGGAGGAACGGTACATAGGGGATACATATACATATACAGGGAAATATATATACAGGCTAGCCGAGTACGGAAATCATTAAAAATCCAGATGGCAATACTGGACAAACTGGCAAAGCTTATCCACAGTGTTGAAAGCGGTGGGTGATATAGGTAAGGACTTGTGGTGATCCAATCGGGAAAAGTTGTCAAATGGTTTTCATTGTTGAAAACTCGGATAGCCTGCATAGTATCTATACTTGATTGCAACGTTTCTTGAACCCAGTACGTCACAAATGCGGGAGGAGAAATCGGTAAACAGGAAGCCTGTTGTGTTGATAGGAGGAGTTTCGGTAAGCAAATCTTGATTGAAAAGCACTATAAATACATGAGTTTAACAAAATAATCATATTTTTAAATTGACGTTCATTATTTCACTCAAAATTCAGACACCACGATGGGAACTACTTTGTTTATTAGTGACGTCGTAGGGTCAACTTAAGTTGCAGTCTAGTATAGTAAGCCGTGGGGTAGAGTCACAGAGCCAGTTGGCTTTTTTGGACGTACTAGTGACAAAGAAAAATGATGAATCTCTTGGCCCTTCAGTTTACTACAAACCTACGCACACCGACTGCCACTTAAACAAAATCTCACGTCATCATCCTCGTCTATAACGTGGATTATTTAAGACCCTCATTCATCTAGCTAAAACAACCTGCAAACCCAAACTACTACCTCAGGAAATCGATAATATAAAGTTTTCTCTTCAGGCCAACGGGGCTGTTTGTGAAACCAACTGGGCTCTCCACCCTAAGGGCGAGCGTGCACGGGCGACTTTTGTCACGGTGACAAAGACAAAATTGTTGCTTTGGCTATTGAAACACTTGAAGAGTGATTGAAGAATGCGCGCACTCCTCAATTCACAACCTCCCCTTGGTAATCAAGATTCAAGGTCAGGATCAGGAGTTGCCTTCCTTCCTTCCGTATGACCCGTTATCGGGGGGCAGGTGTTTATAGAATCAGGCACAACAAAGCGTTTAATTAAAACCAGAATATCTGGGCACAAAAAGACATTGCTGACTCATGCAACCTGAAAAATCAACGGTTGCAGAACAAACTCTCACAGCCATCATCCAGTTTTCTCAGTTAACCAATACTGCTCATTACAACAAAAGACTACCCGACAGCAACGTTTCCTGACCCTATGACGTCACTATGCGGAAGCACATACTGTAAGCAGGAAGCCTGTTGGGATGCTAGGAGTTTCGATACGCAAATCGTGATAAAAAGACGCTATACATACAAGAGTTTAAAAAAATAATCATATTTTTAAATTGCCGTTCTTCATTTCACTCAAAATTCAGACACTGCGCGGGTAACTACTTTGTTAGTGACGTGAAACGTTGCTGTCGAGTATAGTTGGAGAAGCCATCGAGATTTACAACTTCAATATAAACCTTACTAACTTCAATAGAAAGTAAGAGGGGTTGAATGTGCAATCCATTTGGCATCCAGCACTCTAATGCTACAGTAGAGCCTTTTCGGATAGCCACTGTGACTAGCTTGGGAGTGTGGAAAATTCAGCGTCATGTCATGTCAACATTTAGCATCTTTCAACATCTTTTTTCGCAACTTCATCTTTTTTGACACCATCCTTTTAGGTTCGAAAGACAATCTACTTTTAGTTGTAAGAGTTTTATTCCTGCTAATGATGACCTCCGTAGATGAGGTCGAAACGTTCGGTTTTAACATCTGTTTAGTTTGGAACATGGCCTTAACAGCCAGATGAACTTATCTTTATTACATACAGACGCTGGCTGTGTAAGCCTACATAAGTTTACTGGTAAATAATAAATTCGCATAACTATGTACTTTCGTAAAAACTAATATTAGCTTGGCATTTTCCTAATTATACTAAATGGAGGAATTGGGTATTAGCTTACAAAAATTTGAGAGGGTTTGCGATTCGCTTATCTTTGCTGCCAAAGCGGTCAAAATTGACCTAAACTAATATTTGAACGTCCTTCCATCAATACGAATACCCCATTGACAACTCCTAAAACAATGCTGAGCTTGACATCAGCGCATGAATTCACCATTAGGTATCAGAAAGTAGCATTCTGAAACGACAAATAGTTTTTCTTGAACTAAATTCAATAACAAAACTAACTACATTGCACAAAAATTTACACAGCTATTAAGTTGTATTTCACAAATTTCGATTAAATTATTCTGTCTTACTATTAAAGCATTTTTTCATTACGTTACTTTCAGATCATCAGACACTTTGAAGTTTCTTACCATTACAAGAAAGTAGGAGTAGTAAACTACTTGGTCAACGAACCTGATGCACCTATCATACTGAGACTCAAAGAAATTCCAGACAATGTGGCCAAACAGGATGATGGTACGACTGAAGGAAACTGATCTCTTAACTAAGGAAATGTGAAGCTCAGAGAGTTATTTGTTTTTACTAATCTGTGTTGCGGTTTTAAATGTGGTTATTACTGTCATTTTAACAATCAAAAAATTTACATCATGGTAATAGCAACTAATAAAAATATTTCAATTAAGAGTTGGTTATTGCTTTTATATTTAGACTTAAGTATGAACTAAATGTAAATTTGAGCTGTGTAAACAGTAATTGAGGTACTTGGAGCAACGGTTATCTTATTCCAATGCTGAGATCCTCTTTGTTGTATAGCCCCTTAATTATTCTTGAGTTAAGACAGCAATAAAATATAATCGTGCATAATATTCGTTCCAGAGATTTTAGAAAATAATCAAATTATCTCTTGATTTTTGTTGACACACATATAAACCAGTCTACGTCATATAAACCAGACCACACAGATTGGAAAGGATTTAAACATGAATTTAGGATAATAAATTTGGTTATATTTGGAAATTGAAGCGTTCCGTTGAAGTTAAAAATGGTCGTTTGTTAAAACATAAAAATTAACAACTTTTTCAGAATATTATTTGGGTGGGCCTTATTTTTAAAGATTGAGTAATTTTATTAGACGCCCCCACCAATTTGTTCCATCATACAAATAAATGATTTTTGGAAACATTTTAGCTGAATCAAAAAGTATAATTTATATCCAATTTCTTATCTTCTAAATTTTTAATTTTCTTTGATTTTACATGTTAGAAGTGAAAAAAATTAGACATAATTATAAGAAATATTCAGGTAAAATTGATGAACATTTAATTAACTTTAAGTTGGAAACAAAAGCTCTGTTAGCTTTTGTACCAAATCTGTAAAGAGTTGTATTTTCTGAAATTTGTAACATTTTTGCATGTTTTAAGTCATGAACACCCTCAAGGGATGTTACGAATTCCAAGAGCATCATGAATCGCATCGGCATGAGTGAATCGCTCTTGCTGTATAATTTGAGGGAATGTTGACTTGCCAAAATTTCAAATATTTAATTTTTTTACACGATTCAATTTTAATTTCAACCTGAAATTTGGTAGAATTGTTTATTTTAAGAGTTGAGAAACTTTATATTTTTTTTTTTTTGTAAAGGTGGTTATGATGCAAAACAAATCAAAGAGAATAAAATTCCAAAAATGGGTTCAATTTCAGGCTTTTAAGTTGTATGGATCTAGAGTTAAGGCGCTATAAATGCAAGAAAAACAACTTTACAAAAGTTCTTTTGACAATTGTATTTCCTCCTGGATAATTTTCTAATTTTCATCCATGCTTCTCTGCAGAATTATCCAGAAAAAAATATTAATTTATGTAGAGGTATTGGGATAAGTTAAACCCAAACAATAAAATATTTTTTTGTAGACTAGAACATGCACAAAAAATAAATTAGCATAAACGTCGTTAATTCCTATTATATCGTGGCCTATCATATTGATGCACACATATCATTTCACCGTCTCTGCCTGTAACATTTATAATGCGAAGTAAAGGTGCAAATACATCTCCAACGATTTGAGACTCAACAATGTCAGTATAAAGGAATAACACACGATAATGAGCACAGGGGTCAGCAACTAAGGGACTTTCAACTACAGTTTCTACGTTTGGATCATTTGAAACTATTTCGGTGGGGTTAAACCCTAACATCTGCGATAAGCCATCATGCAAAATAACCCTTGCTTTTCCCTTAACCTTTATCTGCACTCTTTTAGTTGAGTCATTGAATTTTAAGGTAATCTTATCACGAAATTCTTCTGAGATGATTGCTTTAAGAATGTACGGAACAGTTTCGTAGAATCCGGGTGGAACTCTACGACCGATTTCTTTACCGTCTCCCAAGTCAAAACCAATCAAGTTGTTATTTTCATTTACATTATACCAAGTATGGGGGTAAATGAATTGAGTTAAAGCAACTTCCCATTCACCTTGAAGCTCGAGGGGGGCAGGTAAGCGAGTGATATAATGAGATATTTTATTTTTAGGAAAATATGCCATGGAGTTGTCACTCGGAAGTGTCAAGTACAAACTCATGTTGGTAAATGAATGCTAAGCAATAAAGACATGCACTTTTATAGGGCTGACAAATTTAATGCGGGAACCCATTGATTAAATTTATTAGAATATCCCTTGAACTTTACAAAGTATTCAACACGCTTCTTTTTAGTTCTCTTTAAAACTTTTTCGATGGGAAAAGATTCTTTTAGTTTAACTTTTTGTAGTTCTTGTAAATAAAATGTTCCTAAAACGGGTTCTCCGAGCAAATCTTTTATACGATACACACAGGGACTTCTTTTCACGCACTCGGTTACTACAAATAGTTCTTCAGTCCAATTGGTTTCATATCCTTTTCTCAAAAGTGAGCTTCTTTTTAGAAATGCGAACAATATCCCCTACATTTTAAACACATGTATAGGGTGGGGATTTTTTTTCGTAAAGAGAAAACCAGACTTCCCTCTCATTGTCACTGTTCACCTCTGCAGGTGTTCGTTTTATAGAAGAGTGATATGTGTTATTATAACTTTTAACAATGAGGGTAAACATGATGATGGTACGACTGAAGGAAACTGATCTTTTAACTAATGAAATGTGAAGCTCAAGGAGTTCCTTGTTTTTAATAATCTCTGTCACGGTTTTAAATGTGACTAAATTGCTGTCATTTTAACAAAATATTTACGTCATGCTAATAATTAATAAAAATATTTCAATTAATAATTGTTTATTGCTTTTATATTTACACATATTTACACTTAAGCGTGAAATTAATGTAAATTAGAGCTGCGTATATGTTTAAACAAGTAATTCCAATGGTGAGACCCCCGGTTGCTGTAAAAAGCTCTTCAATTATTCTTGGGTTAAGACAGCAATAAAATTTAATTGTACGTAATATTCGTACACTAGAATTTTCATAAAATTATCAATTGATTTTTGTTTACACACAAACTTATTTATTCCACGTATATAAACTAGAACCACACAAATTGGAATGTATTTAAATATTAATTTAGGATAAAAAAAACCCCTTTAAGTTATATTCGGATATTGTGAAGCGTTCCATTGAAGTCAAAAATGGTCGTTGTAAAACATAAAAATTAATTTCTTGACTTTTTTCAGAAATTTATAAAAATGTCTATACATGCAAATTTATCAAAAAAGCCAAATTAAGTACATTGGTTACTCAAGCTTACGCATAGATTAATAGAGAAACATTTGTATCAATGCTGTTTAAATAGTAATTTTAAAAGTTGGTGAACATTGAATTATTACCCAACAAGTTGTTTCCTTACAGGTTTATAACAAAGGTTGAAGTAAAGCTAAGAATTTTAAGTATACAAAAGAAGACTAGAATGAAATTAGAGTAGTTTATTTAACAAAGTGTAAAAATTAGTTTCTCAAACAATCTTAATAAAAAATCCCAAATCCATTGATTTCTAATTAAAAGGAGATTAAAATTTAAATTTGAAAATCTTTGTACAGCGAATTAAATCCTACTGATTAACCTATTGAAGTTAAATCGTTGATGCAGTAATTTACTAAATTAGTGCATTCATTGACATAATATTCAGTGTCATTTCTTTGGTCATATTGTACGAATAGGAAGTAATATAATTGCCAACATTTTTTAAATTAGTTCTGATTATAATCGAATACCATTTTTTCAATTTAATTTTGTCTTCGACCTATAGAACCTTTTGTAATTTTGTATTAATTCCGTGATTTGTCTTTGTAAGTTTTTTAGGACGGAACCGGGCAAAAGAATTAATATAAAAATAAATTGAAAAAGATAATAAAAACGAAGGCACTGTCTATTTGGCCGGCAGATATACAACTAAACTCTACTCTTTTTACCCGGCAGATGCCCAGCAACGGTTCTGATAGGAGCGCCGGGAGGCTAACTAGGGAAAACTGCCGGTTTTGCCGTCCAAATAGACACTTCCAAAAAGGCAAAACTTTCATAAGATATAACTGTATTTCATCCTTGAAAATATATACCCATGCGTCTCTATAGAAGTATCCAGAAAAAATATTAAAATATAAGTAAATATAAGGGGATTAGTTGAGCCCAAATAAAAAAAAATATTTTTTGTAGACTAATTAGATGTATAAACAATATTATCAACGATTCAAATATTTAGTACAAATACGAGTACTGATCGTATGTACCGATGGAGAAGCAAAATTAAAGACAAATATTTTTCCAATATAGCAAATCAAATGTTTCTTTATCAAAGAATGGCCGAATAGGGCCCTTGCGCCATAAAACTTTATCAAAGATCATAGCTCCATAACAATGATTTAAAATGTCGGAAAAATATAAGATCAAATATACCTTAAAACCTAGCGAGGAAAACAATGTAGGTATTATAGCAGGTGGTAGTTCCAGTCACGTCACTGTTTTTGTAATCCTTCTTTACCAAAAATACCTTTCTTCTAAATATCTTTTTGTACAATTTAAAAACTTCTTATCTGTTTCTACACGATGGAAAATGCTAAAAATCTTCAATGGCCGTCAGATTTAGCGGCACAGCTATGGCACAATGAACGGACATAATGTGCGGATTCTGTAATGAGTAACCTGAAACGTGATAATATAGTGGAAATTTGGAAAAAATATTGAGTAATACGAGAAGTTCTAATCAAACGCTTTTCTAATGAGTACGTACTTAAGTTTCCATTAGCATAGAAAGATGCTGTTGTGGGGAAAGGGCTTAGGTTAAAAAACCCTTTGAATATGTATTTTCGTGATTAAACAATACATTATGAGGAACTTTTTGTATTAATTGAAAAAAGACCCTTATCGCAGGCTGTCACTTTCAGCCAAGTCTACTCTGATTGGTTGATTGAAATTTCTCTTGGAAAATAAAAGTTTTTTTTTAGTAAAATAATAACCGGGGATAGAACCCAGGAACTACTATACTCAGTGTAAATAGAATCGGCGGTTGACCTTGAGTTTTTTCTTAATGTATTTCTTCTGCATTGCCATGGTAAAGAATGACGTTTAACCGTCTATTTTATTTACACAGACTATACCACATGTTAAGCAGGCATCCAACCACTGCTCCAGCGGGGATTCAGTAACCCTAAAACTTATTATAACATCTTCCTTATTGTGTTAACTTTTGACGCAGGCGCAGTGTTGCAGATTGCGAAAAGTGACAGCCTGCGAATATAGTCTAATTTAATTTGACTCTCCCATACAAGGTCCATTCCAATCATTTGATTTTTTTCGCAATGCCATAAAACCATACAAAAATGGAAACTGGCCAGAGGGTGAACATAATAAGCGACTGCAGATCCGCCATCCAGACCATTATTGGTTTCGTAAAAACTAGAGAAGCAGCCGACATTAAAGAAAAGATACCAAAATATAAGGAAAACGGAAAGGATGCCGGGATGTTTTGGATCAAGGCGCACGTGGGATACTCCGGCAACGAGCTGGCGGACCAGTTAGCGAAGGAGGCAACGAGGCGCAAGAATGTTGACGTGGAGCTCGGGGTCCCTGTCAGCCACATAAAGGGAAAACTCCGAAAAGAGGCGGAGGAAGAGTGGAGAGAAAGGTGGAGAGGCTCAATCAAAGGTCGTACAACATACGAGTTTATAGAGAAACCATCAACAAAAATAATAGAAGGTTATCATTTTATTAATCAAATATTGACGGGACACGGGTCATTTGGAGTATACCAGCAAAGGTTCCACGCTAGAAATCCGCTCTGCTGTGAATGTGGATGTGAGGAGGACGTAGACCATCTTGTCTACCATTGCGGGAGATTTGATCGCAAAAGGAACTGTGGTTTTCCAAAAAATTATAGAGAAAAAAGCATCGGACAGCTGCTGAGGCACAAGGGAGCTAGAGACACCCTTAGGGACATGGTCAGGCAAAGGCAGGAGGAACTGATCTTCCAAACCACCTGATCCTGCTAACTTGTTAAAGGATTTCGAAATCTTGAACACCTATGATAATTGATGCTATACTTTTAATAATGTTGGAGGTTTTTATCTAAATTAATGAGCTAATATAAAAATAAAAATTAGTTTTTAGATAAATAAATTCATTTTTAAGGATACTGATGGGTTTTTGAGAATGCATGTTATCATAATTATCAGTAAATCTAAATAAATATCTTAAGGCATAGTATCATGATTTTAATATTAAAAATATTAATTCTTAACATATTTTATGCAAAAAACATATTAATGTGTAATTCTGATGTAATGTATACTATTTAATTATTTTACCTGCTTTTATTCTTTTTTATTTTAAACTTGGACTATGACCTCAGGATTTGATCCTTTTGTATTGTTATTGTTTTTATTTTTGTGAATAATGTACCATCAAAGCCCGAGTGCCTGCTTAGGCAGGCGGGATGGGAGTATATCAATAAAGTATCCCATAAAACCAAATTCCGGTCATAAAAAAAATTCATTCGACTGTGCTGTGAATTGAATTTGGAAACACCCATTTCAAATCAGATGTAATGATTTCTCCACCAACTTTTTACTCTGCTTCGAAAAATAACTTTTGTATAAAGACTTATTTGGTTTTCCTTACAATGCGCTCTAAAAAAAATATACTTTCTCCAATTCTAGGTCCTTGAATTGTTTCAAACTTCTACTTGGCATTATGAATTCAACCAGTCATGGTTTCACAATTTAATTAAAATGAAGAAGAATTATTTCAAAGTCATTTTATGAAAAACATTATGAAATTTCTAAATTTCAAAGTGAAACCGGCCCCTGAAGATATTAATTGATTGAGCTCATATTTTGGATTATTAAAAGCAATGATAGTCCACAACTATTTTCCACAGTAGGGGTTTTCAATTTCCTAAATTCGTGTTTTTCGCTCCACCCTAATGCTTACCAGACCTATCAGTTTTATAGAATAAATGCAGAAATCGAACGATTTTGCTGGTTTTAATCGAATCTTAAAAAGGTTAATTGTTATTTTCCACTATGGTTTATACAGCCCGTTACTTCCATGCCCGTTTATAAAAACCTCTAGGTCGTTATGGATGCTATTCTGACCCCACATTCTTACGTGATTCTGAGTAATGTGATGTGAACTGTTGCATACAAAACAGTTGGCAATATTTCGGAAAACATAATTTTTTCTTTTTGATTAATTGAAGCCTGGTGTACTACTGTTAGAACATTTTATAACTAATTTACAGAATGCCGTAATCTTCCATATTTGTTCGTAATAAATCACGTCCAAACCCTGAATGATTTTTAATAGCCAAATTAAAAATACAGAGCATAAAGGGTTAACTTTCTAGGAAAAATCGTATTGACATGACACAATGAAAAAGAGACCATCAAAAAGCCATGAATATACAGGATGGTTACAAAAAACTTACTATTTTTTTTTTGTTTCAAAAAAATTCCCATCCCTTAAAAACGACCAGTAGTTTTGTCTGTAGAGAATTTTAAAGTAGGTATGTTTTTTTGTAACCACCCTGTGCCTTTAATAAGTAGTGTTTTTAAGGCTTCATATCTATTGAGAAATCATTATGTTGTTTATCATAACTAACCGAAGCATTTGAGGAATCGTACTCTAGGTTGAAGGTGGAATCGATGTGCTATGTTTAATAAAACATTCATATTGGTGGAAGAATAAAACATTAACTCACTGATATTGGCAACTGGATAGATCCGTTTGCTATTCATCATAGAGCATATATAAGTCAGAACAAGAAGGGTTTTACCAGCTCTGATTCTTTCAGCGTCTTTCGTAAAAATGAATGTTTTGTTAATCTCTCGACACCGTCTGCTTCAGGTAAATTTGGTTGATTGTTGAAGTAATAATTTTTAAAATTTTGTATGGTAATATTTTCATTAAGACTTGTGAAAACTGTGTTTTACTTCGAATGAAAATATTTAAAATATAATTTACCTTCCAAAAGCCAAAGTTTACGAGACTCGTTAAACTACGTTAATAGTAAGACATTAATAAATGCCTTTAAATTTAAAGTTTTGAAGGTCTTCATAAGTTAGTGAATGAACAATACGACGGAATCATGATGTAAATCAATTTTAATCTCTATGCACATTATAATTTTCCTTATTTTAAATAGACCATTTTTTTTCTTAGTAAGGTTTCCTAAAATATATTGGAGTCTGGTAACCTAAGAGTATTTTATTCGCGATACAGATCTGGCCCTTTAAAAGCTTAATTTTATTCAGAGTACATTTAAGTTAATTAATTTGTGGTTTATATTATTCTTGTGTATTTCAGTATCAATTCTTAACCATTTCATAGAGGAATGCTAACTATTCTACATTCAGTATAGGTAATATTGGCATCAAGTATTTTAATTATTTTTAACTAGGGGGATTACATTTTGGGGACTTAAAATATCGTATTTTTAAAATCTTTCGACAAGTTTTTTTTTATTAGATCACGTGTAATTCCACAATCAATCTTTCTTCTAGGTAACTTCAGTGTCTGTCAAAGGACTAGCAAGTCTTCAACCTTTTAGTACCGAGGTTGAAAAGCGGAATCGGAGAGTTCGGCCCACTGATCCAGGAGTGAAGCCATTCTCTGCTATCCCAGGGCCCCCTACTCTTCCTGTCATTGGAACTCTCTGGGATTATTATCGAGGTGAGATAAATGCGATTTTGACGATATTCAGATTTGAGAATAATTAAAGGTCCTAAAAATCAGCATAATCTAAATTAAGTGTGATCATAATTAAAAGGGAAAGGCAAACTTTAAAGTTGTCTTTTCCTTTGGAACGTATTGAGTTAATTTGTTACCGTGTTTACAAAACCCTTTTATACGAGACTGCAACATAAGTTGACCCTATGACTTAGTAACATAACATAAGTAAACAAAGTAGTTCCCATCGCAGTGTCTGAATTTCGAGTGATATAAAGAACGTCAATTTAAAAACATGATTATTTTGTTAATATGCTGTAACCAGCTCATAACTTTTGACGCTGTCTTGAGTGTCTACTAGAAATTATAACACCTAAAATAGGGTTAACATTTTGGGTCTGGCCAAAGTTTCTTCAGGGATTTTCCACCGACCAAGATATCGGGATTTTATAAACAGTTCCAAGATTCCTGGGGTGAATGGCTCTGCGAACTTGAAGGGCCAAGTACCCATTAGCGTAACGTAATATTTTGTTTTAGATGATCCAGTTTCTGCTGGTGAATCGAGTAAAAACTATGTGAACCAAAGTGTCTCTAGCAGGAACTGGATCAAAAACTCGGTAGTTAAAGAGCACCTTCGATTATCTGACTAATTTTAACTTGAAACACTTCCAAAAGCCACCAAAACTTGTACAAAGGGTGCATATTAGATATAGATTTACTATATTACCTATTTTGGATTTTTGTACAAAAAAATTTCCGGCACTTTCAGGAAATACTAAGTTATGAAATTTTGTGTCATGGTGTAATCTCCGTGACAATGCAATATTCAATTATCTAGTAAATAACCATGCTCTAAAGATAATTAACCAAAGTTTTAAAATTAACTATCCGTTTAAAATTAACTATCCGTTTAAAATTAACTATCCGTTTAAAATTAACTATCCGTTTAAAATTAACTATCCGTTTAAAATTAACTATCCGTTTAAAATTAACTATCCGTTTAAAATTAACTATCCGTTTAAAATTAACTATCCGTTTAAAATTAACTATCCGTTTAAAATTAACTATCCGTTTAAAATTAACTATCCGTTTAAAATTAACTATCCGTTTAAAATTAACTATCCGTTTAAAATTAACTATCCGTTTAAAATTAACTATCCGTTTAAAATTAACTATCCGTTTAAAATTAACTATCCGTTTAAAATTAACTATCCGTTTAAAATTAACTATCCGTTTAAAATTAACTATCCGTTTAAAATTAACTATCCGTTTAAAATTAACTATCCGTTTAAAATTAACTATCCGTTTAAAATTAACTATCCGTTTAAAATTAACTATCCGTTTAAAATTAACTATCCGTTTAAAATTAACTATCCGTTTAATATTAACTATCCGTTTAATATTAACTATCCGTTTAATATTAACTATCCGTTTAATATTAACTATCCGTTTAATATTAACTATCCGTTTAATATTAACTATCCGTTTAAAATTAACTATCCGTTTAATATTAACTATCCGTTTAATATTAACTATCCGTTTAATATTAACTATCCGTTTAATATTAACTATCCGTTTAATATTAACTATCCGTTTAATATTAACTATCCGTTTAATATTAACTATCCGTTTAATATTAACTATCCGTTTAATATTAACTATCCGTTTAATATTAACTATCCGTTTAATATTAACTATCCGTTTAATATTAACTATCCGTTTAATATTAACTATCCGTTTAATATTAAATTTTAAATTAACTATCCGTTTAAAATTAACTATCCGTTTAATATTAAATTTTAAATTAACTATCCGTTTAAAATTAACTATCCGTTTAATATTAAATTTTAAATTAACTATCCGTTTAAAATTAACTATCCGTTTAATATTAAATTTTAAATTAACTATCCGTTTAAAATTAACTATCCGTTTAATATTAAATTTTAAATTAACTATCCGTTTAAAATTAACTATCCGTTTAATATTAAATTTTAAATTAACTATCCGTTTAATATCAATTTGAGACGCTTCTGTAAAGTCTAGGGCCCCGAAAAATTGTACAATGTTGTATTATATATCATTACTATATTCAATCTTGAACATGTTAATTACCTTAATTGAAAGGAAATTTATTAGTATTTCAATTAAGAATTGAAGTTTTCATTAGAATAAGAAAGTTAAACTTTGCCCCTTCGCCGGCGAACATTAGTAGTGGAGAAATGAGCGTTCTACCACAGCCGGCGCAATGCGCAATATTGCGCCGGTTGCGCCGGTGGCTCTGCGGCTCTCCTACGCCGGTTGCGCCGGTGGAAATTAACATTGCGCCGGTGGAAAGGGGGCTCCCTGCCCATTCTACTAAATTGCGGCTCCCTGCCCATTCTACTTAATTGCGGCTCCTACGCATTCTACTAAAATGCGGCTCTGAGGCGCAACCAACAGCACGAAGGTACTTTGGGGCTCTGCCAACTAAAATGGAGCTCTACCACTAAATTGGGCAGGTACTTTGCGGCTCTGCCAACTAAAATGGAGCTCTACCACTAAATTGGGCAGGTACTTTGCGGCTCTACCACTAAATTGGGGCTCCTGCGCATTCTACTAAATTGGGGCTCCTGCCCATTCTACTAAAATGCGGCTCTGAGGCGCAACCAACAACACGAAGTTAAATTGGTACTCTACCACTAAAATGCAAAGGTACTTTGGAGCTCTACCACTAAAATGCGACTCTGCCACTAAAATGGGCAAAATGTGACTCTACCACTAAAAAGGGTAAATTGGGGCTCCTGCCCATTCTACTTGTTGGAATCGAACGCTATTTCCTCCCGATTATCTAGTGCCGTACGGGGGAACTTTGTTTTGTGAGGATATGATTTCTAGATCCGCCAGGTGGCGTCTTATAATGTATATAAATATTTTTGTCTTACTGTAATAAATGATTATTCCTGTTTTAACCCAAGCTAGTCTTGTCTGATTTTCCACCCTCCTCAAAGGTACGATACAACAAAATGGTAGCAGAGCGTGGTTGTATGGTGGAATTATGATTTAAGTACCGATTGGATTGTCGACAGGATGAGTTCCGGTGAGGAAAGTAGTTTGTTCCGGATTGAGAAGCTGAATCGTGATAATTTCCGATCATGGAAATTCAACCTGAAGATGCTCCTTATGCATCAGGGGTTATTTGGATATGTGGACGGAACAGAACCCCTACCTGAAAGAACTGACAACAAGGCTGTCAAAGCATGGCAGAGCCGGGACGGAAAAGCTTTTTCAACTATTTGCCTGTCGATAGAGGAGGATCTAAAGAATCTAGTTATGGATTGCACTACTTCAAAGGAAGCCTGGGACAGTGTCTGCTGTACTTTCGAGCCAACAACGAGAGCAAGAATCGCTGCTTTGAGAACAGATTTTATGAATATTGGGCTGAAGGACACTGAAACGATGTCTATGTTCATGGGCAGATTGTTAAGAGCCGCTAAAGATTCGGAGATGGCTGGTAAAGTCGTGCCTGATGATGAGATAGCTTATCAAATGCTATATCAGCTCCCGTCAAACTATGACAACGTCGTGATCCAACTATACCAATTGGAGGATGAGGATTTCACTTCTACTAACGTGAGAAAAGCTCTGATTGCTGAGTTTGATCGCTTGCAACACCGAACTGACGTAGCTGAGTCAACTAGGACGGCACTGGCATCTGAATCCGAAACCAGACTTCGTAAGAGTGACGGAAACGTCGAAAAAGATAAGAGAACTTGCTTCAAATGTGGTCTCCCAGGACATTTCATCAAAGACTGTAAAAAGGGAAAAAAGAACTATGCAGGACGGTCTACCAAAGGTCCCTCTCGTGGTCCCTCTACCTCCCAAGGAGGACGCTCAAATGTCTTCATTGCCTCAACAGCCATGGTTGTAGACAAGGACATAGTGAACTTCGTGATAGATACAGCTGCTACAGAACATTTCTGCAATGATTTAAGCATGTTCAGTGATTACGTTGAAAGTAAAGAAACGAGTTCTGTAAAAATCGCCCAGGGATCTACTCCAATTCTCGGACACGGTGATATTAAGTTGAATGTTCATCAAAGATCAGGTAAACGTTTTTTGGTATTGAAAAACGTTATGTATGCTCCTAAAATGTCTAGAAATTTAATATCTGGTAGATTAATTGATAAGGCAAATTTCAGTATACATATCAAAAATGGTAAACTGGTCATTAAAAGATCTGATGGTTATTATTTCCTAGAGTCATTTTTGGAAAATAATTTATATTCTTTGAATGCAGATGTTATTAAAAGTGGTAAATCGCCAGAAGGGTATATTGTTAACAAAAATGACATTATGTATTGGCATGTAAAACTAGGACACCAAAATCCTAAAGAGGTTTTGAAAATGTCTAAATCTGATCAGGTATTTGGTATTGAAAACTTAACTGGTGATACTAAGTTTTGTGATGTATGTAATATGTCTAAATCTAACAGAGCTTCTTTTAAGAAGATAAGCAAAATTTCTTCTAAAGAGATTTTAGAATTGCTTCATTTGGATGTGTGGGGACCCGCTCCAGTCAGATCTATGGGAGGTGCTAAATACTTCTTAAGTATAATAGATGATTATTCTAGGTATTCTCAAGTTTATTTTATGAAAAATAAAAACGAGGCTTTTGATTACTTTAAAGAGTATCAAGTTGAAATGGAAAGGCAAACGGGTAAGAAAATTAAGAGGATTAGAACGGATAATGGGTTGGAGTTTTGTGCAAAGTATTTTGAAGAACATTTGAGGGATTGTGGTATTAAGGTAGAAAGGACTAATCCTTATTCACCAGAAATGAATGGTGTAGCCGAAAGGTTAAATAGAACTATTGTTGAGGGGGCAAGGGCTTCTTTATATCAAGGGAAATTGCCTAAAACATTGTGGGCAGAGGTAGTAAATACCCAGAACTATTTAAAGAATCGCTTTCCTCATAAAAGTCTAAAAGGAAAGATCCCTTTAAATGTTTGGTCAGGAAAAAGGTTTTCTGTTAGACATCTAAAACCTATTGGTAGTTTAGCTTATATGCATGTTCCAAAACCAAAGAGAGACAAGTTAGATGGGAAGGCTAATAAAGGAATATTAGTAGGTTATGCTATTAAAACTAAGGGTTATAGAGTTTGGAAACCAGGTACTCGGGAAGTATTGGAAACTAATTATGTGAAATTTGATGAATCAAAATTGGGTTTGAATTTTTCAGATAAGGGTGATCAAAACAAATCGTTGTTTGATTTAGAATCAAGTGGGTCTAAAGTGAGCTCCGATTCTGAAGAGGAATCAGAACCCGAGGTTGAAACTAAAGAAATTCCTGATATTTCTAAATGGGTGAGAAAAGTTACAACTAGAAAAAAGGGTAAATATATAGGGAGAAAGGAAGTTTTCTACTACCCAATAAGTAACGTTAGACTTAGAAGTTTAAATGATGTAAAGAAATATTGTGATAAAGAGGGATTAAGTTTTAATCCAGGTGATTATGATTTTTCTGGAAAAGAAATAGAGATTGAGGAGGAATTTTCAGGTGAGGAAGACTCTAGTGATCAGTCTGAAGCTGAGGCTCATTGTGTTGAGGTCAAAGTTCCTCGATCTTTCTATGAATCTCAAAGTGTTCCAGAGAGATCATGTTGGTTAAATGCAATGAAAGATGAGGTGACTACTTTAAAATCTAGGGATGTGTACGAAGTGGTACCAAGACCAACAAATCACAAGGTGTTGGGAAGTAGATGGGTTTTTAACCTAAAAAGGGATTTGCTTGGAAAAATAAAGTCTTATAAAGCTCGTTTTGTAGCTAAAGGGTTCAGACAATCTGAAGGGATTGATTATTATGAAGTATTTTCGCCAGTAGTGAACTTTACCCTTGTAAGGTTTTTTATGATTCAATTGGTCATACTTAAAAAATGGGTAAATCGTCACATTGATGTTAAATGTGCTTACTTGTATAGTAATCTTAACGAGGAAACTTATATTGAGCAACCTGAAGGTTTTGTAGAATTTGGTAAGGACTATGTCTTAAAGCTAAAGAAAGCGTTATATGGTTTACACCAAGCCGGAAGAGAATGGTTTTCTACGTTAAATGAAGTGTTATTAAAGTTAGGTTTTGAAAAGTTGAAAAATTGTAATTGTGTATATTACTTGGACTCTAAAGTGATTATGCTGGTGTATGTTGACGATTTGGCTATTTTTGCCATGGATGAAAACAGCATGAACGATGTCATAAAAATGCTAAAATCAAAATTTGAAATTAAAGATTTAGGACAAATTTCAAAATTTTTAGGAGTTGAGTTTGGATTTAAAGATGATAATTTTTTGATGCATCAAAAGGGTTACATCGAAAAGATGTATGATGTATTTAGAGACATCCTTCATGTTAGAGTAAAACTTCCACTGAATCCCGGTATGGTTATTGAAAAAGTTGCTGACAAAAATTCAGTTTTAAAAGATGTTCCATACAGGTCTTTAATTGGAAGTTTATTGTTTTTGGCATCGAGGACAAGACCTGATATTATGTTCGCAGTAACTCTGTTGTCAAAATTCAGCAACGAACCTTCCGCGATTCATTGGAAGATGCTCTGTCAGGTTTATAATTATGTCATAAGTACTAAGCATTTTTGTATAAACCTATCTTATGCTACAGATGGTAATTTTTCAGCATTTAGCGATGCTAGTTGGGCTGCAGATCGAGATGACAGGAAATCAGTAAATGGTTTTATTGTAATGATGGGAGGAGTTCCTATTTCCTGGTTATCGTCAAAACAGCAGTCAGTAGCCCTATCCTCCATGGAGTCAGAGTATATTGCATTATCTGAATTGATTAAGGAAATTGTATGGTTGTTCAGAATTGCAAGTGAAGTTTTTGGAAAGGAGGTTATGAAGCCAAATGTATTTTGTGATAGCCAGAGTGCTATTTATTTTTCTAAAAACCCTGTTGAAAACAAGAAAACCAAATACATTGATACTAGGTATCATTTTGTTAAAGACTATTTAAAAAAGGGTTTTTTCATTTTGAAGTTTATTTCTGGAAAAGAAAATTTGTCTGATTGTCTGACTAAACCGTTAACATATGATAAATTTCAATGTTTTTGTGATAGGATTTTTTCTAGGTAAAATAGTACTTGTTTTGAAGTAATCGAGAGGAAAAGGGGGCATGTGTTGGAATCGAACGCTATTTCCTCCCGATTATCTAGTGCCGTACGGGGGAACTTTGTTTTGTGAGGATATGATTTCTAGATCCGCCAGGTGGCGTCTTATAATGTATATAAATATTTCTGTCTTACTGTAATAAATGATTATTCCTGTTTTAACCCAAGCTAGTCTTGTCTGATTTTCCACCCTCCTCAAAGGTACGATACAACACTACTAAATTGGGGCTCCTGCGCATTCTACTAAATTGCGACTCTAAGACACAACCAACAACATGAAGCTAAATTAAGATTTTCTGAAAGTTATTTTACATAAAATGATAAGGTTAGAAATTCCCAGGAGATGTTAGCCAGAGTTTCCCGCGTTAACAAAGCGTAACGGTACCAGTGGACAGCCTCCCCTAGCATTTCACAAAGAGGGTGTAACCTATGACATCAGGCTGACAATCCCTTACCTTTCACAAAGCAATACATGTGCTGATAACCCTTGAGGGAGATAACGATTGCATCTTTTCCTACAATACCAAGGAATTCGAACTCGGTCGTGATACGTTACCCTATTGGTGGATTTATATTCTACAATGATTAAAAATTACCAACTACATTCACATTAGATAAGATTTCGAATATTTTAAGCAATTTTTTAAATGAAATATACTTTTTATTACGAGTTCTGCATATGAGTTGATTTTTTTTTCATAGAATGTTAAGAACATTCAAGTTAAAAATGATAGTTACGATTGCAAAGTTAATTTCCCCCTATGATTCAATTTAAAATATTACTTATTTTATTCACAAAGACACTTTCACTATGATTCAATTTAAGATATTACTTATTTTATTCGAGAAGACACTTTTTCTAGTTAAACCTGAGAATATATGATTAATCGCCTAAAATTAAATTATTCAATTACATTTTTTTCTGAAAGCATTAGGAATAAGATGATTTTTGTAATAAAATTATAAAGAATATACAATTTCCCAAATATTTAGGAGAATTTCTATCCTTAACCTTTTCTTTAAAGTGAATCTTTTACACTACATGCTTTCATTTTTATGAATAACTATTATATTTATTAAACATGTAATAATTTTCCTATACCAAAGAAAACTGTTTTGAATATTTTTTATAAATACTAACAAATTTATGCATACATTTTACTATGAATAACATAAATATTATTACCCATTATAAAGTTGAGACAATTTTTCTAATGCTAATATTATAGTTTGAATGCAACAGAAGTTAAAAGCTCTAACATGAAAAAAAAACTAATGTAAGAAAAGAAAAAACTTAAACTTTTTAACCCACAAATCAATGATACTATACCGGTGATACATACGCTACAAGAATTTTCCCATTTGTTAATCCTTTGAACACCATTAAATATCATTCACAAGAAGAAAAGAAACAATATAGAATAAAGAAATGTTCATATGAAAGGAAATATTTTTCCTCAAAATTAAAATTATGGGTGTACTACATCCTTTCACATATGAACTATGACATTAAAATTAGTAAAACATAAAGAGGAAACATAACACAAAAAGGAAACACATATTGAAAAAACATAACATATTTATTATGGAAATGAAAAGAAAATGTAAAAACGTTGATAGAAAAAAAACTTATAAACTATATATCTAAGAACTTCATGAAAAATAAAGACGAATACAGAAAAATAACTATTACCTTTGAAAAAATAAAGAGAAAAACTTAAAAATATAGCAAGAGGAAACATTAAAACACTGTAAGAAACTAAACACATTGAGAAAAATAATGACAAATGCAGAAAAATAACTTAAGAATTTGAAAAAATAAAGGAGAAAAGGTAAAAATATAACAAGAGGAAACAATAAAACATTGTAAGAAACTAAAAACATTGAGAAAAATAATGACAAATGCAGAAAAATAACTAAAGACTTTGAAAAAATAAAGGAGAAAAGGTAAAAATATAACAAGAAATAAAAAATTTACACTGCATAACTTAAAAAAATGTTAAAAATAAATAAAAACTTTGAAAAAATAAAAGACAAAAGCAGAAAAATAAAGGTTAAAACATTGAAAATAACTAAAATCGTTGGTAGAATTGTAGAAAAAAACTTTAAAATATAACAAGAGGAAACATTACAACACTGCAATATGCTAAAAACTTTGTGAAAAAACGAAGACAAATATAGTAAAATAACTAAAAACTTTGAAAAAATAAAAGACAAATGCAGAAAAATAACTAAGATCTTTGAAAAAATAAAGGTTAAAACATTGAAAAATAATTAAGAACTTTGGTAGAATTGAAGAAAAAACTTCAAAATATAACAAGAGGAAACATTACAACAATGCAATATACTAAAATTTTTGTGAAAAACGAAGGCAAATACAGTAAAATAACTAAAGACTTTGAAAAAATAAAGACTAATACAGAATAATAACTAAGAACTTTGAAAAAATAAAGGTGAAAACATAAAAGAATTACAAGAAAAAACATTACCCTACTACATGAAACTAAAAACTTTACTTAAAATGAACTAGAAAACGAAAAATTTTAAAAAGAAATGCTATCTTATGCATTATGAAACTAAAAATTTTGCTGAAATAAAAACTTAGAAACTCTAAAACTGAAGACTTTGTTAAAAAATAACTAAGAACTTTGAAGAAATAAAGGTGAAAACATAAAAGAATTACAAGAAAAAAAAACATCCCACTCCATGAAACAAAAAAACTTTACTTAAAATAAAGTATAAAACGAAACTTTTAAAAGAAATGAAAACTTATGCATTAAAGCTAAAATCTGCTGAAAAAAAAATAAAGACAAACATAGAAAATAACTAAGAGCTTTTGGTATAAACGAAGAAAAACTTTAAAATAATACAAGAAATAAAAACTTTGCTTACATAAAACTGAAAAATCTCACAAGAAATAAAAAAAAATCACACTGTAAAACTTAAAAAATTGTTAAAAATAAATAAAAAATTTGAAAAAATCTTACAAGAAATAAAAAGTTACACTAAAAAATTAAAACTTTACCAAAAATTAAACTGTAAAACTAAAAATTTGAAAAAATAAGTAAAAAAACTTTGAAAATATTACAACAAATAAAAAGCTACACTGCAAAACTTAAAAAAACTTGGTTAAAATAACGAAAACTGAAAAATCTTACAAGAAATAAAAAAAATACACTACAAAACTAAACTTTACCAAAAATTAAACTGTAAAACTAAAAAAATTGTTAAAAATAACTAACAACTTTGAAAAAATCTTTCGAGAAATAAAAAAAAGTTGCTACAAAACTAAAACTTTACCAAAAATTACACAAGCATTAAAGCTAAAATCTGTTGAAAAAATAAAGAAAAACATAGAAAATAACTAAATACTTTAGTATAAATAAAGGAAAAAAACTTAAAATAATACAAAAATAAAAACTTTGCTTACATAAAACTTGACAATTTTCTAAAATAAAGACTGATATCGAAAATAACTAAGAACTTTGAAAAAATAAAGATGAAAACATAATAATATTACAAAAAATATTATTACACTGTAGGTATGAAACTAAAAAACTTTACTTAAAATGAACTAGAAAACGAAAAATTTTACAAGAAATGAAAACTTATGCATTAAAGCTAAAATCTGTTGAAAAAAATAAAGACAAACATAGAAAATAACTAAGAGCTTTTGGTATAAACGAAGAAAAACTTTAAAATAATACAAGAAATAAAAAAAATCACACTGTAAAACTTAAAAAATTGTTAAAAATAAATAAAAAATTTGAAAAAATCTTACAAGAAATAAAAAGTTACACTAAAAAATTAAAACTCTACCAAAAATTAAACTGTAAAACTAAAAATTTGTAAAAATAAGTAAGAAAACTTTGAAAAATATTACAACAAATAAAAAAAAGTTGCTACAAAACTAAAACTTTACTAAAAAATTAAACTGTAAAACTAAAAACTTTGTTAAAAATAAATAAAAACATTGAAAAAATCTTACAAGAAATAAAAAGTTACACTACAAAACTAAAACTTTACCAAAAATTAAAATGTGAAACTAAAAATTTGTTAAAAATAAATAAAAACTTTGAAAAAAATATTACAAGAAATAAAAAGTTACACAGTAAAACTAATAAAACTTTGTTAATAATAAAAAAAATTTAGAAAATAAGTAAAAACTTTGAAAAAATATTACAAGAAATAAAAAGTTACACTACAAATCTAAAACTTTACCAAAAATTAAACGGTAAAACTAAAAACTTTGTGAAAAATATATAAAAACTTTGAAAAAATATTACAACAAATAAAACATTTCACTGCAAAACTAAAAAAAACTTTGTTAAAGTAACAAAACTGAAAAATATTACAAGAAATAAAAAAATTCATACAGTAAAACTTAAAAAATATTTTAAAAATAAATAAAAACTTTGAAAAATATTACAAGAAATAAAAAGTTACACAGTAAAACTGAAAAAAACTTTGTTAATAATAAAAAAAATTAAAAATTAAGTAAAAACTTTGAAAAAATATTACAAGAAATTAAAAGTTACACTACAAAACTAGAACTTTACCAAAAATTAAACGGTAAAACTAAAACTTTACCAAAAATTAAACGATAAAACTAAAAACTTTGTGAAAAATATATAAAAACTTTGAAAAAATATTACAACAAATAAAAAATTTCACTGCAAAACTAAAAAAAACTTTGTTAAAGTAACAAAACTGAAAAATATTACAAGAAATAAAAAAATTCATACTGTAAAACTTAAAAAATATGTTAAAAATAAATAAAAACTTTTGTTTTTTGGCAACAGCAGGCTTTTGTTGTTGTTGACGATTAACTGTGCTCAAATTTCAAACTTGTATTTTACTTAAAATAAGTATTAAATTTCAAATATTATTTAATTTTATGAAAGAATAACGTGCAATTAGGCACAGGAAACTTTAAATAGTTAAAAAGTAGCTTCTAAAAGTCTGATAACATGTCTGACCCTGTCTGCAGCGTGTGTAATGAGGATATGAACCCTGACGTGATGTTAACTTGCACGGGGAAATGTAAAAACCTCTTTCACTATACATGTGGTGGACTCACTGTGGCTGCCTTCAACAATCTGTCTCAGAACAAAAGATCTAAATGGATCTGTGTCGCATGCAGTAACGTCAGTTCTGCTAAAGTCTCAACAAAAGGTGCCGCCAATGATGATTCTTCAGCTACGATGAAATCTCAATTTAGTGAGCTTAAAGATCTTATCACTACAAAATTTGCAGATCTCGAAAAATCAATAGAGTTCAACAATTCTTTAATAAACGATCTAAAGGCAGAAGTAAAAGCTCTACAACATACTAATAAAAACCTTCAAGCTAATAATGAAAGACTCTCAAAGGAAAACGCCGAAATCAAAAATGAAATCAAGAATCTTCAGTTTGACGTAATTGAACTAAAGCAGTATTCGAGAAGGACGAACCTGGAAATTTCTTGTCTCCCTGAATGTGAACACGAAGATCTAAACAAGGTCCTCTTAAAGCTAGAAGAAATTTCGGATATGAAAATGATAAACAACGTGACAGCAGCTCACCGGGTACCCAGCTTTAACAAAGACAGACCCAAACCTATAGTGGTTCAATTCACATCGAAAGAAGTTCGTGATTGTGCATTAAAATCCCTAAAAGCTTGCCATATATCAGCAAACAAAGTCAATGAAAGATTTAGTGATATGCCTATATTTTTCAACGAGCATCTAACCCCTGAACTCAAATTCCTATTCCACCAGGCCAGAAAAACTAAATCGGAAAACAGCTACAAGTTTTGTTGGGTTCGTAATGGGAAGATCTTCCTTAGAAAAGACGAGTCTTCCAAAATTTTAAGAATTAAATCCACTGATGACCTGAATCTTCAATTGTGAACAATCTTATCCTTTTCCTACTGTTGATGGTTGTATTTTATTAGAAGACTCTTCTGAACTAAAAAATTATCTCAAATCCGAACCAACTGGCTGTAAGTCAAATATTATTATCTTACATCTGAATATACGTAGCATTCGTGCAAATTTTGACAGTTTTATTTCCCATATCTCAAATTTTGTTGATTTTATTGATGTCATTATTTTGTCAGAAATCTGGATTTACAGTGATGAAATTGATTATTATGCAATAGATAAATTTGAATCCTTTTTTTGTTGCCGTGAGATAAATCGCTCAGGTGGAATTGTTGTATACAGTAAAAAACATCTGAATCTGATCGCATTAGACATATGTTTTGAATCTGCTGAAAGTATATTATTATACAGTAATTTTTATAATCTGGCAATCTTATCAATATATCGATCACACGCCTTTAAAATTGATCATTTTACTAATGAATTAAAAAATATATTATGTACTTTAAACCAACCTAATATTATAATAATGGGTGATCTCAATATAAATATACTAAACAATGACAATGATACTAATGAATACCTAAACTCCTTATCAGCTAAGGGATATCAAAGCTACATTAACAAACCCACTCGTGTCAATATTTCTTCAACATGTATTGATCATGTATTTGTAAAATCCAAAATTTTTACAGTTTCTACTGCAATTTATATTACTGACATAAGTGATCATTTTATGACTATCTGCAATTTAAACAATTCTATTTTATCAACTTTAGACAAAAGTAACTCTGATACAAACAAGCAAACTTATATTAACTATAAGCTAGTCTATGATTATCTACTTGGTTATAGTTTTAAATGGAATTTTTCTGATGATCTTGATCTTCAATATCAAAATTTAATTTTTAGATTTCAAAATATAAGAAATAATTTTAAGTTCCCTAAAAGAGCCTCTAAAAACCATAAAAATGATTGGATCACAGAGCATATTTTGAACTTAATTCATAGAAAAAGTAAGCTTTTTAAAAAAACGAGGAAACATCCTTGGGACATAGTTTACAGAACTGCCTATAGAACAACTGTTGCCGAGTTAAAGAGTAATATCAAAGCTGCAAAATCAGAATTTTTCAATAATAAGTTTAAAAATTGTAAAAATATGAAAGACAAATGGAAACTTGTAAATGGAATTTGTAACATAACTAAACCTTCTAATCTACCTCAACTGGTAAACGACTCTGATACAGCATCTAAATTCAATGAATATTTTTCTAATTTAACTCTGAATTCATATCTACCACAAAATGACTACATCTCCTATATCCTACCAAGTTTAAATTCATTTGTATTTCTTCCTGTGTGTGACTACGATGTTATTAGTGTAATTAATTCTTTTTCAAATATAAACTCTACTGATTATGATGGTGTCAGCATAAAGCTGGTAAAGATGTTTTCTGTAAAAAATATTGGTTTTATAACAAATTTTATAAACTTATCAATTAGTTTATCCTATTTCCCAAATTCATTAAAAATAGCTACTATTACTCCAATCTTTAAATCCGGTAACAAAAACCTATTAACAAATTATCGTCCTATTTCTATTCTCCCTACTTTTTCTAAAATTATCGAAAAAGCATTATCTAATAAAATGTATAATTTTTTATTTCATACTAATTTCTTTGCTGAAAATCAGTATGGTTTTATTAAAGGTCGCAATACGGAAATCGCTCTCATAAAATTCACTAAATTTATATACAACAGTATCGATAAAAATAAGAAAACAGTGGCTATTTTTCTTGATATATCTAAGGCTTTTGACAGTGTGAATCATTATATATTAATAGATAAATTGCAATATGCCGGTTTTAGAGGAAACATTTTAGAATGGTTCATCTCATATCTCTCAAATAGGAAACAAAGAGTAAAAATAAAAGATTCCTACAGTGACTTTTCCACAACAAATCGTGGCGTTCCACAGGGCTCAATATTAGGACCATTATTATTTATAATTTTTATAAATGATTTTTGTAAATTAAATCTTTTTGGTGAAATGATAACTTATGCAGATGACTCAGTTCTATTATATTCTTGTCATGATTTAAATGAACTAAAAAGACAAATTGAATCTGATCTTATTTTAATTAGAAAATGGTTTTTGTCAAATGATTTAACTCTTAACTTAAATAAAACTAAATATATATATTTCACATTGCAGGAATGCTCTATTGACTTAAATTTCAAATTTCACAGTAACACCTGCAATGCTATTCAAAATTGTAACTGTTATTCCTTGCAACGCGTTAATACCATTAAATATTTGGGTATTCAAATAGATTTTAACTTGAAGTGGAAAACTCACATAGGTGATCTATGCAAAAAACTACGCTTTATTTTAATTAGATTTCATCACTTGAAGAATAAAGTGAATAAGTTGTTCTTAAATACATTATATTATTCTTGGTTTTATTCTCTATTAAACTACGGTATTATTGTCTGGGGAGGAGACTACAAAACTAACTTATCTCCATTAATCTCCCTTCAAAATAAATGCTTCAAAATTTTAAACTACAAACCTTCGACACCCAACCATTTAAAATCTATAAAACTTCTACCTATACGCTACATTGCTTTCTTTCGTATGATTTATTTTTTATATCGTAATAAAACAATATGTGAATATAAAAATCAAATTTCAGAACGGAGACCTAATGAAATATACCAAATACCGCGCTTCAATAAAGAAATCTTCCGCAAACATTTTTGTTATTTAGCACCTAAATTATTTAATGGATTAACTTTAGACCTACAAAACATCTCAAGTAATAAAAAATTTAAGAATTTGTTATTTGATTTCTTATTGGTCATTGATGATTTAGATGTTTTTTTTAAGTTATAGAAGCAACATGTAATTTTAATGCCTATGCTGTTTTGCCATTTATCTCTTTGTATTTGTCATTTAAATTGTGTTATTATTTTTTTTTTTTATGTACATATGTATTGTGTATTAGTTATATTTTAAGACACTTTTTTTTTTTCGATTTTATTTCCTCATCTGTACTAAATTTGCTTGTAATAATTTTTTTGGTCAGCTAAATGGGCATGTGCCCCAGTCTGACTAATATGCCTTCCCCCTATTTTCGATTGTATCGCTTTGTACAAAAATGAAATAAATTATTATTATTATTATTATTATAAAAATATTACAAGAAATAAAAAGTTACACAGTAAAACTAAAAAAAAACTTTGTTAATAATAAAAAAATTAAAAAATAAGTAAAAACTTTGAAGAAAATATTACAAGAAATAAAAAGTTACACTACAAAACTAAAAATTTTGAAAACTTTACTAAAATATAAAGACTAATACAGAAAAATAACTAAGAACTTTGAAAAAATAAAGATTAAAAGGTTCTCATGTCCCATATAAATCAAGAAATCTTTATATACTTTCTATGAAAATTTCAATGTGTCTTATGTAAAGTATTTCAAACTAGAAGTTTTTTTCCCCTTTAAGTTTTTAAAGTACTTAACTTACTTTTGGTTAAGAACATTTTTTATTAGATATCATCGTTAGGTCTACGATCTCCTTCATTGCGAACAATTTTTTTAATTATTATGTAAAACGGGTGTGCTGGAACAAATTAAAGCAAGATTCTTTTATTTCCCTTCTTCATATAGAAGGGGTTCTCAGCCCACCTAGTTTTCATAATAAAAAAAAAACGTTCACAAAGGAGGAGATCGTAGACCTAACGATGATATCTAATAAAAAATGTTCTTAACCAAAAGTAAGTTAAGTACTTTAAAAACTTAAAGGGGAAAAAAACTTCTAGTTTGAAATACTTTACATAAGACGCATTGAAATTTTCATAGAAAGTATATAAAGATTTCTTGATTTATATGGGACATGAGAACCTTTTAATCTTTATTTTTTCAAAGTTCTTAGTTATTTTTCTGTATTAGTCTTTATATTTTAGTAAAGTTTTCAAAATTTTTAGTTTTGTAGTGTAACTTTTTATTTCTTGTAATATTTTCTTCAAAGTTTTTACTTATTTTTTAATTTTTTTATTATTAACAAAGTTTTTTTTTAGTTTTACTGTGTAACTTTTTATTTCTTGTAATATTTTTCAAAGTTTTTATTTATTTTTAACATATTTTTTAAGTTTTACAGTATGAATTTTTTTATTTCTTGTAATATTTTTCAGTTTTGTTACTTTAACAAAGTTTTTTTTAGTTTTGCAGTGAAATTTTTTATTTGTTGTAATATTTTTTCAAAGTTTTTATATATTTTTCACAAAGTTTTTAGTTTTATCGTTTAATTTTTGGTAAAGTTTTAGTTTTACCGTTTAATTTTTGGTAAAGTTCTAGTTTTGTAGTGTAACTTTTAATTTCTTGTAATATTTTTTCAAAGTTTTTACTTAATTTTTAATTTTTTTTATTATTAACAAAGTTTTTTTCAGTTTTACTGTGTAACTTTTTATTTCTTGTAATATTTTTCAAAGTTTTTATTTATTTTTAAAATATTTTTTAAGTTTTACTGTATGAATTTTTTTATTTCTTGTAATATTTTTCAGTTTTGTTACTTTAACAAAGTTTTTTTTAGTTTTGCAGTGAAATGTTTTATTTGTTGTAATATTTTTTCAAAGTTTTTATATATTTTTCACAAAGTTTTTAGTTTTACCGTTTAATTTTTGGTAAAGTTTTAGATTTGTAGTGTAACTTTTTATTTCTTGTAATATTTTTTCAAAGTTTTTACTTATTTTCTAAATTTTTTTTATTATTAACAAAGTTTTATTAGTTTTACTGTGTAACTTTTTATTTCTTGTAATATTTTTTTCAAAGTTTTTATTTATTTTTAACAAATTTTTAGTTTCACATTTTAATTTTTAGTAAAGTTTTAGTTTTGTATTAACTTTTTTATTTCTTGTAATATTTTTTTCAAAGTTTTTATTTATTTTTAACAAATTTTTAGTTTCACATTTTAATTTTTGGTAAAGTTTTAGTTTTGTAGTGTAACTTTTTATTTCTTGTAAGATTTTTTCAATGTTTTTATTTATTTTTAACAAAGTTTTTAGTTTTACAGTTTAATTTTTTAGTAAAGTTTTAGTTTTGTAGCAACTTTTTTTTATTTGTTGTAATATTTTTCAAAGTTTTCTTACTTATTTTTACAAATTTTTAGTTTTACAGTTTAATTTTTGGTAGAGTTTTAATTTTTTAGTGTAACTTTTTATTTCTTGTAAGATTTTTTCAAATTTTTTATTTATTTTTAACAATTTTTTAAGTTTTACAGTGTGATTTTTTTTATTTCTTGTATTATTTTAAAGTTTTTCTTCGTTTATACCAAAAGCTCTTAGTTATTTTCTATGTTTGTCTTTATTTTTTTCAACAGATTTTAGCTTTAATGCATAAGTTTTCATTTCTTGTAAAATTTTTCGTTTTCTAGTTCATTTTAAGTAAAGTTTTTTAGTTTCATACCTACAGTGTAATAATATTTTTTGTAATATTATTATGTTTTCATCTTTATTTTTTCAAAGTTCTTAGTTATTTTCGATATCAGTCTTTATTTTAGAAAATTGTCAAGTTTTATGTAAGCAAAGTTTTTATTTTTGTATTATTTTAAGTTTTTTTCCTTTATTTATACTAAAGTATTTAGTTATTTTCTATGTTTTTCTTTATTTTTTCAACAGATTTTAGCTTTAATGCTTGTGTAATTTTTGGTAAAGTTTTAGTTTTGTAGCAACTTTTTTTTATTTCTCGAAAGATTTTTTCAAAGTTGTTAGTTATTTTTAACAATTTTTTTAGTTTTACAGTTTAATTTTTGGTAAAGTTTAGTTTTGTAGTGTATTTTTTTTATTTCTTGTAAGATTTTTCAGTTTTCGTTATTTTAACCAAGTTTTTTTAAGTTTTGCAGTGTAACTTTTTATTTGTTGTAATATTTTCAAAGTTTTTTTACTTATTTTTTCAAATTTTTAGTTTTACAGTTTAATTTTTGGTAAAGTTTTAATTTTTTAGTGTAACTTTTTATTTCTTGTAAGATTTTTTCAAATTTTTTATTTATTTTTAACAATTTTTTAAGTTTTACAGTGTGATTTTTTTTTATTTCTTGTGAGATTTTTCAGTTTTATGTAAGCAAAGTTTTTATTTCTTGTATTATTTTAAAGTTTTTCTTCGTTTATACCAAAAGCTCTTAGTTATTTTCTATGTTTGTCTTTATTTTTTTTTCAGCAGATTTTAGCTTTAATGCATAAGTTTTCATTTCTTTTAAAAGTTTCGTTTTATACTTTATTTTAAGTAAAGTTTTTTTGTTTCATGGAGTGGGATGTTTTTTTTTCTTGTAATTCTTTTATGTTTTCACCTTTATTTCTTCAAAGTTCTTAGTTATTTTTTAACAAAGTCTTCAGTTTTAGAGTTTCTAAGTTTTTATTTCAGCAAAATTTTTAGTTTCATAATGCATAAGATAGCATTTCTTTTTAAAATTTTTCGTTTTCTAGTTCATTTTAAGTAAAGTTTTTAGTTTCATGTAGTAGGGTAATGTTTTTTCTTGTAATTCTTTTATGTTTTCACCTTTATTTTTTCAAAGTTCTTAGTTATTATTCTGTATTAGTCTTTATTTTTTCAAAGTCTTTAGTTATTTTACTGTATTTGCCTTCGTTTTTCACAAAAATTTTAGTATATTGCATTGTTGTAATGTTTCCTCTTGTTATATTTTGAAGTTTTTTCTTCAATTCTACCAAAGTTCTTAATTATTTTTCAATGTTTTAACCTTTATTTTTTCAAAGATCTTAGTTATTTTTCTGCATTTGTCTTTTATTTTTTCAAAGTTTTTAGTTATTTTACTATATTTGTCTTCGTTTTTTCACAAAGTTTTTAGCATATTGCAGTGTTGTAATGTTTCCTCTTGTTATATTTTAAAGTTTTTTTCTACAATTCTACCAACGATTTTAGTTATTTTCAATGTTTTAACCTTTATTTTTCTGCTTTTGTCTTTTATTTTTTCAAAGTTTTTATTTATTTTTAACATTTTTTTAAGTTATGCAGTGTAAATTTTTTATTTCTTGTTATATTTTTACCTTTTCTCCTTTATTTTTTCAAAGTCTTTAGTTATTTTTCTGCATTTGTCATTATTTTTCTCAATGTTTTTAGTTTCTTACAATGTTTTATTGTTTCCTCTTGTTTATTTTACCTTTTCTCCTTTATTTTTTCAAATTCTTAAGTTATTTTTCTGCATTTGTCATTATTTTTCTCAATGTGTTTAGTTTCTTACAGTGTTTTAATGTTTCCTCTTGCTATATTTTTAAGTTTTTCTCTTTATTTTTTCAAAGGTAATAGTTATTTTTCTGTATTCGTCTTTATTTTTCATGAAGTTCTTAGATATATAGTTTATAAGTTTTTTTTCTATCAACGTTTTTACATTTTCTTTTCATTTCCATAATAAATATGTTATGTTTTTTCAATATGTGTTTCCTTTTTGTGTTATGTTTCCTCTTTATGTTTTACTAATTTTAATGTCATAGTTCATATGTGAAAGGATGTAGTACACCCATAATTTTAATTTTGAGGAAAAATATTTCCTTTCATATGAACATTTCTTTATTCTATATTGTTTCTTTTCTTCTTGTGAATGATATTTAATGGTGTTCAAAGGATTAACAAATGGGAAAATTCTTGTAGCGTATGTATCACCGGTATAGTATCATTGATTTGTGGGTTAAAAAGTTTAAGTTTTTTCTTTTCTTACATTAGTTTTTTTTTCATGTTAGAGCTTTTAACTTCTGTTGCATTCAAACTATAATATTAGCATTAGAAAAATTGTCTCAACTTTATAATGGGTAATAATATTTATGTTATTCATAGTAAAATGTATGCATAAATTTGTTAGTATTTATAAAAAATATTCAAAACAGTTTTCTTTGGTATAGGAAAATTATTACATGTTTAATAAATATAATAGTTATTCATAAAAATGAAAGCATGTAGTGTAAAAGATTCACTTTAAAGAAAAGGTTAAGGATAGAAATTCTCCTAAATATTTGGGAAATTGTATATTCTTTATAATTTTATTACAAAAATCATCTTATTCCTAATGCTTTCAGAAAAAAATGTAATTGAATAATTTAATTTTAGGCGATTAATCATATATTCTCAGGTTTAACTAGAAAAAGTGTCTTCTCGAATAAAATAAGTAATATCTTAAATTGAATCATAGTGAAAGTGTCTTTGTGAATAAAATAAGTAATATTTTAAATTGAATCATAGGGGGAAATTAACTTTGCAATCGTAACTATCATTTTTAACTTGAATGTTCTTAACATTCTATGAAAAAAAAATCAACTCATATGCAGAACTCGTAATAAAAAGTATATTTCATTTAAAAAATTGCTTAAAATATTCGAAATCTTATCTAATGTGAATGTAGTTGGTAATTTTTAATCATTGTAGAATATAAATCCACCAATAGGGTAACGTATCACGACCGAGTTCGAATTCCTTGGTATTGTAGGAAAAGATGCAATCGTTATCTCCCTCAAGGGTTATCAGCACATGTATTGCTTTGTGAAAGGTAAGGGATTGTCAGCCTGATGTCATAGGTTACACCCTCTTTGTGAAATGCTAGGGGAGGCTGTCCACTGGTACCGTTACGCTTTGTTAACGCGGGAAACTCTGGCTAACATCTCCTGGGAATTTCTAACCTTATCATTTTATGTAAAATAACTTTCAGAAAATCTTAATTTAGCTTCATGTTGTTGGTTGTGTCTTAGAGTCGCAATTTAGTAGAATGCGCAGGAGCCCCAATTTAGTAGAATGGGCAGGAGCCCCAATTTACCCTTTTTAGTGGTAGAGTCACATTTTGCCCATTTTAGTGGCAGAGTCGCATTTTAGTGGTAGAGCTCCAAAGTACCTTTGCATTTTAGTGGTAGAGTACCAATTTAACTTCGTGTTGTTGGTTGCGCCTCAGAGCCGCATTTTAGTAGAATGGGCAGGAGCCCCAATTTAGTAGAATGCGCAGGAGCCCCAATTTAGTGGTAGAGCCGCAAAGTACCTGCCCAATTTAGTGGTAGAGCTCCATTTTAGTTGGCAGAGCCGCAAAGTACCTGCCCAATTTAGTGGTAGAGCTCCATTTTAGTTGGCAGAGCCGCAAAGTACCTGCCCAATTTAGTGGTAGAGCTCCATTTTAGTTGGCAGAGCCCCAAAGTACCTTCGTGCTGTTGGTTGCGCCTCAGAGCCGCATTTTAGTAGAATGCGTAGGAGCCGCAATTAAGTAGAATGGGCAGGGAGCCGCAATTTAGTAGAATGGGCAGGGAGCCCCCTTTCCACCGGCGCAATGTTAATTTCCACCGGCGCAACCGGCGTAGGAGAGCCGCAGAGCCACCGGCGCAATATTGCGCATTGCGCCGGCTGTGGTAGAACGCTCATTTCTCCACTACTAACATTGTCCTCTAGCGCAGTGGTTCTCAACCTTTTTCACGATTGTACCCCCAAAGGAAAAAATATATTTCCCTGCGTCCCCTCGCATGCAGTTGCAGCTAGTATAGTTGAAATATCACCTTCGTTTAAAGCATAGAAAATTTAAATTGAAACAATTAGGATAATAATTCGATTCAAATAAAATTCTTTACCTAATTTTGAATGTACTGAAACCTCTTGTGTGATACACAGGGCGTATACCCCGTTTGTTACCTCCAGATTAAATTTGGCATCTCCGCCTGGAAATTTAAAATTTTTTTAAATTATTGTTATATCAAACCATAGGTAAAGGAGGGGTCTGGGGTTCCTCCCCCGGGAAATTTTTAAATTCCAGTCTATTAAAAAAGTGATTTTAAGCTACTTTTACGGTATTTTTGAATGTATTTTTATGCATAAAAATGTCATTGAGCAATAGTTTAAAAGTTGTAAACCCTAATAATGTCTCCCAATTTCCTATCAACTCATCACCGCCCCCTCTAGAATTCTTCAACGACCCCTTGAGGGCTCTACCACCCACTTTGGGAACCACTGGTTTACATATATTACGTAAATATACTACATATACAAATCGAAAAAACAGTCTTACTTAACTTTAACCAAAGTTTTTCAATCTTATTCATTCGTTATATTTTAAAATATATTTTACTTGTTTTAATTTACGTGAAACACTCTAAAAAATAAATTCAAAAATTATTGTCAAGAGGATAAAAATATCCATGAAATATTGAATGATAGGAGGAAGGAGCTTTTTAAAGAAAACAAATTATTTGATTGGGCAAAATTCGGTTTTGATTGGTGTCAAAATGTCTGGGAATTTATGATAGTAAAAATGAAACGCTATAAAAAAAACTCTAAAAAATCTTTGAAAGTTAACAAATAAGTAATTCGTGGCGTACCCCTTAAAAGCTCTCGGCGTACCCCCGGTTGAGAACCAATGCTCCAGCGCGGACACAGTTAACGTTCCTGCCCATGCTTTCCTATGTACTTCTGGCTTCTCATGTATCTCTACCTCCCCTCCTACCTTTGTATACGGATTTTGGAGACGCCCTGTATAGTAATTTATACGTTGTTTGACGACATTAATGAAAATTTTTTAGAAAGTTTTTACTCGTCTGTTCAAGGTTTTGAAAGACCTTGCAATTCAGATTCCCCAGTCATCCTCCTCAATATTCTCTTTGATAAGGCTATCACAAAGGAATGAACATCGTGACAATGTTTTTAAATATTTTATTAGTAATATGATATTATCAATTATGATTTGATGGTATTGCTATTATTATTACTGTTTTAACGGAAATTAAGAGAAGGGATTTTTTAATTTAAAAAAATTAATAAAGATAACGTGCTAATAATAAATGAAGTATGTGTATCTGAAGATAGAATTTAAGAGTAATTTATTTTCTTTCAAGGTAAATACAATCTGCAAAAGCCGTGCGAAACTTACTCCACGTTTTTGAAAAACTACGGTCCTCTGGTGAAAGAGAAAGTGTTCTTAGGACACACCCTAGTCCATGTTTTCCGTCCCAGGGATCTAGCAGAAGTTTATCGGAGCGAGAGGGGTGATGGTCGATTTCCCATTCGACATAGCCATCAAGCCCTAATGAAGTATAGAAATTCGAAGAAAGAGTTGTATGGCCATATAGGTGTTGCACCCAGGTATTTATTTTCCTCACTAATAATTGAATTACTTCTTTCAAAAATCCCTGTTTTGAGAAAAACTTTTTAGAAACTTGCTACATATTTAAAAATGTCATATAATTTTTTTCTTAAAGTAGACCGTATTTATATTAGACCTTAGAATTATCTCTGTATTACTAGATTAGGAGCTACTAACTCAAAATTACGAACAATTAGCCTTAAAGTTCAACCTCAACGGACCATTTTTAGCCTATATTATCCGTCAGTACTATAATCTTTGACACCTTAAGCAGCTCTAAATTGCACTCTAATTATGCAGGATGTTTCATAACCCTCTGCAAAATTCATAGGAATGGGGCCGGACCCATTTGGCGTTACAAAAAGCGATGTTCCCAGGGCCCGTTTAAACAAACAAAACACAATTGAGAGGAAGATTCAATGCCTTAGGTATTGCTAGGGTGTTTCGAAAGTCTATGGTAAAAATTTTTTTTCTAATTTCCCATCAGATGCCCCCCTCAAGTTGTTACAAATACTAAAACATTATTACCTGCAAATTTTCAGGTCTCGAGGACGATTTTTGACCCCCGCGCCCTTCAAAAGTAGGTTTCATCATCTTTGAGACATCATTGCCTCAAGATCCTATCGGAAAAACATTCCATGGCACCTACTGGGGGTAGTTCACGGGGGTTAAAAGCGAGCTTTCACCGTAAAAAGAGGATGCTCGCCGAAGTTTGCGGAGGGACCTGGATAAAAGCCTATTTAAGTGTTTATTGAACCTTTTTCCTAAGGTACCTCGTTCCATTCTGTTTCTATTAGTCTGGAACCCCATGAGAGGCCTTCATCCAGCTCCCGCCGCAAGCGCCGGCAAGCATCCTCGTTTTTCGGTGAAAGCTCGCTCTTCACCCCCGTGTAACTACCCCCCAGTAGGTGCCATGGAATGCTTTTCCAATAGGATCTTGAGGCAATTAAGTCCCAAAGATGATGTATAGGTTTTAATTCGATATTGACTGCGTTCAGGCACGTAAAATTGAAAAGAACCAAAAATGACGATATTTTCAATATTTTCCCTATACTTTAACATGGGAAACCTACTTTTGAAGGGCGCGGTGGTCAAAAATAGTCCTAGAGACCTTGAAAATTTGCAGGTAATAATGTTTTAGTTTTTGTAACAACTTGAGGGGGGCATCTGGGAAATTTGAAAAAAAAATTTTGAAACACCCTAAGGTATTGCAACTGTATGCCAGGCACTCTTAACAAATTTGATCAAAGTTGGTACACGTCCTAACAGTGGGATGAGTTAAATATAAATGCAATACTTAGAATTCATCCAAGGAATGAAGTTCCATGGAAACATCTGCAGTAGAAAATCTCAATTCATTGGCATCTGTTTGATTATTTACCAGTTCTTGCACCTAAAGAAATTACTGCCTGATCATTGGAATACCGTCAAACGAACTGAACTCCATTATTCGTTTGAGCTCTTGATATTCCGCTTTTAATACTGATCTCAAGGTTTGAGAAGTGTTTTTCAATTTTGATAAAGTTTTAGGAGAAATTTGCGGGCATACTGCTGTACCTTATGACATAAGTATTTTTTACTGAATTACGTTTTGTTCATTTAGACGGGTCTTAGGAAAATCGCTGTTTGTAACTCCCACCTTCTACATTACGTCAAGTGCATCTGCACCACAGAGTACTAGAACAGAGAGTCAACGGCCATAGGCCATAATAGAAATCGAAAATCATGACATCTTGTTACAGGTTGGGAGAATTGTGGCGCTGGGATCGCACTAAACTCACTAGCGTCTGGATCCAGTCTGAATCGTTTGCCGGCTGCCTATGGGAGATCGAAAACACCTTTTTGCGCATGCGCTGAGTTCTAATTTGGCGAGAGATTTAAGCGGCCGGCATACGTTCCAGACTCTAGTGTGGCGCCCTCACATCAGTAACGCATTTGAAAATAGCCTCGTGGACCCTCTGTTAGGATATTTCTCTGTGATCAGCACTCCCCATTCCCATTCTAAATATGCTTGTCTAGGTACCCCTGTAACGAACCTATCGTTTTTTAAAGATAGTTCTGAAAACCCCTGTATACAGGGTGTTTACAGGGATACTTAACCAGGGATATACTTAACCTTTACCAATTCTATAAAGGTTAGGTGGTCGCAAGTGGGGTTTAAGGGGTGAAAATCACGGGGTAGCATTAGCAAAAAAAACCCTAATATTTGGACAGAAAGATATAAAATTGTCAGATTCCGGCATTTATTACAAAAAAAAACATTTAGAATTATCGTTTCTCTAAAAATCATATGCAAATGTTTATTCAAAAACAGACAAATAAATGCAAGAAGCATGCGTTGTAGGTTGATAGACTGAAGTAAAAAATGTTCCGACGAAAAAATCTTAATACTTGAGTCTTACCAAGGGACAATTATAACTTAAACCCAAAATTTCGCAGTAAGTTTGCTTTTCACAGCAAGATTCGTGCCGGAATCGAACCATTGTATCTCTTTCTGTCCAGATATGCGAGGTTTTTTTGCTAATTTTCACTCGTGATTTTCACCCCTTAAACCCCACTTTCGACCCCCTAACCTATACCAATTCTTGTTCGTCTTGATGTACCCTACCTCCCTAGAAGTTATGAAACGCATATTCTGAAACACCCTGTATAAGTAAGCATATGGTCTGTTAATCCCAAAACTTTCACCACGATGAACCAAGCTACCAAATCTTTAATTTGTCCCTTAGAGCATCATGTTCCATAACCACATCCAGACGGATCTACGCTATTCACTGTATTTAGCTCAATATGTGCTGCTATTAAAGTACTTATTTTGAAACATTTATAAAGTGTTTTAGCGGAGCTTTTCTCGGAGATGACTTCCGAAGCTCTTGCAAACCTCCAGCGGAGATCCACTGAATTTGATGAATATGATGATGCCAAAAAACCCTGGAAACTATCCATAATATCTTTGGAAACTCAAACTCTCAAGCGTCACCTCCAGCCATGGACTGGTTTCGTCCTTGTTAGGACTTATCAGCACGGCATAGGAAGGTAACGCAAGAAAGTGCGTTAGAGGGCCACTCTCTTGCGTTACCTTCCTATGCCGTGCTGATGGGACGAAACCGGTCCATGACTGGAGGTGACGCTTGAGAGTTGGAGTTTACAAACCTTTTCCCTAACCAAGGTGATGGTGAAAAATACTCCTTTACTTATCCCTAATCTTTTTTGCAGTAACGGAGAAGAATGGTTAAGTTACCGAATGCACTTCAAGGATTTGAATCCTAGTAGCCAAATTCGCCATGCTTTTGAAGAGATCGCGGATGATTTAATGGAATATATGAAATCGAATCTCGACCATAACGGAGAAATCCCTGTGTTCCCCGCTCTTTATTACTACACTCTAGAAAGTAAGAACAATTTGATATATTTGTGTTTATTTTTTCAGTTTGAATCTTGCATGAAGCAAATCTCTTTTATCTCAAATCTCTTATCATTAACAAATTAATGGTAGATTGCATTTGGTGAAGCAAGTGCATATTTTTGACAGAACCCGAAATGTGGCGATATGGGATAGGGGTGTCCCCGGAGAAAAAGAAATATATTACTGAATATGTATTGATTTTTAACATTACTATTTGGTATTCACATGCAGTCCAATAGTTACTTAATAATATTTAAACCAATCCTTTTTAATTTCTGACCAGTGATTTTTGTTGCGGACCAGTAAGATTGGCAAAGCACTAGTCCGCAGGACCAGTGTTTTTTTCCACAATTTCTAACGCTGGTCATAGGGAAACTCTAAACATGGAATCGTTGCTCAGAGTATAAAATACCACTACTACCAGAAACAAACTTTTCATACCTAAAAAAAGGTATTCTGAGATAAATACGTAGAAATCCTTTGGTGGTGAGAAGGAAATGAGGGGCTAGTTTCTTGTCACACCTCAAACAAGTGATTTATTATGAGACCGATCATGGAAGGGATGTAACTGTTCCTCTGAAGCTGCCCTTTCTGGTAAAACTATGGGTAAAACATATACTGTCCAGTAAAAGGGCTCATTTCGTAAGTAATTGTCATTTCGTGTGTTGAAATCTAAATTCTACTCTAAAAAACGAAGACACTAGTTTAAAACCATTTTATATTCTTTTAAAACTAAACTGTTTATTAGTTGTGCGAATTTGACTTGCGACAAGATTTATGTCAACTATTTGAGGGTTTAAGTTAGAATCGATGGACTATTTTCGATTAACTACTTTCGTTTCTTTTGACCAAGTTTGAGAAAAATTTTTAGCAACTTTTTTCTCTTTTAGTCATCTCAAAGTGGAAGTTTAGTTATAACCATCCTGTATTTTGATATTACTGCAAATATTCTATGCAAAATAACTTGGAGTCTTAATTTTTTCCAGGCATAGGAATGTTTGTATTAGGGACGCGTATAGGATGCTTCGACCAGAACCGTGGAGATGACGTCACCGGGCTCATACAAGCGGTGCACGATTCTCATTATGCGATACACCAAACGGAGCACAAGCCCTACATTCTGGCCCGAAAGGCACGCAAGACTCTGGAAATCTCTCAAGACTATATAGCCCAGTAAGTACTTAAGTAGATATTCACTGTAAATGCTTAACTCATTGAAAAATAGATGCTTTATTCATTCCGGAAACTAAATACCGTATACTCGACAGCAACGTTTCTTGAACTCAGTACGTCACTAATGCGGAAGGAGAAATCAGTAAACTCGAAGCCTGTTGGGTTGATAGGAGGAGTTTCGGTACGCAAATCGTGATTGAAGAGCACGATATATATATATAATACATGTGTTTAACAAAATAATCATACTTTTAAATTGACGTTCTTTATTTCACTCATAATTCAGACACCGCGGCGGGAACTACTTTGTTTGTTAGTGACGTCGTAGATCAACTTAAGTTGCTGTCTAGTATAGTAGGGCCTGACTTTTCCCATTAGGGACTGACTTTCACCCGATATGTGTAAAAAAAAATAATTAAGAGAACATGCAGTTTTTGAAGTTTTAATTTTGAGGGCTTTTAAATATTTAATGTTCAATGAAATGAGTTTACTTGCATAATTTCTTTGAAGATTAGAGGGATTTTAAGTATAGCTAATCACAATTTTATCTATGTATCCAAAAAGCCATTTAAATGCTAAAACTAATAGTCAGGGTGCCGAATGTCAAAAAAGGGGTCAACCTCGAAATCGCTTATACCATCAATGTTTTGATGGTTTCTGACAGAGTTAATAGTGTAGATTTCAAAACCGGTTGATGCCACTCTGCAAATGTTGAGCATATTTTGTAAATTAAAATTTTTAAAATATGACCCAAAACTTTAAAAAAAAATCAAATAAGTTTAATAGAGACTTATGATACATGTTTATAGGCTAATTTTCAGTCCTAAATACGAATACTCCAATTAAAATTTTAAAAATTTAAAATATCAATTTTTAAAACATTTTTGAAAAATTGGATATTTGAAAAAATTAAAACATTGCTCAAAACCCCAAAAACAGCAAAAGAATTAATCTCAATGGTTTTCAATTAAAAACAGCCTAAATAATGACATACTAAAATTGGACGAAAATCGGAACATAAAAAGTTTAATTTTTTTTAAATTTTCTATGTTTTGGGGCTCAAAAATCGACTTTTTTAAAAACTCCTGTTAAAAACGTTTGAGGCATTTTCCAAGGTAATTTTTCCCATGGATATTGTAGGTATATACCTATAAAACATAAAAAAATCTCAATTGATGATTAAATCATGAGTTAATTAATTTATTAAAATGAACTTTGAAAATATAGGTAAAATCCTTCATTCAACTGAAACAGAAAATATGTTGACAATATTTCGTAATAAATCATCTAAACAGTAATTAAATTTATAAAAGACAAAAAATCTTAAAAAATTTAAATTTTAAACAAATTTAAAAATTTAAAATTTTTTAAAAATTTTAAATTTTGTAGTATACGCATGTGATACATTTCTATGGGCTATATTTTAGTGCTACTTATGAATATCAGAAGAACTTTTAAATAAAATTTCAAATAAGTGTGGAAAAATTACAGCATTCATCTTAATACTTTAGTTTTAAATGCTGAGTGCCGAATGGCAAATAAAGGGTCAACCTCGAAATACCAAAAATACTCTTATGCCATAAATATTTTGATAGTTTTTTATATAGTTCATAGTGTAGATTTCAAAACCTGTTGATGCCACTCTGCAAATGTTGAGCATTTTTTATAATTTATATTTTTAAAATTTGACCCAAAAAATTTAAAAAAATAAAATAATACTAATGGAGGCTTATGATACATGTTTATATGCTATTTTTTTAGTGCTGAATACGAATATTTGAATTAAAATTTAAAATAATAATTTTTTAATAATTTTGAAAATTTGTATACATATTTCAAAAAATTAAAACATTGCTGAAAACAACTGCAAAAGAATTAATATCAAAACGATTTTCAATTACAAACAGCCTAAATAATGACATACTAAAAATTGGACCATTAAAAGTTTAATTTTTTTACAAATTTCAATTTTTTAATAAAACTTTAAAATTTACAATTTTTTTATGAGCTTCTCTTAAAAATCATTCTCTGAATCGCTTTCATTCAAAGCTTCGGAATGTTTCGTATGTGGATTACAGCATTTCCCCTCTCCACACATGAGGCTGCATGAAATGTTAATGCATGAAAATTTAAAAAAAAATTAAATTTTAAAAAAATTTTAAATTACGTAGTATAGGCACGTGATACATGTATAGTATATTGGCTATATTTTGGTGCTGTTTACAAATATACGGCCATCTTTTTAATGAAATTCAAAATAAGAGTTGAAAGTTTGAAGCATTTCTCATAATTGTTTTAAATGCTTCAATAGAGCATTTTCAATCACATGACTCGGCCTAACAACGACCTTAGCAACGTTGTTTTTGCCCGCCAGTGACATCATGTGCGAATGCTTCTATTGGATGCTTCTAGTTCCCGCCCCTAACAACAGCCTTAGCAACGTTGTTTTTGTCCTCCAAGTGACGTCATGTGCAAATGCTCTATTTATTAAAAATTTAATTTTATTGAAAAGTTGGCCAGATATTCGTTAAGAGCAGTAAAATATAGCACATAGAAATGTATTGCATGCCTATACTACAAAATTTAAAATTTTTAAAAAATTTAAAATTTTTAAATTTGTTTAAAATTTAAATTTTTTAAAAGATTTTTTTGTCTTTTATAAATTTAATTACTGTTTAGATGATTTATTACGAAATATTGTCTACATATTTTCTGTTTCACTTGACTGAAGGATTTTATCTATATTTTCAAAGTTCATTTTAATAAATTAACTAACTCGTGATTTAATCCTCAATTGAGGTGTTTTTATGTTATATAGCTTTAAACCTTCAATATCCATGGAAAAATTACCTTGGCAAATGCTTCAAACGTTTTTAACAAGAGTTTTAAAAAAAAGTAGATTTTTTGAGCCCAAAAAAATTGAAAATTTGAGAAAAATTAAACTTTTTTTAGTCCGATTTTCGTCCAATTTTAGTATGTCATTATTTAGGCTGTTTGTAATTGAAAACCGTTGAGATTAATTCTTTTGCTGTTTTTTTTGTGGTTTTGAGCCATGTTTTAATTTTTTCGAATATCCAATGAGGTATTTTCACGTTTTGAGATTTAATTTTATTTAAATAGTAGATCGAAAACCATGAAGAATGACGTTTACATAAAGTATTTCCGTGGCCTAGTTTCTGAGATATGAATTTTTGAAATTTCGTTTTTCTTACGGCGCGAAAAACACCCGTTTTTCCAATGGCCGATCTGTGACGTCACGGCCCGTAGTAACAGCAGCGTCATGCGTTGCTAAGCTTGTTTGCGCTTGTTTACTACACGTTTCTACCAGTGTATTTCCCTCCGCTTTGTTTGCTGTCTCTAGTTATTAATTGAAACAATGAATGATTCCTATTCATCCTATAAGTACTGTTTAGTACCTAAATGCAAAAGCACAAGCGTCAAAACTCCAGACAAGCTTTTTTTTACGTACAGCTGAGGAAAAAAAAACATTACAGTAGACTTTGCGGGCGAACGGGTGGGGTTAGAAAGATGCTGTTGGTGTCATTTTTCAGGATTCAGTGTATGCTTGAAAAAACTAATTGACTTTTTTTCTCTCAGAGGTCGTCTTCTGGCGCAACGCAATATAAAGTGCAACTTTTTTCATGGGAGACCCCAATTTTTATTCAATTTTATGAAAGATCATACTAATTTAACCCTCAAAACAGAGTTTCATTTAATTTGCTCACTAAGCATAGCCATGACAGACCGTCAAAAAATAAAAAACTCATATACAAAGCCTTAAATTAGTCGCCAACATCCGACCGCCAAGTAAGAATTTCTGTCAATCTACCAGTACTAGTAGTGAACCGATTTTCATTAATATTTCAGTTTTAAATTGTTGAAACATGAGATAAGTTTGTTTTATTAAATTTTTAAGTTTTAATAAGCATGTAAATACTATGGTTAAATTATTTTTTAAAAATTTGTATTAGTAATTTAAATTTTTTTTACGTGTGACGTGTTACGTTGACGTGTTACGTGTTTTTTACACGCTTTCACGGAGGGAGTAAATGTGATATTTTTATACATTTTAGTCTGTTTTTTTAAAGGCATAGAAAATTACGTATATAAATGTTTCTTATTCAGTTTTTGTCTTATTTTTTTATTTTTGCCTCCTATAATATCAAAATACTTGCCAAATAACCTAACACTGTTCTCTAATCTCTAGCCCAAATTAAAGGGACAATCTCGAAAAACTCAGTTAAAATACTCAGTTTAAAACTCAGTTCAAATTATGACTAAGAACCATAGAGATCTAATTTTTAATATTATTATTAGATCCTAAAGTAATAGTAATTAGTGGAGTATTGTTAGAGACCTAAAACTGGAGGATACAATAACGGTACATTGTATAGATGTATGCTTATCTGTCTAAAAATCATTATTATTAAAAGCTGTATACCTTTAAAAAAACATTAATAGTGGATACATAATTAATAAAAATTCCATAAATTCTAAGATATGAGTAAAAACACAATTAAACAGTTTATTTTTTCCATTTCCTTTTCACAAAAGTTACATTTAAAACCATTTTTTTTATGTGATGATGTTTGTCTTATATTCTTAAATAATTTTTTAGACAATTCACATAATTGAGCGATTAATTTTATGCCTTTAAAAACGATTGATAAGTTATTGTTCATTAATGGAAAAATAGTAGAAGTGAAAATGAATATGTACCTCATGGCTTTCACGTCTCTCATTTCCGCACTCATGAAATCAGGGTTATTACCCAAGAAAGAGAACATGCAAACTGTATCTATCTTCGGCAAATTGTCCGATGATCCTTTTAAAAATCCAGGTAGAAAAGGCATTTCAAAAATGTTAAAAAATTTTGAAAAAAATTGAATTATAATAGCACTTTCTCAAGAACGAAGCGAGAATACCATTCGAAGCACAGTAAACACACTTGATTTGGCGTGCCGTGACGTCACATCCAATAGAAACCCGTTTTCTGATCACGTGACTTTTCTGGCGTTTTCGCGAAAGTAAAATAGCATTTTAAATGATTTAAAACCATTTTTCAACCAAAAAATTTGAAATTTGATAGTTTTAAACCATAACGCATCGAAAAAGTGTGAAATTAAAGCGATTCCCTCACTAGTGAAAATACCTTATTTTTAAAAAATGTTTTAAAAATTGGTATTTTAATTTTTTTAAATTTTAATTGGAATATTCGTATTCGGCACTGAAAAGTAGCCAATAAACATGTATCATAAGTTTCGATTACTATTATTTGATTTTTTAAAAATTTTTTGGGCCATATTTTAAAAATTTTAATTTATAAAAAATGTTCAGTATTTGAAGAGTGGCATCAACCGGTTTTGAAATCAACACTATTAACTATTGGAAACCATCAAAACATTGATGGTATAAGCCATTTCGAACTTTTCGACTTGGCACCCCTGGGCTATGTTTTCGACCCTCCAAATAGTTTATAACAAAAATGTCATCAAAAGTGTTAAAAAAAAGAGTGGATTCGCCCCTCGAAAACTGAGGCTGATAGGGGAAAACGGGGGTCTTATTTAGAATTTAGGAGGAAACTTTACATAAGAATCTGTTCGAATTATGCCTGTCGCCTTTCTACCGTACGTTTTTTTTTGCTGTTGTCCTATGTAAAAGGGGTCTAAATTAACTCTTTTAAATTTCAAAACTCTACGCCGCAAAAAAAAAAATTGCATCTTGGGCAAGGGCGGTTCCAGACCAGATTTTCGGGGGGAGGGCATGTCAGAGTCTGAGGGTATTACATTCGAAATATTCAGTGCCTCAAAAAAATTTTTGAAGAGTGCTTGCTTTAAAGCAGCTTTTTAGGGGTTTATAATAACTTTATATATATATATATAAGTTGGATCCTTTTTTGTAACAGTACATTTCTGAAACTTAGTATAAAAATTTTGAAATGCTTAAATTTAAACTTAGACGTTATATTATTAGGGGAGAGTGGGTAATAAGATGCACACAAATGGGGGAGTAATAAGAAACATGCGAAATTCTACAGGATTTTCCTTAAGTTTATGAAGCTGATTTTTTTATAGAATGTTTACAGATTGTTTCCTTCAGGTTCTAATGATTCAGGGGGCTTATTAAGAAACCCTCAAAACTATTCCCCCACCCGACTGTGTTTTTCCACTAGTGTTTTTAATTAACTTCTTAGCCCCCAACGTGAATGTAACAAACCAATTTAATATTTTACTGCACTCACCACTACTTAAATTAAAACGCTAAATTGATATAAAATTTCAATAAATTACCTATAAATTTCTCAATAAACGAAGTGATGAGTAAAATTGTCTTACTATAATTCTTACTAATTACTACTATAATCTTACTATAATTCATACCAATATGTTAGTTTTGAGAGTAATAAATTGCCTATGTATTAGGGTGGGCCGAAAAAAACTTTTTTTCTTATTTCAAAACGCTATACCGCGGAAAACTTGCCTCTTGGGTAGATAAGTAAAATGCAACAAAAATGTTTAAAATCGGTTAAAAATTGCCCTAGCGCATCAGCCCTAAAGTTTGAAAAAATACGCTATTTTCATTATTTTTCGAGTAAATGGGATAAAATAAAATAACTTCTGTAAGAAGTAGATATAGGCATACATTAGTAGAACAATGACCAGAAAAGTAATTGAAATAAAAAAATTGAATAAATTTTAAAATTTATTGTTAGTATATTACACCTGAAAACTTGCGTTTTTACTAGAAATTCACATATTTCGATGAAATAAACTTTTTCCTGATTGAGCAAAATTTTGTTTTTAATAATATTCTGCTTTGCTCGATATCGCTCACAATCCCCCTCAACAGTTCTGCCGTTTTTACAGGTCGCTTCGCGATCAGAGCTCGCTTTTGTTGCTCATCAAAATAGCATCAAGATCTCTCGCTAATCCGCACAAATAATACCCTTATAAAACCTAACATAGTACTTTCTCTAGCTTATCAAAAATTCCCAAATTTCTATTGAAGCAAAACAGTTTTTGATATAGTATAAAACTATGATTTTGAGTAAGATATAATCCTTTCATTCAATTATTTTTATTGTATGAGATAAGACTTAAGATCAAACTCTTTTCTTTCAATACTTTGAAGTTGAAGTGTATTTCAAGCCTAACTTAAGATGACTTTCACTTATGTCACCATTTAAAAGCATTTGAGGGGCATGGAAATCTGTCTAAGATCTAGTCTGTCGTTGTTCTATCTTATTGGACTATAAATCATGCATCATGGTTTGTGATTGGTGAATCTTCCCTACATGAAATTTAGTATGAAGCAAAGAGTATTCCATTTAAATATTTTGATTTGGTCTAGCTTGAAACTTATTTTTAAATTTCGACCCCTTATTGACTCCTTTCATAAGTTAAATGGACTATAAGTATAATAATTCTTCCTCTTTTATGAACAATATTTTACTAACTCAAAAGCAAGATTTCCGAAAGGACAAAGCATGTATTTATTCCACTTTCAGTAAATTTTCTGGTATGAATGTTGATATTTCTTATTTTACTTTAAACTTGAAACAAATTTTTGAATCCATTTGAGGAGTATTTACTTTTTAAGTAAACGCATGCAGCAATATATGATTTTGAGATAAAAATAAGTTTTTATTAAATCTATTTCGTTTTTATTGATTAATATGATACCACTTAAGTTATGTGAAAGTGAACTGACCATGGTTCACAAACGGGTAGTAAAGCTTTTAAGATAGCTCTCTAATTTTATAACTTATGCCCAATCAGGCAGATAAATTAAGTAAAATCAGCAGATATTACGTAAATGATTTTCCGTTGATATATAAAGTATCACACAATTTTGTTTAAATTTATCATCAGAAGTTATTTCCCATTCACCAACCCTTATAAGAAACGATGTCATTGTGTGTTCAAAGGCATCATATCATTGGAATAAAAACCCAGCTTTTTACCTATAATAGCTACTATTTGCGCTTTTAATCACAAGGCTACGATCCTTCCAGTCATCAAAATACACTTGAATTAGATTCCGGCTCACCTTGTTTTCTATAGGATGTATATTTAATTATTTTTCCAAAATACTAGTTAGTGCAAATTCAAGAGAATAATTAAAATGTAATTATGGGGAAAATATTTGAATGAAATTTTTGATAATCTATAAAAAGTACTATGTTAGGTTTTATAAGGGCATTAATTGTACGGATATTAGCGAGAGATCTTGATGTTATTTTGATGAGCAACAAGCGAGCTCTGATCGCGAAGCGACCTGTAAAAACGGCAGAACTGTTGAGGGGGATTGTGAGCGATATCGAGCAAGGCAGAATATTATTAAAAACAAAATTTTGCTCAATCAGGAAAAAGTTTTTTATTTCATCGAAATATGTGAATTTCTAGTAAAAACGTAAGTTTTCAGGTGTAATAAACTACCAATAAATTCTAAAATTTATTCAATTTCTTTATTTCGATTACTTTTCTGGTCATTGTTCTACTAATGTATGCCTGTATCTACTTCTTACAGAAGTTATTTTATTTTATTCCATTTACTCGAAAAATAATGAAAATAGCGTATTTTTTCAAACTTTAGGTCTGATGCGCTAGGGCAATTTTTAACCGATTTTAAAAAGTTTTGTTGCATTTTACTTATCTACCCAAGAGGTAAGTTTTCCGCGGTATAGCGTTTTAAAATAAGAAAAAAAGTTTTTTTCTGCCCACCCTACTATTGTAAAATGTATTCTCTATTTTTTTTAAAGTATTTTCTGGTTATTCTTCTGATACGTATCTACTTACACAAACCTTACTTATTTTACTTGATTTTCTCTGAAAATAATGAAAATGGCGTATTTTTTCAAATTTTAGGGCTGATGCGCTAAAGCAATTTTAAACCGATTTTAAAAATTTTGTTGCATTTTACTAATCTACCCAAGAAGAACGTTTTTTGGGGAAAAGCTTGAAAATCGATAAGTTTTTTCGGCCCGCCCTATTATGTTATTCGATAACTTGATAAACCACAACCGCCACCCACGGAAAAAAACGTTTGAAAAAGCAGGCTCGACTCGATTGTATAGGGAAACAGCCGATCATGCTTTTACTCGATACTTTATTGCATTGTATCTTTCGTATGTGGTTCGAATTTATTTATCGGTTCTTTTTTTCGTTTACAGATTCGTCCTAAAGCATATGGACGATATTAATGAACTAATAGATAGAGAAAGTGAAAAGAACAATGATCAATTCAACGAAATGAGAAAAAGTGACGACTTGGTCATCCAATTCAACTCCAATTTTGCCAGAATTGCAGAGTCCTTCCTTTATAAAAAACTGAAAGAGGGTTTGTCCAAACGCATGATACTTCCTATGGCAGTGGATTTCATACAAGGAGGAATACATTCCGTAAGTTCGTAGAAAAAAAAAAGGCCCTTAATATTGGAGCACATTTTGAATTAATGTATGAATTCCCGATACACTAAACATGACTGCGGAAAGCTAAGGAAGGCCTCTAGTATAGAATGCCTGTTGAAAAGTACAGTAGATAGTGAAAAGGAATTTTCCTTTAAACTTAAACTATATAAAAATGAAACTAGTGGATTTGAAAAAAAATTTCGAAATGGTATTGGCTTAAAGCTACTTTAGAATAAAACCCGCAACTTTCTTAAGTAGTAATGTAATATTTAAAAAAAAGCTGCAGGTACTGAACAAACATAAACACAAAAATAAAACAAGAGAAATATCGTGGAAGAAAATAGTGGTGTATCTTGAACCTACGAACTAAAATTAGAAATCCTGAATGATATATTCCTTTGAAGTGGTGTAATTTTTTTCAGACGGCGCATTCCGTGGCATTTGCGTTGTATCATGTTGCAATGAATCCAGACAAGCAAGAAATTTTAAGAGAAGAACTAGTACGAAATTTACCAAATAAGACCGACAGAATGATTACAAGTCCTCCATCATCGAAATCTAATTATGTGAACTATATAATTGCAGAATCGTTAAGGTAAGTTTTAAAGTGAATTAATGTGTATAAAATGGAAGCATTAAAGAGTGGCACTGTCTAGTTGCCCGGCAGATATACTCTAACTCTAGTCCTGTTTACCCGGCTCTTGCCCGACAACGGTTCTGATTGGAGCGCCGGGGCCGCGAGACCTACGGCGCATGCGCGAACTAGTGCCAACTGCCGGTTTTACAGTCCAAATAGACACTTTGTTAAAGAGTTGAGACATTTTCTTAAATTTGAATAATGTATCAGATCAGATTTATTGGCTTCTGGTTTTGATCTACTTGTCATTTGATTGTACATGTACAATTAATTCCTCCTTCTGCCCGACCACCAGTGTGCGGGGCCCCTCTCTCAATTTCTTAGTAACTGCAAATAATGTATACAGGGTGATTCAGATAAGTGTTTCATAACTTCTAGGGGAGGTAGGGAACATCAAGATGAACAAGAATAGGTATAGGTTAAGGGGTCGTAAGTGGGGTCTAAGGAGTGAAAATTAGCAAAAAAAACTCATATCCAAGCAGAAAGAGAAAAATATGTTCGATTCCGGCATTTTTTACATTCAACCAATTCAAATTTTTCATGTAAAAACGAGATGCAAGTGTTTATTCTGATCAAAAACAGACCAATAAATGAGACAGGCATGCGTTGTAAGTTGATAGAGTGCAGTAGAAACTGTCAGGACAAAAACATCTAAATACTTGAGTTTTGTTGGTTGTTTGGAGTTATATGGTGGCGCAAAGAGCTAAAGTCTGACCAAGGGACAATTGTAACTTTAATCTACCTACACTACATTACCACTAATCTACTATTGGGTGGCAAGGGTACCGCGGATAGCGAAATTCGCGGATAACCCGAAAAAAGACTAAAAATGAGGTGAAAACACGAAAAAAAATATGTAAAACTGTAAATGATATGTTAACCTTTTAAAATATAGAGAGTACAGCAGAAACCTTTGCTTTACATCTAAATCTCTAAAATAAAGAACAGTAAAAAAAAAAATTATTTTCTGTACTGTCAACAAAAGTATTCGGATTTCATGTGCGTTTCAAGTGTTTACATTTTAAAAAATCGGTAACTTTTTCTTCTTGCTTTGAAAACCCCTTTTCTTTTCGGTTGGTAATTAAACAAATTTTTTCGTGGCGCTCGCGGATAAGGTGCTCCCCCACTCCCCATGGTGAGTACTTTTGCACGCTAAATTTTAGTGCATTTATACAAAGGATTTTAACTTTAGCACACCTAACATAAAAAGAATGGGTAAGAAATGTGAGCTTAAAAATGGGGGTCTAGGGGTCCTCCCTCAGAAATTTTTTTTTAAATTCGCCCCTTAAAGTAGTGTTAGCTCATTTTGACTCTTTTGGCCGAACAGAACCGCTTCTTGTAAGCCACACAATTTTCAAGTAAAATTATGTGCTATTTATTGCATTAAATACACTATTGCTTTAATAAAGTTTTTCAAAGAAATTTAACAAACTGACAATTTAGGGGGGGCAGCTGCCCCTCCCTGCACCCCCCTGGCTACGCCCGTGGTAATGCGTATGTTACTAAGGCGATTGCTAGGTGACGAGGTATCTGTTGTTATGGCGGTTGTAAGGTGTAGGGCCACGTGATTTCAAATGCTCCAATAGAAGAATTCCACGACCAGTTATTTTCTGTAACTGTTAACCTTCTGTAGGGAAAAGCGTCTGTTGGTAAGGAGTTGGATCCCTTAACCGTCGATTTTGAAAACTTTTCATACTGTTACGAGCGATTTAACGATTTGTAAAGTTATTGAAAGTTTTCCCGAAGAGGTTTTGAATTTACTATGGATCATTAAAATAACTCAGAATAATATTTTTTACATAATATCTTAAACTTTGTAATTCATTTTATGCTGAAATATATTCTCATTTTTCAATTTTACCCGTTTTCTAGGCTAAATCCTCCCACAATCGGAACAGGAAGAGTTCTTAACGAAGATTTAGTTCTAAGTGGATACCATGTACCAAAAGGAGTAAGCATTATTTAATACATGGCAGACTTTGCAGACCGAAAGAGGATTCTGCTTGAATTCTAGACAAAAATGAATGTCCATAAGTAATAAGGACAATTTTGGGAAAATATTTTTATTTCCCCTGAAGCCTGTTATGACCACTAATTAAGTTAATAAACCATTATCAGGCTAACTACACTAACTACATTTATTATAGATTTATAGTTAACGGTTGTAGGCATCTGACCAAATAAAATTACAGGGATTTTCTGGCATCAAATTTAACAGTTTTTTATTAAAACAAAACATCAGTTATTTTCTAGTGCATAAGGATCAAAACCAGAGATTTTTAACTCCGAGGGAGTATTTATACTCTTTCACAGGAGTTAATAATATATCTGGTTTTTATCCTTCGGAAATACTCTTTAAAAAACTAGCCTGGAGTATTTTCACTCTTTGAATTTTTCACAATGGTTTAGCTTAAAAAATGCACAGTGTATAACGTTTAATATATTCTACTACTACTTAACATATACTACAATTGTTAAAACCCAAAATAGCATCCTCATTTTTTTTTTTTCAATTTAATTTTGTCCATTTCTGTATATGTAGTTGATGCTATTTCCGTATTTCACTCCTAATAATTGAATTTCACTCCTCATAAAAAAAAAGTCAAGGGGTATTCTTACTCCTCATAAAGAATCCTAGGAATAACACTGATCAAAACTGACTCTTACACCTCTGCCCTTGTACTGTAGGAGAGACTGTTGTACCTTCGGACACCTTATTTTAAAATTCGAAAATAAACTTAAAATTGTATTGGAGGTCGATATTGTTTGTAAACGGATGCTATCTAGTTGCTAACGTGAAATCAGCTGTTAGAATTGAAATTTTTAAATAAATATAATGGTTTGTTGTTCAAAGTTACTTTTAGTGCATCACTACATTAATATTTTCCTTCCCCTTTAATGATATAATTAAACAGGATATGATATGTGGTGAATTCTCAAGATTTTGACTATTTTGTTATGATATTAGAAGTCGACAGATTTCGATCCTTTTATTTTTTATAGAATTTTGTATTCCAAAACACTACGTTGTACCTTTAGACACGTTATTTATGCTTCTGTAGCAAACCTGCGCTTTTAAATCGGGATTGTTAATGTGAATACATCTTAATGGCATGTTAAATTACTTCTCAACTATGTGTTTGGGGGTGATTATATTTTAGTAATTTTAGGATTCAAAGATTTGATTTTGTAACCTAAACTATTTTTTTTTATTTTTGATTCTACTTTGCATTTAATGTAAAATATAGTATAAAATATGTAGCACCGTTATCACTCCAGTGTGATGACAAACTTAAAATATCTACTGAAGAAGATTTGCAAAAGTCTAATATTATTTTTTAGGGTTTTATATGAGGTGCAGGATATTAATTTGGATTAGTGAAACGATCTGATCAATCAGCATGATCAGAAACTATTGATTTAACTTTTGATTTGAAAATTACAACTAATTTATGTATTTTCAGTAGAAAATTGAGTGTATCAATAAAGTTCCTTTAAACTTTAAATGATCATTTACATTAAAAGGTAATATCAATAAAAATTTTCATTTTTTCCAACTAATACTTCACTTTTAATGAGTGTCCCGTGGCTGGGTCTGTCCATAGGGAGAACAGGTTAGTGTAGCTATGGGCAGGGACACAAATTTTTGTCAAGTTATTTAAATTGATTAAAAATTCAATTTTTAAAATTTGAGCTAATAAAAAATATATCTCTATTTACTAAGGTTAGGACTACAGGTTTGGCACTTTAAATGGTTGAATTGTGATTTTATCTGTCTAGAAAAATTGAAACTTGAATTTTGTACCAAGGTACAACAGTTTCCCCCTGTAGTAATAACAGAATTGTTTTCAGACCAAAGTAATTCTGCACCACGAAATAGCTTCGAGGCTCGAGGATTACTATTCAGAGCCATTGCGATTTATTCCTGATAGAAAAATGCATCAGGGTGCTTCTAATCCATTTATAGAAACCAGCAGAAGAATGTGTATGGGGATGAATATTGCACGGTTTGAAATGCGTTTGGCATTGATGAAGGTTAGTACGTCTTTTACAGTCAAGCAAACTAACATATTCAGCGTATATGATCTGTTCCCGGCAGCTCTATCACTTACCAAATCCCGAACAACCTGTTCATTCTTTTTTTTTTTGTCTTTACCTTTACTAGGGGTTCGCCGTTCTTTTAAGATCCCTTCGCGATCTCAGCAAGGGAATCTTGCTTTTTTTTTATCTTACCGTTCCAGTACACCCCGCTGGTCAGCTAGTTCTCCTTTTACTTTTATACTAACTACTTATCACTCTTGATTGTAAGTAATTTAATCTGAATCATCTCCTTCAAACAAAAGTTTTGCTGAAATATTCCTTTCCTAGCTCATCAGTAATTTATTCGAAATCTTTTCCCACAAACATATCCAGCAAATCTACTATAATTATCGTCAACCAACTAAGAGGATAAATATGCTCTTCAAAAAAAACTTTTAAATTTAAAATGAAGCATCGTGTGTATATATGTTACCGTCAAAAATAAAAGAAATAAGACTCGTAAAACTCGCCAGTCTTAATGAATGGTCAAAAAGAAAAAATTGAAATTTGATTTCTTAGAAGACTCCAGAACTAGTTGGAATTTTTAAAAAACAAAACTCTAAACTGTTTATGAAAATAAGCGTATGTGTCTAAAATGTCATTTCTACCGTGATTAGTTTATCTTTTATAACGAAAAAAACGATTGGTGCAATTTATTTTAGGGGTGCAAATCTGCCAACCTGAAACCCAGCCATTGGTTTCGTTATGTTGATTACACTTTTGTCATCTGGAATCATGGCCTAGACACTTAACAAGAATTTCTTAACCATTTAAACAAATTCCACTCAAATATTCAGTTTACTCATGAGGTAGAGCAAGGCTTACTAGATACTATACAGGCTAGCCGAGTACGGAAATCATTAAAAATCCAGATGGCAATACTGGACAAACTGGCAAAGCTTATCTACAGTGTTGAAACGGTGGGTGATATAGGTAAGGACTTGTGGCGATCCAATCGGGAAAAGTTGTCAAATGGTTTTCATTGTTGAAAACTCGGATAGCCTGTATATAGTATCTACTTGATTGCAACGTTTCTTGAACCCAGTACGTCACAAATGCGGAAGGAGAAATCGGTAAACACGAAGCCTGTTGTGTTGATAGGAGGAGTTTCGGTAAGCAAATCGTGATTGAAAAGCACTATACATACAAGAGTTTAAAAAAATAATCATATTTTTAAATTGCCGTTCTTCATTTCACTCAAAATTCAGACACTGCGCGGGTAACTACTTTGTTAGTGACGTGAAACGTTGCTGTCGAGTATAGTTGGAGAAGCCATCGAGATTTATAACTTCAGTATAAACCTTACTAACTTCAATAGAAAGGAAGAGGGGTTGAATGTGCAATCCATTTGGCATCCAGCACTCTAATGCTACAGTAGAGCATTTTCGGATAGCCACTGTGACTAGCTTGGGAGTGTGGAAAATTCAGCGTCATGTCATCTCAACATTTAGCATCTTTCAACATCTTTTTTGGCAACTTAATCTTTTTTGACACCATCCTTTTAGGTTCGAAAGACAATCTACTTTTAGTTGTAAGAATTTTTATTCCTGCTAATGATGACCTCCGTAGATGAGGTCGAAACGTTCGGTTTTAACATCTTTTTAGTTTGAGACATGGCCTTAACAGCCAGATGAACTTATCTTTATTACATACAGACGCTGGCTGTGTAAGAGCCTACATAAGTTTACTGGTAAATAATAAATTCGCATAACTATGTACTTTCGTAAAAACTAATATTAGCTTGGCATTTTCCTAATTATACTAAATGGAGGAATTGGGTATTCGCTTACAAAAATTTGAGAGGGTTTGCGATTCGATTATTTTTGCTGCCAAAGCGGTCAAAATTGACCTAAACTAATATTTGAACGTCCTTCCATCAATACGAATACCCCATTGACAACTCCTAAAACAATGCTGAGCTTGACATCAGCGCATGAATTCACCATTAGGTATCAGAAAGTAGCATTCTGAAACGACAAATAGTTTTTCTTGAACTAAATTCAATAACAAAACTAACTACATTGCACAAAAATTTACACAGCTATTAAGTTGTTGTATTTCACAAATTTCGATTAAATTATTCTGTCTTACTATTAAAGCATTTTTTCATTACGTTACTTTCAGATCATCAGACACTTTGAAGTTTCTTACCATTACAAGAAAGTAGGAGTAGTAAACTACTTGGTCAACGAACCTGATGCACCTATCATACTGAGACTCAAAGAAATTCCAGACAATGTGGCCAAACAGGATGATGGTACGACTGAAGGAAACTGATCTCTTAACTAAGGAAACGTGAAGCTCGGAGAGTTATTTGTTTTTACTAATCTGTGTTGCGGTTTTAAATGTGGTTATTACTGTCATTTTAACAATCAAAAAATTTACATCATGGTAATAGCAATTAATAAAAATATTTCAATTAAGAGTTGGTTATTGCTTTTATATTTAGACTTAAATATGAACTAAATGTAAATTTGAGCTGTGTAAACAGTAATTGAGGTACTTGGAGCAACGGTTATCTTATTCCAATGCTGAGATCCTCTTTGTTGTAAAGCCCCTTAATTATTCTTGGGTTAAGACAGCAATAAAATATAATCGTGCATAATATTCGTTCCAGAGATTTTAGAAAATAATCAAATTATCTCTTGATTTTTGTTGACACACATATAAACCAGTCTACGTCATATAAACCAGAGCACACAGATTGGAAAGGATTTAAACATGAATTTAGGATAATAAATTTGGTTATATTTGGAAATTGAAGCGTTCCGTTGAAGTTAAAAATGGTCGTTTGTTAAAACAAAAATTAACAACTTAACTTTTTCAGAATATCATTTGGGTGGGCCTTATTTTTAAAGATTGAGTAATTTTGTTAGACGCCCCCACCAATTTGTTCCATCATACAAATAAATGATTTTTGGAAACATTTTAGCTGAATCAAAGAGTATTATAATTTATATCCAATTTCTTATCTTCTAAATTTTTAATTTTCTTTGATTTTACATGTTAGAAGTGAAAAAAATTAGACATAATTATAAGAAATATTCAGGTAAAATTGATGAACATTTAATTAACTTTAAGTTGGAAACAAAAAGCTGTTAGCTTTTGTACCAAATCTGTAAAGAGTTGTATTTTCTGAAATTTGTAACATTTTTGCATGTTTTAAGTCATGAACACCCTCAAGGGATGTTACGAATTCCAAGAGCATCATGAATCGCATCGGCATGAGTGAATCGCTCTTGCTGTATAATTTGAGGGAATGTTGACTTGCCAAAATTTCAAATATTTAATTTTTTTTACACGATTCAATTTTATTTTCAACCTGAAATTTGGTAGAATTGTTTATTTTAAGAGTTGAGAAACTTTATATTTTTTTTTTTGGTAAAAGTGGTTATGATGCAAAACAAATCAAAGAGAATAAAATTCCGAAAATGGGTTCAATTTCAGGTTTTTAAGTTGTATGGATCTAGAGTTAAGGTGCTATAAATGCAAGAAAAACAACTTTACAAAAGTTCTTTTGACAATTGTATTTCCTCCTGGATAAATTTCTAATTTTCATCCATGCTTCTCTGCAGAATTATCCAGAAAAAAATATTAATTTATGTAGAGGTATTGGAATTGGGATAAGTTAAACCCAAACAATAAAATATTTTTTTGTAGACTAGAACATGCACAAAAAATAAATTAGCATAAACGTCGTTAATTCCTATTATATCGTGGCCTATCATATTGATGCACACATATCATTTCACAGTCTCTGCCTGTAACATTTATAATGCGAAGTAAAGGTGCAAATACATCTCCAACGATTTGAGACTCAACAATGTCAGTATAAAGGAATAACACACGATAATAAGCACAGGGGTCAGCAACTAAGGGACTTTCAACTACAGTTTCTACGTTTGGATCATTTGAAACTATTTCGGTGGGGTTAAACCCTAACATCTGCGATAAGCCATCATGCAAAATAACCCTTGCTTTTCCCTTAACCTTTATCTGCACTCTTTTAGTTGAGTCATTGAATTTTAAGGTAATCTTATCACGAAATTCTTCTAAGATGATTGCTTTAAGAATGTACGGAACAGTTTCGTAGAATCCGGGTGGAAATCTACGACCGATTTCTTTACCGTCTCCCAAGTCAAAACCAATCAAGTTGTTATTTTCATTTAAATTATACCAAGTATGGGGGTAAATGAATTGAGTTAAAGCAACTTCCCATTCACCTTGAAGCTCGAGGGGGGCAGGTAAGCGAGTGATATAATGAGATATTTTATTTTCAGGAAAATATGCCATGGAGTTGTCAGTCGGAAGTGTCAAGTACAAACTCATGTTGGTAAATGAATGCTAAGCAATAAAGACATGCACTTTTATAGGGCCGACAAATTTAATGCGGGAATCCATTGATTAAATTTATTAGAATATCCCTTGAACTTTACAAAGTATTCAACACGCTTCTTTTTAGTTCTCTTTAAAACTTTTTCGATGGGAAAAGATTCTTTTAGTTTAACTTTTTGTAGTTCTTGTAAATAAAATGTTCCAAAAACGGGTTCTCCGAGCAAATCTTTTATACGATACACACAAGGACTTCTTTTCACGCACTCGGTTACTACAAATAGTTCTTCAGTCCAATTGGTTTCATATCCTTTCTCAAAAGTGAGCTTCTTTTTAGAAATGCGAACAATATCCCCTACATTTAAAACACATGTACAGGGTGGGGATTTTTTTTCGTAAAGAGAAAACCAGACATCCCTCTCATTGTCACTCTTCACCTCTGCAGGATTTCGTTTTATAGAAGAGTGATATGTGTTATTATAACTTTTAACAATGTGGGCAAACATGATGATGGTACGACTGAAGGAAACTGATCTTTTAACTAATGAAATGTGAAGCTCAAGGAGTCCTATGTTTTTAATAATCTCTGTCACGGTTTTAAATGTGACTATTGCTGTCATTTTAACAAAATATTTACGTCATGCTAATAATTAATAAAAATATTTCAATTAATATTTGCTTATTGCTTTTATATTTACACTTAAGCGTGAAATTAATGTAAATTAGAGCTGCGTATATGTTTAAACAAGTAATTCCAATGGTGAGACCCCCGGTTGCTGTAAAAAGCTCTTCAATTATTCTTGGGTTAAGACAGCAATAAAATTTAATTGTACGTAATATTCGTACACTAGAATTTTCAGAAAATTATCAATTGATTTTTGTTTACACACAAACTTATTTATTCCACGTATATAAACTAGAACCACACAAATTGGAATGTATTTAAATATTAATTTAGGATAAAAAAAAACCCTTTGATTTATATTCGGATATTGTGAAGCGTTCCATTGAAGTCAAAAATGGTCGTTGTAAAACGTAAAAATTAATTTCTTGACTTTTTTCAGAAATTTATAAAAATGTCTATACATGCAAATTTATCAAAAAAGCCAAATTAAGTACATTGGTTACTCAAGCTTACGCATAGATTAATAGAGAAACATTTGTATCAATGCTGTTTAAATAGTAATTTTAAAAGTTGGTGAACATTGAATTATTACCCAACAAGTTGTTTCCTTACAGGTTTATAACAAAGGTTGAAGTAAAGCTAAGAATTTTAAGTATACAAAAGAAGACTAGAATGAAATTAGAGTAGTTTATTTAACAAAGTGTAAAAATTAGTTTCTCAAACAATCTTAATAAAAAATCCCAAATCCATTGATTTCTAATGAAAAGGAGATTAAAATTTAAATTTGGAAATCTTTGTACAGCGAATTAAATCCTACTGATTAACCTATAGAAGTTAAATCGTTGATGCAGTTATTTACTAAATTAGTGCATTCATTGACATATTATTCAGTGTCATTTGTTTGGCCATATTGTACGAATAGGAAGTAATACAATTGCCAACATTTTTTAAATTAAGTTCTGATTATAATCGAATACCATTTTTTCAATTTAATTTTGTCTTCGACCTATAGAACCTTTTGTAATTTTGTATTAATTCCGTGATTTGTCTTTGTAAGTTTTTTAGGACGGAACCGGGCAAAATAATTAATATTAAAATAAATTGAAAAAGATAATAAAAACGAAGGCACTGTCTATTTGGCCGGCAGATATACAACTAAACTCTACTTTTTACCCGGCAGATGCCCAGCAACGGTTCTGATAGGAGCGCCGGGAGGCTAACTAGGGACAACTGCCGGTTTTGCCGTCCAAATAGACACTTCCAAAAAGGCGAAACTTTCATAAAATATAACTGTATTTCATCCTGGAAAATATTTACCCATGCGTCTCTACAGAAGTATCCAGAAAAAATATTAAAATATAAGTAAATATAGGGGGATTAGTTGAGCCCAAATAAAAAAAAAATATTTTTTGTAGACTAATTAGATGTATAAACAATATTATCAACGATTCAAATATTTAGTACAAATACCAGTACTGATCGTATGTACTGATGGAGAAGCAAAATTAAAGACAAATATTTTTCCAATATAACAAATCAAATGTTTCTTTATCAAAGAATGGCCGAATAGGGCCCTTGCGCCATAAAACTTTATCAAAGATCATAACGCCATAACAATGATTTAATATGTCGGAAAAATATAAGATCAAATATACCTTAAAACCTAGCGAGGAAAACAATGTAGGTAGTATAGCAGGTGGTAGTTGCAGTCACGTCACTGTTTATGTAATCATTTACCAAAAATACCTTTCTTCTAAATATTTTTTTGTACAATTTAAAAATTTCTTATCTGTTTCTACACGATGGAAAATGCTAAAAATCTTCAATGGCGGTCAGATTTAGCGGCACAGCTAATGGTACAATAAACGGACATAATGTGCGGATTCTGTAATAAGTAACCTGAAACGTGATAATATAGTGGAAATTTGGAAAAAATATTGAGTAATACTAGAAGTTCTAATCAAACGCTTTTCTAATGAGTACGTACTTAAGTTTAATCCATTAGCATAGAAAGATGCTGTTGTGGGGAAAGGGCTTAGGTTAAAAAACCCTTTGAATATGTATTTTCGTGATTAAACAATATATTATGAGGAACTTTTTGTATTAATTAGTGTTCGGCAACTAGTGGTCAAAAAGTAGTTAACTACCAACTACTAACTAGTCTGGGAAAATCTAGTTGCAACTAGTAGTTAACTATTTTTTCCTGGGACTAGTTGCAACTAGTAGTTAACTATTTCCCAAAGTAGTTAACTACTAGTTAACTAGTCTATTTAATTTAATAACCTATTTTTTGCCCAAATTCCAAACATCTTTCTTACCTATATCACAAAAAACTTTATGCTTCGCTCAAAACGGTGCTTTATTTCTGGTTATGGTATTTGAGAACTCTACCATGACACTGTTGTTATAAATAGCAGTGTAGTTGTTTGTATATTTTGATAACATTTTTTAATAATTTTGAAATTTTAAACGAAATTTTTTTAAAAAGTAGTTGAAAATTTGAAAGTAGTTTCAACTAGTAGTTATTAAAAAAAAGTAGTTCAACTACTAGTTAAACTAGTTTAAACCAAAAGTAGTTAAACTACTAGTTAACTACTAGTTGATCGGTAGTTAACTACTAGTTGCAACTAGTTCTAGTTAACTAGTGCCGAACACTAGTATTAATTGAAAAAAGACCCTTATCGCAGGCTGTCACTTTCAGCCAAGTCTACTCTGATTGGTTGATTGAAATTTCTCTTGGAAAATAAAAGTTTTTTTTAGTAAAATAATAACCGGGGATAGAACCCAGGAACTACTACCACATGCTAAGCAGGCATCCTACCACTGCTCCAGCGGGGATTCAGTAACCTTAAAACTTATTATAACATCTTCCTTATTGTGTTAACTTTTGACGCAGGCGCAGTGTTGCAGATTGCGAAAAGTGACAGCCTGCGAATATAGTCTAATTTAATTTAACTATCCCATACAAGGTCCATTCCAATCATTTGATTTTTCTCTGCATGCCATAAAACCATACAAAAATGGACACTGGCCAGAGGGTGAACATAATAAGCGACTGCAGATCCGCCATTCAGACCATTACTGGTTTCGTAAAAACTAGAGAAGGAGCCGACATTAAAGAAAAGATACTAAAAAATAAGGAAAACGGAAAGGATGCCGGGATGTTTTGGATTAAGGCGCACGTGGGATACTCTGGCAACGAGCTGGCGGACCAGTTAGCGAAGGAGGCAACGAGGCGCAAGAATGTTGACGTGGAACTCGGGGTCCCTGTCACAGCCACATAAAGGGAAAACTCCGAAAAGAGGCGGAGGAAGAGTGGAGAGAAAGGTGGAGAGGCTCAACCAAAGGTCGTACAACATACAAGTTTATAGAGAAACCATCAACAAAAATAATAGAAGGTGATCCTTTTATTAATCAAATATTGACGGGAGAGGTTCCACGGTCCAAAGGTTCCACGCTAGAAATCCGCTCTGCGGTGAATGTGGATGTGAGGAGGACATAGACCATCTTGTCTACCATTGCGTGAGATTTGATCGCAAAAGGAACTGTGGTTTTCCAAAAAATTATAGAGAAAAAAGCATCGGACAGCTGCCGAGGCACAAGGGAGCTAGAGACACCCTTAGGGACATGGTCAGGCAAAGACAGGAGGAACTGATCTTCGAAACCACCTGATCCTGCTAACTTGTTAAAGGATTTCGAAATCTTGAACACCAATGATAATTGATACTACTTTTAAAAATGTTTGAGGTTTTTAACTATATTAATGAGCTAATATAAAAATAAAAATTAGTTTTTAGATAAATAAATTCATTTTTAAGGATACTGATGGATTTTTGAGAATGCATGTTAATCATAATTATCAGTAAATCTAAACAAATATCTTAAGGCATAGTATCATGATCTTAATATTAAAAATATTAATTCTTAACATATTTTATGCAAGGAACATATTAATGTGTAATTCTGATGTAATGTAAATTATTTAATTATTTTACCTGCTTGTATTCTTTTTTATTTTAAACTTGGACTATGACCTCAGGATTTGATCCTTGTGTATTGTTATTGTTTTTATTTTTGTGAATAATGTACCATCAAAGCCCGAGTGCCTGCTTAGGCAGGCGGGACGGGAGTATATTAATAAAGTATTCCATAAAACCAAGTTCCGGTCATAAAAAAAATTCATTCGGCTGTGCTATGAATTGAATTTGGAAACACCCATTTTAAATCGGATGTAATGATTTCTCCACCAACTTTTTACACTGCTTCGAAAAATAACTTTTGTATAAAGACTTATTTGGTTTTCCTTACAATGCGCGCTAAAAAAAAATATACTTTCTCCAATTCTAGGTCCTTGAATTGTTTCAAACTTCTACTTGGCATTATGAATTCAACCAGTCATGGTTTCACAATTTAATTAAAATGAAGAAGAATTATTTCAAAGTCATTTTATGAAAAACATTATGAAATTTCTAAATTTCAAAGTGAAACCGGCCCCTGAAGATATTAATTGATTGAGCTCATATTTTGGATTATTAAAAGCAATGATAGTCCACAACTATTTTCCACAGTAGGGGTTTTCAATTTCCTAAATTCGTGTTTTTCGCTCCACCCTAATGCTTACCAGACCTATCAGTTTTATAGAATAAATGCAGAAATCGAACGATTTGGCTGGTTTTAATCGAATCTTAAAAAGGTTAATTGTTATTTTCCACTATGGTTTATACAGCCCGTTACTTCCATGCCCGTTTATAAAAACCTCTAGGTCGTTATGGATGCTATTCTGACCCCACATTCTTACGTGATTCTGAGTAATGTGATGTGAACTGTTGCATACAAAACAGTTGGCAATATTTCGGAAAACATAATTTTTTCTTTTTGATTAATTGAAGCCTGGTGTACTACTGTTAGAACATTTTATAACTAATTTACAGAATGCCGTAATCTTCCATATTTGTTCGTAATAAATCACGTCCAAACCCTGAATGATTTTTAATAGCCAAATTAAAAATACAGAGCATAAAGGGTTAACTTTCTATGAAAAATCGTATTGACATGACACAATGAAAAAGAGACCATCAAAAAGCCATGAATATACAGGATGGTTACAAAAAACTTACTAATTTTTTTTTGTTTCAAAAAAATTCCCATCCCTTAAAAACGACCAGTAGTTTTGTCTGTAGAGAATTTTAAAGTAGGTATGTTTTTTTGTAACCACCCTGTGCCTTTAATAAGTAGTGTTTTTAAGGCTTTATATCTATTGAGAAATCATTATGTTGTTTATCATAACTAACCGAAGCATTTGAGGAATCGTACTCTAGGTTGAAGGTGGAATCGATGTGCTATGTTTAATAAAACATTCATATTGGTGGAAGAATAAAACATTAACTCACTGATATTGGCAACTGGATAGATCCGTTTGCTATTCATCATAGAGCATATATAAGTCAGAACACGAAGGGTTTTACCAGCTCTGATTCTTTCAGCGTCTTTCGTAAAAATGAATGTTTTGTTAATCTCTCGACACCGTCTGCTTCAGGTAAATTTGGTTGATTGTTGAAGTAATAATTTTTAAAATTTTGTGTGGTAATATTTTCATTAAGACTTGTGAAAACTGTGTTTTACTTCGAATGAAAATATTTAAAATATAATTTACCTTCCAAAAGCCAAAGTTTACGAGACTCGTTAAACTACGTTAATAGTAAGACATTAATAAATGCCTTTAAATTTAAAGTTTTGAAGGTCTTCATAAGTTAGTGAATGAACAATACGACGGAATCGTGATGTAAATCAATTTTAATCTCTATGCACATTATAATTTTCCTTAATTTTAAATAGACAATTTTTTTCTTAGTAAGGTTTCCTAAAATATATTGGAGTCAGGTCACCTAAGAGTATTTTATTCGCGATACAGATCTGGCCCTTTAAAAGCTTAATTTTATTCAGAGTACATTTAAGTTAATTAATTTGTGGTTTATATTATTCTTGTGTATTTCAGTATCAATTCTTAACCATTTCATAGAGGAATGCTAACTATTCTACACTTAGTATAGGTAATATTGGCATCGAGTATTTTAATTATTTTTAACTAGGATTACATTTTGGGGACTTAAAATATCGTATTTTTAATCTTTCGACAAGTTTTTTTTTTATTAGATCACGTGTAATTCCACAATCACAATCAATCAATCTTTCTTCTAGGTAACATCAGCGTCTGTCAAAGGACTAGCAAGTCTTCAACCTTTTAGTACCGAGGTTGAAAAGCAGAATCAGAGAGTTCTGCCCACTGATCCAGGAGTGAAGCCATTCTCTGCTATCCCAGGGCCACCTACTCTTCCTGTCATTGGAACTCTCTGGGATTATTATCGAGGTGAGATCAATGCGATTTTGACGATATTCAGATTTGAGAATAATTTAAGGTCCTTAAAATCAGCATAATCTACATTAAGTGTGATCATAATTTAAAGGGAAAGGCAAACATTTAAGTTGTCTTTTCCTTTGGAACGTATTGAGTTAATATGTTAGTGTTTACGAAAACCCTTTTATACGAGACTGCAACATAAGTTGACCCTATGACTTAGTAACATAACATAAGTAAGCAAAGTAGTTCCCATCGCGGTGTCTGAATTTCGAGTGATATAAAGAACGTCAATTTAAAAACATGATTATTTTGTTAATATGCTGTAACTAGCTCATAACTTTTGACGCTGTCTTGAGTGTCTACTAGAAATTATAACACCTAAAATATGGTTTATAATTTTGGGTCTGGCCAAAGTTTCTTCAGGGATTTTCCACCGACCAAGATATCGGGATTTTATAAACAGTTCCAAGATTCCTGGGGTGAATGGCTCTGCGAACTTGAAGGGCCGAGTACCCATTAGCGTAACGTAATATTTAGTTTTAGATGATCCAGTTTCTGCTGGTGAATCGAGTAAAAACTATGTGAACCAAAGTGTCTCTAGCAGGAACTGGATCAAAAACTCGGTAGTTAAAGAGCACCTTCGATTATCTGACTAACTTTAACTTGAAACACTTCCAAAAGCCACCAAAACTTGTACAAAGGGTGCATATTAGATATAGATTTACTATATTACCTATTTTGGATTTTTGTACAAAAAAATTTCCGGCACTTTCAGGAAATACTAAGTTATGAAATTTTGTGTCATGGTGTAATCTCCGTGACAATGCAATATTCAATTATCTAGTAAATAACCATGCTCTAAAGATAATTAACCAAAGTTTTAAAATTAACTATCCGTTTAATATAAATTTGAGACGCTTCTGTAAAGTCTAGGGCCCGGAAAACTTGTACAATGTTGTATTATATATCATTACTGTATTCAATCTTCAACATATAAAATTCCCATTAATTAAGGTAATTAACTAGTATTTTAATTAAGAATTGAAATTTTCAGTAGAATAAGAAAGTTAAACGTTGCCCCTTCGCCGGCGAACATTGTACTCTAGCGCAGTGGTTCTCAACCTTTTTCACGATTGTACCCCCAAAGGAAAAATATATTTCCCTGCGTCCCCTCGCATGCAGTTGCAGCTAGTATAGTTGAAATATCACTTTAGTTTAAATCATAGGTACCCACACTTTTTGGGACCACCCCCCCATTCTCAAGAAGAAAATTTTCCACCGGCCCCTTACAAATTTATGCCCCTAATTTGCTTACGTTTCATAGAATTTTATACCAACGTTCTGTTATCAAAAGAATTTAATTTATAACCAAATAAAATAAAATTTTGCAAAGCTAATATATGGACAATATTCAAAAGTTAAGTTTTCTAGGAACCTTAAAATTTAAATTGAAACAATTAGGATAATAATTCGATTCAAATAAAATTCTTTACCTAATTTTGAATGTACTGAAACCTCTTGTGTGATACACAGGGCGTATACCCCGTTTGTTACCTCCAGATTACATTTGGCATCTCCGCCTGGAAATTTCAAAATTGCTTAAATTATTGTTATATCAAACCATAGGTAAAAGAGGGGTCTAGGGGTTCTCCCCCGGGAAATTTTTAAATTCCAGCCTATTAAAAAAGTGATTTAGCTACTTTTACAGTATTTTTAAATGTATTTTTTATGCATAAAAAATGTCATTGAGCAATAGTATAAAAGTAGTAAACCCTAATAATGTCTCCCAATTTCCTATCAACTAATCACCGCCCCCTCTAAAATTCTTCAACGACCCCTTGAGGGCGGTACCACCCACTTTGGGATCCACTGGTTTATATATATTACGTAAATATACTACATATACAAATCGAAAAAACAGTCTTACTTAACTTTAACCAAAGTTGTTCAATCTTATTCATTCGTTATATTTTAAAATATATTTTACTTGTTTTAATTTACGTGAAACACACTAAAAAATAAATTCAAAAATTATTGTCAAGAGGATAAAAATATCCATGAAATATTGAATGATAGGAGGAAGGAGCTTTTTAAAGAAAACAAATTATTTGATTGGGCAAAATTCGGTTTTGATTGGTGTCAAAATGTCTGGGAATTTATGATAGTAAAAATGAAACGCTATAAAAAAACTTGTAAAAATCTTTGAAAGTTAACAAATAAATAATTCGTGGCGTACCCCTTAAAAGCTCTCGGCGTACCCCCGGTTGAGAACCAATGCTCCAGCGCGGACACAGTTAGCGTTCCTGCCCATGCTTTCCTATGTACTTCTGGCTTCTCATGTATCTCTACCTCCCCTCTTACCTTTGTATACGGATTTTGGAGACGCCCTGTATAGTAATTTATACGTTGTTTGACCACTTTAATGAAAATTTTTTAGAAAGTTTTTACTCGTCTGTTCAAGGTTTTGCAAGACCTTGCAATTCAGATTCCCCAGTCATTCTCCTCAACATTCTCTTTGTCACGATGTTCATTCGTTTGTGATAGCCTAATCAATGTTTTTAAATATTTTATTAGTAATATGATATTATCAATTATGATTTGATGGTATTGCTATTATTATTACTGTTTTAACGGAAATTAAGAGAAGGGATTTTTTAATTTAAAAAAATTAATAAAGATAACGTGCTAATAATAAATGAAGTATGTGTATCTGAAGATAGAATTTAAGAGTAATTTATTTTCTTTCAAGGTAAATACAATCTGCAAAAGCCGTGCGAAACTTACTCCACGTTTTTGAAAAACTACGGTCCTCTGGTGAAAGAGAAAGTGTTCTTAGGACACACCCTAGTCCATGTGTTCCGTCCCAGGGATCTAACAGAAGTTTATCGGAGCGAGAAGGGTGCTGGTCGATTTCCCATTCGACATAGCCATCAAGCCCTAATGAAGTATAGAATTTCGAAGAAAGAGTTGTATGGCCATATAGGTGTTGCACCCAGGTATTTTTCCCCACTAATAATTGAATTACTTGTTTCAAAAATCCCTGTTTTGGGAAAAACTTTTTAGAAACTTGCTACATATTTAAAAATGTCATATAATTTTCGTTTATATAAACAAAACACAATTGAGAGGAATATTCAATGCCTTAGGTATTGCAACTGTATGCCAAGCACTTTCTTCACAAATTTGATCAAAGTTGGTACACGTCCTAACAGTGGGATGAGTTAAATATAAATGCAATACTTAGAATTCATCCAAGGAATGAAGTTCCATGGAAACATCTGCAGTAGAAAATCTCAATTCATTGGCATCTGTTTGATTATTTACCAGTTCTTGCACCTAAAGAAATTCCTGCCTGATCATTGGAATACCGTCAAACGAACTGAACTCCATCATTATTCGTTGGAACTCTTGATATTCCGCTTTTAATACTGATCTCAAGGTTTGAGAAGGTGTTTCAATTTTGATAAAGGTTTTGGAAAAATTTGCGGGCATACTGCTGTACCTTATGACATAAGTATTTTTTACTTAATTATGTTTTGATATTTAGAGGGGTCTTGGGAAAATCGCTGTTTGTAACTTCCACCTTCTACGTTACGTCAAGTGCATCTGCACTCCCCATTCTAAATATGCTTGTCTAGGTACCCCTGTAACGAACCTGTCGTTTTTTAAAGATAGTTCTGAAACCCCCTGTATACAGGGTGTTTACAGGGATACCTAACCAGGGATATACCTAACCTTTACCAATTCTATAAAGGTTAGGTGGTCGCAAGTGGGGTTTAAGGGGTGAAAATCACGGGGTAGCATTAGCAAAAAACCCCTAATATTTGGACAGAAAGATATAAAATTGTTAGATTCCGGCATTTATTACAAAAAACCATTTATAATTATAGTTTCTCTAAAAATCGCATGCAAATGTTTATTCAAAAACAGACAAATAAATGCAAGAAGCATGCGTTGTAGGTTGATAGACTGAAGTAAAAAATGTTCCGACGAAAAAATCTTAATACTACCCAAGTAGACGAATGACGTGATTTATGACGTCATTTTTTCGTCAAAATATGCCTTAAAATTGACGTCATGTTTTGCGTCTAAACCCCACTTGCGTCTAAACCCCACCTTAAACCCCACTTGCGACCCCCTAACCTATACCAATTCTTGTTCGTCTTGATGTACCCTACCTCCCTAGAAGTTTTGAAACACATATTCTGAAACACCCTGTATAAGTAAGCATATGGTCTGTTAATCCCAAAACTTTTACCACGATGAACCAAGCTACCAAATCTTTAATTTGTTCCTTTAGAGCATCATGTTCCATAGCCATCCAGACGGATCTACGCTATTCACTGTATTTAGTTCAATATGTGCTGCTATCAAAGTACTTATTTAGAAACATTTATAAAGTGTTTTAGCAGAGCTTTTCTCGGAGATAACTTCCGAAGCTCTTGCAAACCTCCAGCTGAGATCCAATGAATTTGATGAATACGATGATGCCAAAAAACTCTGGAAACTATCCATAATATCTCTGGAAACTCCAACCACGGCTTACTAGATACTATACAGGCTAGCTGAGTACGGAAATCATTAAAAATCTGGATGGCAATACTGGACAAACTGGCAAAGCATAAAATCCACAGTGTTGAAGGCGGTGGGTGATATAGGTAGGACTTGTGGCGATCCAAGCGGGAAAAGTTGTCAAATGGTTTTCATTGTTCAAAACTCGGCTAGCCTGATAGTATCTAGTAAGCCGTGCTCCAACTCTCAAGCGTCACCTCCAGCCATGGACTGGTTTCGTCCTTGTTAGGACTCATCAGCACGGCATATAGGAAGGAAACGCAAGAGAGTGCGTGCCACTCTCTTGCGTTACCTTCCTATGCCGTGCTGATGGGACGAAACCGGTCCATGACTGGAGGTGTCGCTTAAGAGTTGGAGTTTACAAACCTTTTCCCTAACCAAGGTGATGGTGAAAAATACTCCTTTACTTATCCATAATATCTTTTTTGCAGCAACGGAGAAGAATGGCGAAGTTACCGAATGCACTTCACGGGGTTGCATGCTACTGGCCAAATTCGCGTGGCTTTTGAAGAGATCGCGGATGATTTAATCGAATATATGAAATCGAATATCGACCATAACAGAGAAATCCCTGTGTTCCCCGCTCTTTATTACTACACTCTAGAAAGTAAGAACAATTTGATATATTTGTGATTATTTTTTCAGTTTGAATTCTTGCATGAAGCAAATTGGCACTCTTTTATCAATAACAAAGTAATGGAGGATTGCATTTGGTGAAGCAAGTGCATATTTTTGACAGAACCCGGAATGTGGTGATATGGGATAGGGGTGTCCCCGGCGAAAAAGAAAAATATTATTGAATATGTATTAATTTTTAACATTACTATTTGGTATTCACATGCAGTCCAATAGTTACTTCATAATAATATTTAAACCGATCCTTTTTAATTTGTCGGACCAGTGATTTTTGTTGCGGACCAGTAAGATTGGCAAAGCACTAGTCCGCAGGACCAGTGGTTTTTTCCCAAATTTCTAACGCTGGTCATAGGGAAACTCTAAACATGGAATCGTTGCTCAGAGTATAAAATACCACTACTACCAGAAACAAACTTTTCATACCTAAAAAAAGGTATTCTGAGATAAATACGTAGAAATCCTTTGGTGGTGAGAAGGAAATGAGGGGCTAGTTTCTTGTCACACCTCAAACAAGTGATTTATTATGAGACCGATCATGGAAGGGATGTAACTGTTCCTCTGAAGCTGCCCTTTCTGGTAAAACTATGGGTAAAACATATACTGTCCAGTAAAAGGGCTCATTTCGTAAGTAATTGTCATTTCGTGTGTTGAAATCTAAATTCTACTCTAAAAAACGAAGACACTAGTTTAAAACCATTTTATATTCTTTTAAAACTAAACTGTTTATTAGTTGTGCGAATTTGACTTGCGACAAGATTTATGTCAACTATTCGAGGGTTTAAGTTAGAATCGATGAACTATTTTCAATTAACTACTTTAGTTTCTTTTGACCAAGTTTGAGAAAAATTTTTAGCAACTTTTTTCTCTTTTAGTCATCTCAAAGTGGAAGTTTAGTTATAACCATCCTGTATTTTGATATTACTGCAAATATTCTATGCAAAATAACTTGGAGTCTTAATTTTTTCCAGGCATAGGAATGTTTGTATTAGGGACGCGTATAGGATGCTTCGACCAGAACCGTGGAGATGACGTCACCGGGCTCATACAAGCGGTGCACGATTCTCATTATGCGATACACCAAACCGAGTACAAGCCCTACATTCTGGCCCGAAAGGAGCACAAGACTCTCGATATCTCTCAAGAATATATAGCCCAGTAAGTACTTAAGTAGATATTCACTGTAAATGCTAGTCTCATTGAAAAATAGATGCACTATTCATTCCGGGAACTAAATACCGTATACTTGACAGCAACGTTTCTTGAACCCAGTACGTCACAAATGCGGAAGGAGAAATCGGTAAACTCGAAGCCTGTTGGGTTGATAGGAGTTTCGGTACGCAAATCGTGATTGAAAAGCACGATATATATATATAGTACATGTGTTTAACAAAATAATCATACTTTTAAAATGACGTTCTTTATTTCACTCATAATTCAGACACCGCGACGGGAACTACTTTGTTAGTGACTTCGTAGATGAACTTAAGTTGCTGTCTAGTATAGTAGGGCCTGACTTTTCCCATTAGGGACTGACTTTCACCCGATATGTGTAAAAAAAAAATAATTAAGAGAACATGCAGTTTTTGAAGTTTTAATTTTGAGGGCATTTAAATATTTAATGTTGAATGAAATGAGGTTGTGTACTTGCATAATTTCTTTGAAGATTTGAGGGTTTTTAAGTATGGCTGATCACAATTTTATCTATATATCCAAAACGCCATTTAAATGTTGAAACTAATGTTTTCGACTAAGAATTTAAGTATTTAGGCTTATTTAAAGTTTTGATTTCTTTTGCTGGCTAATGTTTTCGACCCTCCAAATATTTATTGGTTCCATGAAGATTGCTTTTTTTCTTTTACAGTTTCGTCCTAAAGCATATGGACGATATTAATGAACTAATAGATCGAGAAAGTGAAAAGAACAATGATCAATTCAACGAAATGAGAAAAAGTGACGACTTGGTTATCCAAATCAACTCCAATTTTGCCAGAATTGCAGAGTCCTTCATTTATAAAAAACTGAAAGAGGGTTTGTCCAAACGAATGATACTTCCTATGGCAGTGGATTTCATACAAGGAGGAATACATTCCGTAAGTTCGTAGAAAAAAATAGGCCCTTAATATTGGAGCACATTTTGAATTTATGTATGAATTCCCGATACACTAAACATGACTGCGGAAAGCTAAGGAAGGCCTCTAGTATAGAATGCCTGTTGAAAAGTACAGTAGATTGTGAAAAGGAATTTTCCTTTAAACTTAAACTATATAAAAATGAAACTAGTGGTTTTGAAAAAAAATTTCGAAATGGTATTGGCTTAAAGCTACTTTAGAATAAAACCCGCAGCTTTTTTAAGTAGTAATGTAATATTTAAAAAAAAAGCTGCAAGTACTGAACAAACATAAAAATAAAACAAGAGAAATATCGTGGAAGAAAATATTGGTGTATCTTGAACCTACGAACAAAAATTAGAAATGCTGAATGATATATTCCTTTGAAGTGGTGTAATTTTTTTTTTCAGACGGCGCATTCCTTGGCATTTGCGTTGTATCATCTTGCAATGAATCCAGACAAGCAAGAAATTTTTAGAGAAGAACTAGTACGAAATTTACCAAATAAGACCGACAGAATGATTACAGGTCCTCAATATTCGAAATCTCCTTATGTGAACTTTATAATTGCAGAATCATTAAGGTAAGCTTTAAAGTGAATTAATATGTATAAAATGGAAGCATTAAAGAGTGGCACTGTCTATTTGCCCGGCAGATATACTCTCTAACTCTAGTCTTGTTTACCCGGTACTTGCCCGACAACGGTTCTGATTGGAGCGCCGGGACCGCGAGACCTACGGCGCATGCGCCAACTAGTGCCAACTGCTGGTTTTAGTCCAGATAGACACTTTGTTAAAGAGTTGAGACACTTTCTTAAATTTGAATAATGGATCAGATCAGATTTATTGGCCTCTGGTTTTGATCTACTTGTTATTTGATTGTATATGTACAATATTTCCTCCTTCTGCCCGACAACCAGTGTGCGGGGCTCCTCTCTCAATTTCTTAGTAACTGCAAATGAGTTGTCTAGTTTCATAACCAGATAGATCCATTTAGCCATAGCTTTGATAAGAATCGCGGTCGCCAAATTGGCGCTGTATCATGGCCGATCGGTCAGTCGCCCGTTCCAGCCGACATGTTTTTCCACGGCTCAAATGTAACGTAACGATGGCTCGGTTTAAAAAGACAATAAATACAAGAAATGCAATAAGTACACAAATAAAATTTTCGCAAAATGAATTAAGCATAGTTTTAAAAACAATAAATTAAACATAGTATCATCATGTATCGGGTTTCTTCAAGTAAAATAAGTCGTCTACTTTCAAAACCAGATTTTTTTTTTTCAATTTTCAGTTTATGTTATGTTCTGATTGTTAATATATACTACAGATCTAGCAAATAACCAAGTTTTAAGCTTAAAAAATATGGATCTAATTTATACCACATGAAGAAAGTTGTGAGATTTGTTTCAAAACCAGATAGATCACTAAGTTTGCATGAAAATCTGATAGATCGCTGTGGAGAGGTTCCATCGTCTGCCAGACCACTAGTGTCGCAAGCTGCTGCCGGCTTAGTTATTTAGCAGCTGCTGTTGTATGTCAGTGTTGTGTTTGACTAAACGGAGCCATCGCTACGTACTCAAGTGTTAACATTTGAGCCGTGGATAAACATTGCGTCCGAAACGGGCGACTGACCGATCGGCCATGATACAGTTCCAATTTGGCGACAGCTTCGCTGTCGTCAACTCTTATCAAAGCTGTGGCAAAATGGATCTATCTGGTTTTGAAACTAGACGACTCAAATAATGTATACAGGCCGATTCATATAAGTGTTTCATAACTTCTAGGGGAGGTAGGGTACATCAAGATGAACAAGAATAGGTATAGGTTAGGGGGTCGTAAGTGGGGTCTAAGGAGTGAAAATTAGCAAAAAGAACTCTCATATCTAAGAAGAAAGAGAAAAATATGTTCGATTCCGGCTTTTTCTACATTCAACCAATTCAAATTTTTCATGTAAAAACGAGATGCAAGTGTTTATTCTAATCAAAAACAGACCAATAAATGAAACAGGCATGCGTTGTAAGTTGATAGTGTAGTGGAAACTGTGTGGACAAAAACATCTAAATACTAGAGTTTTGTTGGTTGTTTGGAGTTATATGGTGGCGCAAAGAGCTAAAGTCTGACCAAGGGACAATTGTAACTTTAATCTACCTACACTACTACATTACTACTAATCTACTATTGGGTGGCAAAGGTACCGCGGATAGCGAAATTCGCGGATAACCCGAAAAAAGACTAAAAATGAGGTGAAAACACGAAAAGAAATATTTCAGCATAAAAACTATGCTTTATGCACCAAAAGCATGATATGTAAAACTTTTAAAATAAGGAGAGTACAGCAGAAACCTCTGCTTTACATCTAAATCACTAAAATAAAGACTGATAATTTAGGGGGGGCAGCTGCCCCTCCCTGCACCCCCCTGGCTACGGTAATGCGTATGTTACTAGGCGATTGCTAGGTGACGAGGTATCTGTTGTTATGGCGGTTGTAGGGCCACGTGATTTCAAATGCTCCAATAGAAGAATTCCACGACCAGTTATTTTCTGTAACTATTAACCTTCTGTAGGGAAAAGCGTCTGTCGATAAGGAGTTGAATCCCTTAACCGTCGATTTTGAAAACTTTTTATACTGTTACGAGCGATTTCACGATTTGTGAAGTTAATGAAAGTTTTCCCGGAGAGGTTTTAAACTTACTATATGAATCATTAAAATAACTCAAAATAATATTTTTTTACATAATATCTTAAACTTTGTAATTCATTTTATGCTGAAATATACTCTCATTTTTCAATTTTATTCGTTTTCTAGGCTAAATCCTCCCACAATCGGAACAGGAAGAGTTCTTAACGAAGATTTAGTTCTAAGTGGATACCATGTACCAAAAGGAGTAAGCATTATTTAATACATAGCAGACTTTGCAGACCGAAAGAGGATTCTGCTTGAATTCTAGACAAAAATGAATGTCCATAAGTAATAAGGACAATTTTAGGAAAATATTTTTATTTCCCCCTGAAGCCTGTTATGACCACTCATTAAGTTAATAAACCATTATCAGGCTAACTACATATTTATTATAGATTTATAGAACTGTTGGAGGCATCTGGCCAAATAAAATTACATGGATTTTCTGGCAGCAAATTTAACAGTTCTTTGTTAAAACAAAACATCAGTTATTTTCTAGTGCATAAGGATCAAAACCAGAGATATTTTTAACTCCGAGGGAGTATTTATACTCTTTCAGAGGAGTTAAAAATATCTCTGGTTTTGATCCTTCGGAAATACTCTAAAAAAAACTAGCCTGGAGTATTTTCACTCTTTGAATTTTTCACAATGGTTTAGCTTAAAAAATGCACAGTGTATAATGTTAAATATTTTCTATTACTATTTAACATATGCTATAATTGTTAAAACCCAAAATAGCATCCTCATTTTTTTTTTTTTTCAATTTAATTTTCTCCCTTTCTGTATATGTAGTTGATGCTATTTCCGTATTTCACTCCTTATAATTGAATTTCACCTTCTAAAAAAAGTCAAGGGGTATTTTTACTCCTCATAAAGAATCCCAGGAATAACACTGATCAAAACTGACTTTTACACCTCTGCCCGTGTACTGTAGGGGAGACTGTTGTACCTTCAGACACCTTATTTTAAAATTCGAAACTAAACTGAAATTGTATTACAGGTCGATATTGTTTGCAGACGGATGCTATCTAGTTGCTAACGTGAAATCAGCTCTTAGAACTAAAATTTTTAAATAAATATTATGATTTGTCTGTTTTCAGATGATCAAAGTTACTTTTAGTGCATCACTACATTAATATTTTTCTTCCCCTTTAATGATATGATTAAACAGGATATGATATGTGGTGAATCCTCAAGAATTTGACTATTTTGTTATGATATTAGAAGTCTACAGATTTCCATCCTTTTATTTTTTATAGAATTTTGAATTCCAAAACACTACGTTGTACCTTTAGACACGTTATTTATGCTTCTGTAGCAAACCGGCGCTTTTAAATCTGGTTTTGTTAATGTGAATACATCTTAATGGCATGTTAAATTACTTCTGAACTATGTGTTTGTGGGCGATTATGTTAGTAATTTTAGGATGAAAGATCAAAGATTTGATTTTGTTATCTAAACTATTTTTTTTAATTTTTGATTCTACTTTGCATTTAATGTAAAATCTCTCTATATATAATGAAGGTGTCCCTGCCTGCCTGCCTGCCTGGCTGGGTTCCTGCCTGGGTTTGTCCGGAACAGATTTGGCTCTATTTCTCCAAAACTACCCGTCCGAATCGAACCAAACTTGGTACACATACGTAAGGGGACGGGGGAAAGACAATGACATCATTTCCAAATTTCTAAAACCACCCCTTCATCCCCTTTTAGGCCTTTTTGTAAAAATCGCCTTACTTCTCCGCTAAAGAAGATCTGTTTAACTCGCATTGTTGCAAATAATACAACAAAAACAATTTTAAACATAAAACAAAGTATTTAAAGATAAAACTTGGCTAAAATTGTTTTAAATGTTTTAAAAAGGTTATTAATAATTTAAAAAATTAAAAACGGCCCTTATAAAAAACTTTATAACAGTATTTTCTTATTAAAAACTTCATTTTCCATGAAACTTTAAGTTGAAATAGAGCATTCGCACATGACGTCACTTGGAGGACAAAATCAACGTTGCTAAGGCTGTTGTTAGGGGCGGGACATAGAAGTATCCAATAGCAGCATTCGCACATGATGTCACTGGAGGAATAAAACAACGTTGCTAAGGCCGTTGTTAGGCAGAGTCATGTGATTGAAAATGCTCTATAGAAAGTTTTAAGAATTAGACTGGTTAAAGTAAATATTACATCATGCAGTTTTTTTAGAAAGTTGATGATAGAAACACTAGATCAATTTGTTATTTAACCTTATAATTTGTTTCTTTGGTGTAGTTTAACGGGATTTTTTTTTCAATTTAAACAGGGGGTATTTACAAATTTTGGGATTTCAAAAGTCTGTAATAATTTTAATGGATTTTTTTCACTTAGAATGGATAATTGGGTAACTGTCGTAATTAAATGTGCAACACCGGAACTGGATGGTTAGGTTAGATTTACACAGTTGGAACCGGGAGGGAAAAGGCACAGGGAGCACGGTGATGAAAATGCACCGGGAACACCGAGATGAAAAGGCACCGGGGACACTAAGATGAAAAAGGCACCGGGATATGAAAAAATACTGGGAACACCGGGAGGATATGAAAAAATACTGGGAACACCGGGATATGAAAAAATACTGGGAACACCGGGATATGAAAAACTACCAGGATGATTGGTAATTATGGTTACAGAAAATTAGGCATGTAACTTGAGAAAATTTTAATAAATTGATACACTCCACCCGTGCAAGGCCGGGCATATCAGCTAGTCTCTTTATATATATATAATCAAGGTGTCCCTGCCTGGGTTCTTGCCTGGGTTTGTCCGGAACAGATGTGGCTCAATTCCTCCCAAACTACCCGATCGATTTCAACCAAACTTGGTACACAGACGTATGGGGACAAGGGAAAGGCAATGACATTATTTAAAAAATTCTAAAACCACCTCTTCCCCCCCCTTTTAGGCCTTTTTGTAAAAATATCCTTACTTCTCCGCTGAAGATCTGTTTTACTCGCATTGTTGCAAATAATACAACAAAAACAATTTTAAACGTAAAACAGAGTATTTAAAGATAAAACTTGACTAAAATTGTTTTAAAAAGGTTATTAATAACTTAAAAAATTAAAAGCAGTCCTAATAAAATAACTTTATGACATTATTTTCTTATTTAAGACTTTATTTTGCATGAAACTTAAGTTGAAACAGAAATTTTTGAGAATGGACTAACCGTCTGACGTCACACGGAACCAACACGTGACCTACTGAGCTTGCAATGGACCCTAACCGTTTGACGTCATACGGAACCAACACGTGACCTACTGAGCTTGCAATGGACTCTAACCGTCTAACATCACATACGGAACCAACACGTGACCTACTGAGCTTGCAATGGACTCTAACCGTCTGACGTCACACGGGAACCAACACGTGACCTACTGAGCTTGCTATTGGTTACCACAGATACTACACTAGTAGATCTACTAGTGTAGTATCTGCGGTAACCAATAGCAAGCTCAGTAGGTCACGTGTTGGTTCCGTGTGAAGTCTCGAACCATATAGGCGGTTAGAGTCCATTGTTATTTAACCTAAAATTTGTTTCTTTGGAGTAGTTTAGCGGGACTTTTTTTTTCAATTTAAACAAGGGGTATTTAAAATTTTGGGATTTCAAATGTTGGCAATAATTAATTGATTTTTTCCCTTAGAATGGATATTTTGGTAACTATTGTAATTAAATGTGCAACGCCGGAACTGGATGGGTTAGGTTAGATTTACACAGTAGAGCATTTTCAATCACATGACTCTGCCTAACAACGGCCTTAGCAACGTTGTTTTATTCCTCCAGTGACATCATGTGCGAATGCTGCTATTGGATACTTCTATGTCCCGCCCCTAACAACAGCCTTAGCAACGTTGATTTTGTCCTCCAAGTGACGTCATGTGCGAATGCTCTGTTGGAACCGGGAGGGAAAAGGCACCGGGATATGAAAAAGGCACCGGGAACACCGGGATATGAAAAAATACCGGGAACACCTGGATATGAAAAACTACCGGGAATACCGGGATGGTTGGTAATAACAGTTACAGAAAATTAGACATGTAACTTGAGAAAACTTTAAAAAAATAGATACACTTCACCCGTGCAAGGCCGGGCATATCAGCTAGTATAGTATAAAATATGTAGCACTTTTATCACTCCAGTGTGATGACAAACTTAAAATATCTACTGAAAATTTGCAAAAGTCTAATGTTATTTTTTACGGTTTTATATGAAGAGGTGCAGGATATTAATTTGGATTAGTGAAACGATCTGATCAATCAGCATGATCAGAAACTATTGACCTTAATTTTCGATTTGGAAATTACAACTCATTTATGTATTTTCAGTAGAAAATGGAGTTTATCAATCAAGTTCCTTTAACCTTTAAATGATCATTTGCATTAAAAGGCAATATCAATAAAAATTTTCATTTTTTCCAACTAATACTTCACTTTTAATGAGTGTCCCCTGGCTGGGTCTGTCCATAGGGAGAACAGGTTAGTGTAGCTATGGACACAAATTTTTGTCAAATTATTTAAATTGATTAAAAATTAAATTTTTAAAATTTGAGCTAATAAAAAATATCTCTATTTACTAAGGTTAGGACTACAGGTTTAGCACTTTAAATGGTTGAATTGTGATTTTATCTGTCTTAGAAAAGTTGAAACGTGATTTTTGTCCGAAGGTACAACAGTTTCCCCCTATAGTAATAACAGAATTGTTTTCAGACCAAAGTTATTCTGCACCACGAAATAGCTTCGAAGCTCGAGGATAACTATTCAGAGCCATTGCGATTTATTCCTGAGAGAAAAAGGAATATGTATGCATCTAATCCATTTATAGAAACCAGCAGAAGAATGTGTATGGGGATGAATATTGCACATTTTGAAATGCGTTTAGCATTGATGAAGGTTAGTACGTATTTTACAGTCAAGCAAACTAACATATTCAGCGTAAATGATCTGTTCCCGGAGGCTCTATCACTTACCAAATCCCGAACAACCTGCTCATTTTTTTTGTCTTTACTAGGTGTTCGCCGTTCTTTTAAGATCGCTTCGAGATCTCAGCAAGGGAAGCTTGCTTTTTTTTTTATCTTACCGTTCCAGTACACCCCGCTGGTCAGCTAGTTCTCCTTTTACTTTTATACTAACTACTTATCACTCTTGATTGTAAGTAATTTAATCCGAATCATCCCCTTCAAATAAAAGTTTTGCTGAAATATTCCTTTCCTAGCTCATCAGTAATTTATTCGAAATCTTTTCCCGCAAACATATCCAGCAAATCTACTATATAAACTACTACTACTATAATTAATAACTATCGTCAACAAACTAAGAGGATAAATATGCTCTACAAAAGAACTTTTAAATTTAAAATGAAGCATCGTGTGTATCTATCTTACCGTCAAAAATAAAAGAAATACGACTCGTAAAACTCGCCTGTTCCCTAGTGAATGGTCAAAAAGAAAAATTGAAATTTGATTTCTTAGAAAATTGCAGAACTAATTGGAATTTTTAAAAAACAAAACTCTAAACTGTTTATGAAAATAAGCGTATGTGTCAAAAATGTCACTTCTACCATGATTAGTTTATCTTTCATAACGAAAAAACCGATTGGTGCAATTTATTTTAGGGGTGCAAATTTGCCAACCTGAAACCCAGCCATTGGTTTCGTTATGTTGATTAAACTTTTGTCATCTGGAATCATGGCCTAGACACTTTACAAGAATTTCTTAACCATAAGGTATAATCCTACCCCTAGAGGCTTTTTTTTAAAATACTTGAAAAAATGATTTAAAATTAGCATAATATGGTTAAATACATCTAGAAACTGGGGTAAATGTAAAATTTAAAACAAAATTTTAAAAATATATATTATTTTTTGCCCTATTTGTGCATAAAATTAGCAAAAAAAGGCCATTACGCAGGTTGTAAAATCTCCACTTTAAATGAAGATATCATCAATCTGTAAATTTTATTAAATAGATTAAGACCTTGTTTAGGAGTTGACCCTCCCTCAAAAGTGTAACTGAATTTATAATATTATAGCACTACTTTGAACTAACAACAAATCAAAATCACCAAATTTTGTAACAACTCCTTAATTGAATCTTCATTATAAAAAAATATAATTACTTTTCATACACGGTGGAGGGTCACCTCCTATATTAAACCTATTTAAATATTGGTACAAAATTTCAAGTTATTTGGACTATTACTTTTTGAGTTATTTGAACCTGCGGTAGAGTAAAATGTTAAAAACATGATTTTGAGAAAAGGCAAAAACAAACTGCCCCATCTGGTTTAAAAGCGCCATCTAGTCAACTTTCAAGTGACTATATTTTAAGTTCTATAATACGTAGAAACAAAATTCAAACAGATTCAGAAAGCTAAGAAAACATACATTAATTCTACACCAGTTTTGAAATATCGATATTTTGACCCAAAATGCCGACATTAGGGGTAGGATACCACCACAAATTTCACTCAAATATTAAGTTTACTCGTGAGATAGTCACAGAGCCAGTTGGCTTTTTTTGACGTACTAGTGACAAAGAAAAATCATGAATCTCTGGCCCTTCAGTTTACTACGAACCTACGCACACGGACTATCTTAAACAAAACCTCATATCATCATCCTCGTCTAAAACGCGAGACCCTCATTCATCTAGCTAAAACAACCTGCGAACCCGAACTGAATCTGATCCATGATCTGAATCAGATCCATGAGCTTGTTCGCCTTAAAAATATAAAGGACAAAAGAGGGTCTTTTAAGATCCTCTAGCACCAAATTTACACATTCAATTAGGTGTTGTGCGGTGGCCTCTTCAACATTGCACTTGGTGCAAATAGGGAAGGTCCTGGTACCATTTAAAAAACTGATGGTTTTTAGATGACCGGTGTACAGGCGAGCCAAAGCAGTTTGATCACTCCTGTCACCAACAAAATGAATTAGAGCTCCAGGACCCTCACTTAAGGACCATAAGTACCCGAACTACTACCTCAGGAAATCGATCATCTAAAGTTTTCTCTTCAGGCCAACGGGTCTGTTTGTGAAATCAACTGGGCTTCCCACCCTAAGGGACCCTACAACCTCCCCTTGGTAATCAAGATTCAAGGTCAGGATCAGGAGTTGCCTTCCTTCCTTCCGTATGACCCGTTATCGGGGGCAGGTGTTTATAGAATCAGGCACAACAAAGCGTTTAATTAACACCAGAATATCTGGGCACAAAAAGAAATTGCTGACTTATGCAACCTGAAAAATCAACGGTTGCAGAACAAACTCTCACAGCCATCATCCAGTTTTCTCGGACAGTTAACCAATACTGCTCATTACAACACAAAACTACCCGATAGCAACGTTTCCTGACCCTATGACGTCACTATGCTGAAGCAGATACTGTGTAAGCAGGAAGCCTGTTGGAATGCTAGGAGTTTCGATACGCAAATCGTGATAAAGACGCTATACATACAAGAGTTTAAAAAAATAATCATATTTTTAAATTGCCATTCTTCATTTCACTCAAAATTCAGACACTGCGCGGGTAACTACTTTGTTAGTGACGTGAAACGTTGCTGTCGAGTATAGTTGGAGAAGCCATCGTGATTTATAACTTCAATATAAACCATACTAACTTCAATAGAAAGGAAGAGGGGTTGAATGTGCAGTGCAATCCATTTGGCATCCAGCACTCTAATGCTACAGGATAGCCACTGTGACTAGCTTGGGAGTGTGGGAAAATTCAGCGTCATGTCATCTCAACATTTAGCATCTTTCAACATCTTTTTTGGCAACTTCATCTTTTTTGACGCCATCCTTTTAGGTTCGAAAGACAATCTACTTTTAGTTGTAAGAATTTTTATTCCTGCTAATGATGACCTCCGTAGCTGAGGTCGAAACGTTCGGTTTTAACATCTTTTTAGTTTGGAACATGGCCTTAACAGCCAGATAAACTTATCTTTATTACATACAGACGCTGGCTGTGTAAGCCTACATAAGTTTACTGGTAAATAATAAATTCGCATAACTATGTACTTTTGTAAAAACTAATATTAGCTTGGCATTTTCCGAATTATTCTAAATGGAGGAATTATGTATTCGCTTACAAAAATTTGAGAGGGTGTGCGATTCACTTATCTTTGCTGCCAAAGCGGTCAAAATTGACCTAAACTAATATTTGAACGTCCTTCCATCAATACGAATACCCCATTGACAACTCCTAAAACAATGCTGAGCTTGACATCAGCGCATGAATTCACCATTAGGTATCAGAAAGTAGCATTCTGAAAAGACAAATAGTTTTTCTTGAACTAAATTCAATAACAAAACTAACTACATTGCACAAAAATTTACACAGCTATTAAGTTGTTGTATTTCACAAATTTCGATTAAATTATTCTGTCTTACTATTAAAGCATTTTTTCATTACGTTACTTTCAGATCATCAGACACTTTGAAGTTTCTTACCATTACAAGAAAGTAGGAGTAGTAAACTACTTGGTCAACGAACCTGATGCACCTATCATACTGAGACTCAAAGAAATTCCAGACAATGTGGCCAAACAGGATGATGGTACGACTGAAGGAAACTCATCTCTTAACTAAGGAAATGTGAAGCTCAGAGAGTTATTTGTTTTTACTAATCTGTGTTGCGGTTTTAAATGTGGTTATTACTGTCATTTTAACAATCAAAAAATTTACATCATGGTAATAGCAATTAATAAAAATATTTCAATTAAGAGTTGGTTATCGCTTTTATATTTAGACTTAAGTATGAACTAAATGTAAATTTGAGCTGTGTAAACAGTAATTGAGGTACTTGGAGAAACGGTTATCTTATTCCAATGCTGAGATCCTCTTTGTTGTAAAGCCCCTTAATTATTCTTGGGTTAAGACAGCAATAAAATATAATCGTGCATAATATTCGTTCCAGAGATTTTAGAAAATAATCAAATTATCTCTTGATTTTTGTTGACACACATATTAATCAGTCTACGTAATATAAACCAGAGCACATAGATTGGAAAGGATTTAAACATGAATTTAGGATAATAAATTTGGTTATATTTGGAAATTGAAGCGTTCCGTTGAAGTTAAAAATGGTCGTTTGAACATAAAAATTAACAACTTAACTTTTTCAGAATATTATTTGGGTGGGCCTTATTTTTAAAGATTGAGTAATTTTATTAGACGCCCCCACCAATTTGTTCCATCATACAAATAAATGATTTTTGGAAACATTTTAGCTGAATCAAAAAGTATTATAATTTATATCCAATTTCTTATCTTCTAAATTTTTAATTTTCTTTGATTTTACATGTTAGAAGTGAAAAAAATTAGACATAATTATAAGAAATATTCAGGTAAAATTGATGAACATTTAATTAACTTTAAGTTGGAAACAAAAGCTATGTTATCATTTGTACCAAATCTGTAGAGTTGTATTTTCTGATATTTGTGACACTTTTGTATGTTTTAAGCCATATGAACACCCTCAAGGGATGTTACGAATCCCAAGAGCATCATGAATCGCATCGGCATGAGTGAATCGCTCTTGCTGTATAATTTAAGGGAATGTTGACTTGCCAAAATTTCAAACATTTAATTTTTTTTACACCATTCAATTTTATTTTCAACCTGAAATTTGGTAGAATTGTTTATTTTAAGAGTTGAGAAACTTTATATTTTTTTTTGGTAAAGGTGGTTATGATGCACAACAAATCAAAGAGAATAAAATTCCGAGCAAAAATGGGTTGAATTTCAGGTTTTTAAGTTGTATAGTTCAGATCTAGAGTTAAGCTGCTATAAATGCAAGAAAAACAACTTTACAAAAGTTCTTTTGACAATTGTATTTCCTCCTGGATAATTTTCTAATTTTCATCCATGCTTCTCTGCAGAATTATCCAGGAAAAAATATTAATGTATGTAGAGGTATTGGGATTAGTTAAACCCAAACAATAAAATATTTTTTGAGACTAGAACATGCACAAAAAATAAATAAGCATAAACGTCGTTAATTAGTTGCAAAAAACCAAAACAATTATATTATCAACTATCCAAATATTCATTACAGATATGTACTGATGGTGGAACAAAATTAAAGAAAAAAAAATATTTTTTCAATCTAGCAAGTCAAACTTTTCTTCGTTAAAGAAAAAAATAGCGCCACAACAGTTATTTGTAATATAGGAAATATAAGATCAAATATATCTTAAAATCTATGTGTGCAAGAAAAATCATGTAGGTAGATCTACTTGCTTCGAGCCACCTCACTGTTTTTG